>CM053743.1:52258088-52318179 GCA_028658305.1 Pachyuromys duprasi | reverse complement strand
TGGAAGTGAAGCCATTCTCACAAAAACTTATTAAAATATTTAACAGAAAAAAATTTAAAAATCCACACCAAAAGCTCATTCTGAAATCTCAAAAATAAATAACTCAGATTGCATTAAAAAGCTCATGCACCACTAAAGAAAACATTAACACAGTGAAGAGACAACCTATGGGCTTGGAAAATAGTTGCATACTGCATACCCAATACAGGGGTAATATTCAATAATTAAAAGAACTCTTATAATACAAAAGCAGAAAAAAATCAATTAAAAGATAGAAGATCTGAGCAAATAGTTCTCCAAAGAAGATTAAAAAAAAAAACAAAAAGAACTGGTATCATTAACATTATATTCTTCATCGGAAAAATGCAAAATCAAACCACTATGAGACATCACTTCACAAAACTGGTTAGGAAGGCTCCTGTCAGCTGTTAGCAAAGATTTGAAGAAAAGGAAGTGCTAAGAAACTGTAGGTGTAGTTGTGTGTGGGGAGGTGCTCATTGTTTCAGCCATCATGTAAAATAGTAAATGATTCCTAAAGAAATTAAAAATAGGACTATGATATGGCCCAGCAATGCCTTTTCTAAGGTATGCAGAGAGAGATCTACACTCCTGTCTTCATTCCAGCATTGTTCGTAATAGCCAAGACAGAGGAACAGCCAACGTATCCATCAGTAGATAAATGTAAGGAAGCTGTGACATATATAAATATTATTCACCCTTAATGAGGAGACTCTGTCAGTTACTGTGGTGTAAATGGACCTGGATGACATTATGCTAAAGGAAGTATACCAAACCAGAGAGAAAATACCGCAAGCTCTCATTTATACTTGGAATCTGAGGAATGAAGGTCACATGCATACACAGAAGATAACATTTATCTCGAGGAGTGGAGTTAGGGACAAAGGAGGAAGCATTGGGGAAAGAGGACAAATGACACAATGTAGCAGAGGTAGGATAAACATGTATCAAGTTCTAATACACAGTATAACTTGTTAATTGTACTACACACGAGAATTGTAGATGATAAATATGCTATATTTGTTTCATTGAACTGTCTTAACATCGTATATATGGCAGAATGTCACATTGCAAACCTCAAATATAAATAATGAAATTTATTTAAAAGGAAGAATAAATACCTTTAAAAAGAACTTTTTTTTTTCTTCAGGACAGACATGATGGTGCATGTCTGTAATCCCAGAACTCTGTTGGTAGAGGCGGGAAGATCAGGAGCTCAAGATCGCTCAACTGCATAGCCAGTAAGAAGCCGACCTTCTCTGCATGGGACAGTGTATTGCAAACAAATAATAATAATAAAAAAAACAACCAAAACCCAACAGGAAACATTAGCAACATTTCATAAATACTGGAGGTCAAAGGAAGAGTGAGAAAACATTTATGTGTTTTTATCGTTGGTGCAGAAAAGCAAGCACACCACTCAGACCTACAGCTCAGAAACAAATTTAAGTTATATATCTTAGAAAAACTAATCCACATGCTGATTTAGCCAGAATCCTCTCAAAGAAAGGAAGCCAAGTGCAAACTGCTCTATTTAATTATCTCAAGAAGGAGAATTTCCCTTTGGTAACAGTACTACACATTATGTAAGACAGTATGAGTGCAGAGAGAGAAAGGGTGAAAGAGGTGGTAATTAAAATAAACCTTCCCAGATTCCTGCCTCACATCCAGGGCATGGCCAGAATAAGCATGGCTACTGACCGTGGCCAGGGCCATGTTTGGAGGTTGTCTTTTATCATAGCCCTCGCTTGAAAATCACAGTTTAAGCACATAAGGGCTCCCAACGTTCAGTGATCTCCATGTGCTTCCCATTAGGCGCAGCAGAGCTGCTGTGATGGTTCCTGCAAACTGGACGGGGCTTTTCAAATCCTGTTCCAACTTGGTAGGCCGATACTGTGCCAACCTAGACATCAGGAAGGCCTGGGTCATTCCAAAGAACAGGGGCATGGTCACATAGAGGTTGTGTGGCCCACACAATCTAAATTGGCGTGTGCCTTCATCACTCTGCATCTAGCTTGCCTTAGAATGACTGCCTACCTCATTCAATGTATCAGCATATTTCCCATGAGATCTCTTCCTGGCTGACCCACTGTGAATTTGAAGGCTCCTTAGACAGCCTGTCAATTCTCTTGTTTAGTCACTCTCTACCAAGTCGTTTGATTCAGCCAGTTCAATGAGTCTTCTTCTGGACCTCCCATCTGCAAACAGGAGACAATGGTAGCACCAAGCACCGAGCCAAATGTAGTGTCACCATTTGTCTATGTGTCTGATACAACTCCCCTATCCTTACTCAACACTCGTCATGCTAAATATTCACTTCCTCACCATAATAACATATAGGTATGTGCCTAATGGCACCGGTATAAGCCTATTCTTTTCTGCCAGAATGAAGCGGATCATCTGGAGCAAATATGTGTAAGCAAACTGCAAGACTGGACACAGTGAGAGGCACAGCGGAAAGACAGATTTCACCATGCTCTACAACAATGCTTGCAACCATCACCCTCTTTCCATACTATGTCAAAGACAATCTCTGCTTGCTGAAGTATTCAACACATCCCTATCTCATCCACCAAATCTGCTGATGGAGGCTTGTTCAAGGACACCCAGACAAAAGCCAGGGTTGTGGGCAACCAGAATAAAGAGATAATAGTTTGGGAGAGATGGAAGAAGGTTTTCACATTTTCTTGTCGTTTTTAAATGCCCAGTTATTACCCATGTCTCTGGCAGTTTTGGGTGAGCTTCAGAAGATGGAATTCAGAACTTCCATTTTAAAACATCAGTGCTCACACAAGGACACACGGACATTACAACTTCATTCTTTGACTTTTAAAAGTTCTTTCAACACTAAGAATTTTTACCATCTTGGTTAGATTTTCACTAAAGTTTATAATGTAAGAGAATGTTCCGTTGAGGAAAAAAAAATCACATTGGTTTAGAATACTTTTCAGGGCATAGAGGCATGAGTCTATAATCCCAGCTACCCAAGAGGCTGAAAGGGAAGTTGAGAAGGCAAGGCCAGTCTAGATGGGTGTGGCACTGCGCACCTCTAATTCCAGAGACGGGTGGATCTCTGAGTATGAGGCCAGCCTGGTCTGCAGAGTGAGTTCCAGGACAGCCAAGGGCTGCATAGAGAAGCCCTGTCTTGAAAAACAAAAACAGTTCAAAGCCAGTCTTGAAATAAAAATTACAAATCTCTGTCTTGAAATAAAAAAAATCAATAAAGGGCTAGGTATATGGCTTAGTGATAGAGTGCTTACCAGCATTCATGAAGTCTTAGTTTCCATTTCATTATTATAAAAAATTAATAAAAAAGATATAATTTATTATAGAAGATTTGTATAACCTGCCGCCCCCTATGAAACCCCAGAATTCCAGTGGTAGGCTACTAGTTCAATCTTCAGGTAGAAGATTTAAGCAAGACTTTCAAGTGGGTCCTTTGCAAAATGTCCTTACACGATATTTTCAATAATCATTTTCCAAGTGCTAACATGCAAGTTCCTATAGATATAGTCCATATTCCTGGTAAAAGTGGAGAAACAAAAACTCTCCAAAGTGGTAACATCTGACTGATGCATGGGTTATGAATGCTTGCTCCTGGAGCACAGCCAGGCCCAGGCTCCCACAAAACATGCAATTACACCAGGCCCATGACATCAAAGCCATCCTCTGAGCTGATTCCAATTTTAGTCTGGGTATGTTGTTTTAGCTCCTCCTACATCAAAATGCAAATAGTTCAGAAGAATTGGGTGCAAAAGGCAGTTCGTTCATCTTCCTTTAACTTTCTCATTTGGAAACGTGCCCACCAAATCTCATATAGAAAGGGAGCGGTTCATCACATAAGATTTGTGCTATTGGCAGCAGCCAACGTGGCTTGAATTATTTCTGAGTGCCGTGTGCACACTGTCTTTACCAGTGTAGGAGGTTAGATATTAGAGCCTGGATCATGCAAGGGAATGTAGTCACAAAAACCCTAGTCTTCATGCCCCTCTTCCCCCTACCCCACAGCGGAGCCCAGCCTCTACCTGTCACAGATATTGAGGATTCTCGAAGTCTGATGGAGTGAGTACCATTATAATACAGTAAGAGTTAATCAAAGGGAGCTTAGGTAACTTGTAGGAGGGCCTGGTCTAGAAAAGGATGGAAGAGAAGTTTTAAGGAAACAGTGTAAACCTCAGCTTTTTAAGAGTTGTAAAGGCAGGAGCAAGGGAGATTAACTCAGCTGATATGTTGTTTGCTAGGCAAACATAAGGAACTAACTGGGGTCCCCAGAACCCCCGTGCAAAAAATCCAGGTGGTGGCAGGCAGGTACTTGTAACCCCGGTACTGGAGCTAGGGTCAGAGACAGGCAAACCTATTAGGCAATATCAGACCATTGGTGAACTGATTACCAACAGGTTGTGTGAGAAATCCTGTCTGGACAAAAAATAAGGTAGTGTGATCAAGGAAGTCATCCATTCAACATGAACCTCCATGAAGATCCACACGTCCAGATGAACACCCATGAACACTACAAATGCCACACTTGTGCCAAAAGAGCTGTCAGGCAAAGAGGAATTGGCACTGTGTACATAGTAACAATCCTCCCAGGCGGAGGAGCAAGATGCTACTGGATATCATGGTGGTCACGAGTCATGGGAGATAAGACTGGCAAGGTAAGTGCAGACTAGGTCTTAGGCTTTATCTTAAAGACGATGCAAAGTCATTTTAATTGATGGCGGCTATGAATATGTGGGGAGAAAAGAATACCTAATTTAAACCTAGACTTTGAGAAAGTAAGCAACTTTACACAGAGACACTTGAAAGCGACTGACAATTTAGATTTAGGAGCTTGATTCCTTCCTACGGCTTCTCTCTCTCTCTCTCTCTCTCTCTCTCTGTCTCTGTTTTTCGAGACAGAGTTTCTCTGTGTAGCCTTGGCTGTCCTGGACTTGTTTTGTAGACCAGGCTGGCCTTGAACTCACAGAGATCTGCCAGCTTCTGCCTCCCACTGCTGGGGTTACAGTCATGGGGCGCCGTTCCCCAGCTACTATTTTTCTCTTAATCCACAAACTTTTCACCATGTTTTAGTTTGAGCAACTTCATGCCTCCAGACCCCTCCTCACTACCAGATCCATTAAAGGAGCATCCCAGAGTTTGTGTGCCTGAACCCACACTAGGGTTTCCAGGCATCCAGCTTCTTTGTAGTGGTTCTTGTGGAACTGGGGACCTGCCCCATCCCCTGCATGCATGCGTGCGTGTACCTGTATGTGTGTCTATACAGGTGCACATGTACTTATGGGGGTCAGAAATCAATGTTGAGTGTTTTCCTGTATAGCTTTCTCTTTCCTTTGTTCCTTCCTTTCACCTTTTCTTTCTTTCTTTTTTTCTTCCTTCCCTCCCTCTCTCTCTCTCTCTCTCTCTCTCTCTCTCTCTCTCTCCTTTCTTTCTATTTCTCACTGAAATTTAAACTCACCCATTTGGCAAGACAACTAGCCAGGATGTTCCAGGAATCTTTCTGCTTCCATCTCTGCAGTGCTAGGATTGTAGGGGCATGCACCAACAACTTTTACGTGGGTGTTGGGTATTATACTCAGGCCCTCAAGGGTCTGTGGTAAGCAGGTCACTGACTGAGCCCTCTCCCTATCTGAGAAAATCTCTCTTTCTGGCCCATTTCAACATGTCCCAAGATCATTTTACTCTATTTTTCTAAAGCAATATTGCATAAAATTGAAAGTGTCTTGCAAGTGGGGTTTGCAAAGGAAGCTGTTCTGCGAAGAAATCCCCCTTGCCCAGCTGAATGCGGGCAGTGTTGACTAGATGTTGGCATCTGGGTATAAATGAGTAGACTGAGTTTCTGAGGAATAAGGCACTAGTCCACAGCTACCCAGGTACAAAGTTCTCTGCTAGAAAACTAGAGTCTGTTCCCTGAAAGGGAAATTGTCAGGCTTTTCCCAGTTAAGCAGTTTCCTCTGATTGGGTTCCTGCTTCCAGCAAAAAGAAATTGAAAGCAGATTGAGAAAGGGAAGGAATTTGAAGGAAACAACCTTAATGTGAAGAAAGCTTCTCCCGGTATATAAGACTGAACCATCATTCCTCATGGTTTAAACATTGTTCTGGTAGTTGACATACATCCACTGTACATGAGTATGGCTTTCAGAGAGACATTTTTGTCCAGGCATGTGAGTTTTGACCATATGCATTCCGTGTTCTCATCTTGGTAGTTAGTACCTC
Source organism: Pachyuromys duprasi (assembly GCA_028658305.1). Taxonomy (NCBI): domain Eukaryota; kingdom Metazoa; phylum Chordata; class Mammalia; order Rodentia; family Muridae; genus Pachyuromys; species Pachyuromys duprasi. The sequence goes on along the minus strand of CM053743.1, from coordinate 52,311,948 downwards.
ACGATACCCCTTCCTACCCTCAGCCTCAATTCTGTTTCAAGTGCATGCACATTCGTGTGATGAGTCCTGTATTTATTCAAGATCTGGGATCTGTAAATGAGAGAAATGTGGTCTTTGTCTTCCCGAGGATGGCTTACCAGGACCGGTTCTATCCATTTTCTTATAGACGGCAAATATTCCCCACAGCTGGGTTGCGCATGTACACATTTTTCGTCTAGGCTAACTTGCCCTCTGTTAACAGGGCCTTGGGGAACATGGATGTGGAGATATCGCTAACATTCTGACCTAGATTTCCTTGGGTGTATTCCCGGGAGTGGTTACCTACCTCACTATTAAAAAGCCCCATAAAAGTCAATGTTTCAGCAAAAGGAAATACATTTTCAGTTCCAACTAAACCCCACTTCTCTCCTCTACTTTTTTCGTTATGTTTTCTATATCTGGTGAGAGCCTTTATTAAGATATCTGAATTTTACTCAGATCAAAAAGGTAAGAAACAAACTATAGCAGAAGATATAAATGCTAACGTGGCATTAGGTATTTTGGATGTTCAGATGAAGCAGCTCTTAGGTCTTGTCCTTTAAATATTGTTACATTTAAGTATAATGCGTGTTTGTCATAAGGGGTTGTGACATGGTGCATGTTTGGAAGTTGGAGGACAACATTGAGGAGTTTAGTTCTTTCCCTCCACCATGCCATACCTGGGAATCAAATCCTGACTATGAGAACTGGCAGAACTGTTACCCTATCTACACATCCATGCCCCCTGTGGCCCTGTTAACAGCTGACAAGTTAGAGAATTAGCCCAGGTGGAAAGTGTGGTATATATGCACAGATCAGCTGTGAGGAATGATATTTGTAGTCTACAGGAGAATGAATGGAACTGGCAATCCTGTTAAGTGAAATAAGGCATGTACAGAAAGACAAACGCCACATTTTCTCTCAATTACACATCCTAGAGTTTATATAAATACATAAATCATTATCAGTAAAGGCAGCAAACGCCTTTACCCACTGAGCCACCTCGCCCACGTGGATCCTTTCCTTGCAGTGCTCAGGAAAGAGTCACTCCCAACAGGACGAGAGGCACATTGCGATCAGCCATGGAGAACATGATAGTTGTCCTTTAGAACTGCAAAGTGTTGCTTTAAAAAGCACTGGAAAATGCTCTGAGCTTTTTGTTTGCCTTTCAAGTCATCTAATTACAGTTTCTAATGCATTTATATGGCCGATCCACTGGCTAGGATGAATCAAATTATGTGGTAGTTTCTTATATATTAGTATTTCTTTTTATGTATCATCTGTTATCACTGAGAGCCTCCCTGCGCTTGATCTCAGTTTTTAAAATTGTATTCTTTCGGATATTGACTTTTTAACTGTACTGTTAACTTTTCCTCTCACTGTTTTTTTTTTATACGTTGGCTTTTAATCTTGTTATATCATGTTTAAATAAGAGAGAGCAATGCACAGAATTATATTTCAAAGAACTATAGATATAACGACAGTTTCTTAACTATAAACCACAATTAAATGGGTTAATGTAATCCTGCACGTTAGAGATAATTTAATTTTACAATAGTCAGTTCTCAAATAAATGACAAATTATTCAATTTCAACAGGCAAAAAAAAAATGTTCCTGAAAATGCTATAAAATTCAAGTCTGGTGTCATTAAATTTTTAAACAGTAAGACCAGGGTTAGGGATAAGATTTCACACCCTTATTCCATTAAATTACAGTGTATGGCAAATACTGAAATAGAGCAGCAGCTCTATAAAATGTAACTCACAACTTAAAAGTCGGCATAGCAAAGTGTCAGAAGGCGAAAGAGAGACGGGAGGAGAGGAGTAGCTCTCTGCTGAGTGAACAGGCGAGAGGCAGACCTATCAGGTTACGTGACTGTGAAAAGAGGAAGAAGTCCAGGCTAAATCTCTTAGATCAATTTGGAAACCGGGAATGCCAGTTTTGAGAACGGGTATTTTGGTGCATTTTCTCAATCCTGTGACAGAATATCGGACGGGTGCAATTTAAAGGGAGAAGAGTTTGTTTCGGCTCATGGTTTGAGAGTAGAGGCAGGTAAGGCAACAGGAACAGGAGGCCACATCATCCTTGCACTCAGGAAGCAGGGAGGTGCCCTGCTCTGCTCTTCTGTGCTCTGGTTCTCCTTCCCCTCCCCCTCCTTTCCCTTTCTTTCCCTCTCCTTCCCTTCCCTCCCCTCCCCCTTCCCTCCTCTCCTCCCTATCTCCCCTTTCTTCTTTCTTCCCTTTCCTTCCTCTCCCCTACTCTTCATCTGTGTACTCTCTCCTCCCCTGCACTCTCCTCTCCTCTCTCGTCCTCTCTTCTTCTTCTGCCCTTTTTGTCCAGGACAACAGCTAGGGTAGCGCCACCTTGATATAGGATGTCTTCCCTCCTCTGTTAAACTTCTTTGGAAATGGCTTCCAAGATACACCAATCAGGTTGTTTGTTAGGTGATTCAAAATTAAGTCAAGTTAATGATGGAGTTTGGCTATCATGTTAGAAGTGGAGAGAATATCACTTGTCACAGTTTACCAATTTTTTTAACTGGTCCTTTTAATATTTATCTCATCAAATCTTCACAATCCCAGAGGGTAGCTCTCATATTAATGATTGATTTCTCAGATACTGGTAATCTTTGGTGACACAATTCATCAATTAATTTTACCGGAGGTGACTGTTTAAATGAGCGATCTAGACTTAGCTGAAAGGACTTCCAATGACTTTTTTCTTCCTGTAGTCAGGATAGGAGGAGGGGCTTCAGACGTTCATTTTCTATTAGTGAATTATGTACATGTGATAATGGATGACATTCTTTGACTGTGATGCTTGGAGGCAGATCCTGCAGGGCACTTATGCGGTGTAGAAGCTCAAGAAGGAGTGGCCAGAAAGTGGAAAGAAGCACACAGGCAAGAGGGGAAGTTAAAGGAATGAGAAGGAAGAAAAAAATAGTTTGAAACACCACGTGTATCTCATTACCCTTTCTTCCACCCCACCCCACCCATCCCTCTCAAGATCCGCTTTCTAGTTTCATAACACACACACACACACTTTAATCTAGGTTCTGCATACAAGAGAAAATATGCAGTATTTATCATTCTGAGTCCTGCTTATTTTGCCTAATGGCTTCCAGTTCCATTTATTTTCCTGCAAATATTGAGATTTTCTTTTTATGGTTTTATGAAATTCCATTATGTATCTATATCCTATTTTCTTTATTCACTCATCTATTGGCAGACATATAGGCTGGTTCCATTTTCTCTGTGTTATTGTGGATAGCTTAACAATAAACATGGATGCACAATATGTCTGTGATAGGATTTAGAGGCCTTTGGGTATGTTCTGGCTGGTCTTATGTCAACTTGACACAAACTAGAGTTATCTGAAAGGAGGGAGCCTCAATTGAGGAAAGGACTCCATAAGATCTAGCTGGAAGGCATTTTCTCAGTTAGTGATTGATGGGGGAGAGCCCAGCCCATTTTGGGTGGTGCCATCCTGGGATGGTGGTCCTGAGTTCTCTAAGAAAGCAGGCTGGGCAAGCTAGTAAGCAGCACCCCTCCATGGCCTCTGCATGAGCTCCTGCCTCCAGGATCCTGCCCTGTCCGAGTTCCTGTCCTCACTTCCTTCAGTGATGAACAGTGATGTGGAAGTTTAAGCCAAATAAATCCTTTCCTCTCCAACATGCTTTTTGGTCATGGCGTTTCACCACCACAATAGAACCTTTAACTAAGACAGGTTATGTAACCAGGCAGATGCGCAGGTGGATTTCACAACAGTTCTGTTTTGAAGGTCTTTTTTGAGAAACCTCCACATTGATTTTCAGTATCAACTACAACACAATTATCTACCAGCAGTTAATAAAGGGTCTCTCTTTCTTCTACACCCTCACCGGCACTATCTTAATGAGAGCCCTTCTGGCTGGAGTGAGATGGATTTCCAAAGCAGTTTTCGTTTGTATTTCCCTGTTGGCTTAGAATGCCGAACACTTTCCAAGTACTTTTTTAGCCATTGGTGCTGCTACTTTCTCTTCCACTTTCGTATTTACTGACTACACATCTGACGGTGGTCAGTATTCGGAATGCGTGAACAACTGCAAAGCTTAACAACCCATGAGTCAATATAACGGGTTAAAGAGGCTAAAGAGTCAACTTTATGGAATCACCACCACTCTCAAACCTGCTTCTTTGTATGTGGAGTGGGTGGGGAGCCTGGTTTTGTTTCATTTTATCTTCACAATAACACTGTTCTTAGTTTACACGGGGACAGGAGGAGCAAGGAGAAAGAGGAGAAACAGGAGAAAAAGGAAGCCTGTGTAGGCAAACAGTTAAGGACAGTCCACCCAAATCCTCCCAAGTCAAGAATCCGTTATTTCGAGTTTGTCTGCCACATTGCAGCTGTTTAGGGAATCATTTAGGTAGGAAGTCTTGAGAGGCAGTCAGAGGCACAGGAAAAGTTGCAGCCCACTGTGTCAGCCTAGCTCACACTTTTCCTACTCCTTGCCTAAGAGAGAGCTGACAGCTCATATAGGCATGCTGGTCAGAGCCGGGCAGCTCGGGCTGTGGACTCGAGTTTATGTTTTAAGTTCTCATTTGCTCTGTGGAATGGGGAGCTTGGCTTACCAACTGTGTTTATTTCTGTTCAAAGCACTGGAAATAAAGGGTTTGTGCAGATGTTTCCAGAGCGCCCTATAGACTCTTCACCAGTGCCTGTGGTCAGTGTAGCCACCAGTCAGGAGCGATGACTCACCCTAAACTGGGTATTGCTGCTTCTTAAAATATTGTTTTGCTCTTAGTCTCAGGAAAGTTGCTGTGTTCCTCACAAACACTGCCAGGCAGGCGAAGGGGGTGGTGAGCGTGGGTGGGATTATGTGAACCATTCTGTGTGACCAAAGTTTGTTTTAACTAGTTTTGTTTAGCTCATTATTTTTAAGACTGCCTTTGACCTCAGGAGAGTTTCTAAGCTAAGATGCATCTGGTCAGAACTTGGCACTTTATAAAGGACAAAGCTGAGTCCCTTCAGTGATTAAGTGGCATGACCCACATCCGTGGGCCAATGGTAGGTGTGTCTAGAACCAACCCCCATCTATCTGAGTTACAACCCACAATTCCTTCACTCTACTCTTGGATTTAAATCCTGAATTTCTTTTGCTGTTATTGTTTTTTTCTCTTCCCTTATCTCCATTTTATATGTCAATATTGTGCTTCTGCCATCTACAATAAAATGCAGCAGCTTATTAACCTCTGGTTACATTTATTAACCCCCAAACATATATATAACTCTATGGTTTCCTAGTGGTGCAGCATTTTGAAGAGAGATGTCAAAAGCATAGATGAGTAACCGTGACCTCATAACTTAAAGAAATCTTATAAGACAAATAAGCATGTGTAAAAAAGAGGAACATGTGCTCTTTTGATGTAAAATTGAAACATGGGAGCTGTTTTTACAGTAGAGTCAGGTGCAATCATGGTTAGGGAAGATTTGAGGGGAATGAGGAGATCAAATATGAAGGTGGAGAGAAAGTTTGTGAATTCTGTAACTGTTGGGAATGTGGCACAGTTGAAGTATTAAACTTGTATTGTCCAATATAGCAGCTGCATGCTACGTGAACCATCTAAATTCAAATCATTACAATGAAACAGAATATAGGAATTCTGTTTCTATCATACCGGTAGCTGTAGCTAGTGGCTGTTACGCTGGACTGCACAGATGTGGAAAAGATTCAGGCTTGAAGGAAATCAACCAGAAGAGACATTTGTGAGAAGGAGGACAAGCCAAAGGGTGAGGAGCATGAGGTGATTGTTGCCTCCCCAAATCACATGTTGGAATCCTAACCCCCCAAATGTGCTGGTGTTAGGAGGTGTGACCTTTGGATAGTGATTAAATGAGAAGAAGCAGAAAGCTCTCACAAGTGGAGTTAGGTCCACCCTAAAAGAAACTCTTGAGATGACCCTTATCCTTCTATTTTGAGTTTTGACAGAGGGTGAAAATGGCCATCTATGAACTTGTAAACTGGTCCTTTACCAGACACTGAATCTGCCAGGTGCCTTGATCTTGTAGTGCCAACCTTTAGAACTAGGAGTACTGAAAAGTGGTTATTGTTTACGTCATTAAGCCGATGTTTTCATTATACCAAGCACTGCAGATTTGGACAGCAATATTTAGCAAGAAAAGGTTGTACTTGGCAAAGAGAAGCAGATGGGTACACTGGATTGATCCCTGGGAAGACCCTGAATTAGGTTGGTACTTGGCATCATAGCCCTGGCTATCTACTATAATGTAAGCCTTTGTGCAATTTTTTTTCCTTGTTTTTGAGACAGGGTTTTTCTGTGCAGCTCTGGCTGGCCTGGAACTCACTCTGTAGATCAGACTGGCCTCAAACTCCCAGAGATCACCCTGCTCCTGTCTCCTGAGTGCTGAGATTTATGTACCACCACCACATGGCCTTTGTGCAAATCTTTAACAGTGATGACTCTCTGGACAGAAGCATCCCTGATATTTGGGCTGTTAGGTACTGCTTTTTGAAAAATAAAAATAAGTGAGCTTTTGTCCCTTCTACATCACAAAAGGCTTCTGCCTTTTCAGAGCTCACCTTAAAGAATGCTTATGCTGTTACCACAAATGTGTATGTCTACTGCCTTTTCTACAATGTATATTTCAGTGCAGATTACAATTGTGATGCTAACATGTCTAAAGTTTTATCTTCTTCGTAAAAAATAAAATTAATTCTTGTAAGCCATAGGAAGTCTACCTGAATCCACCTCTCAGGTCAATTGGGCTCCAGTATTGCACTTATTGCCTATCTCAGAGGGTGAGACTCCTCCCCTTTCCCTGGTTTTGGTACTTCCCTTTCCTAGCTACCAGATTGCTATCTCCTGCATGCAACACCTGCTGGATTGCTGAGTTCTTTTCATTGGCCAGCTGCTGGCTTGGTGAGTTCCCTTCATTAATCAACATAAACGTCTTTACTGGTAGGGAAAGCTTGACCGTTAAGAATCCGGCAACTTCCTAGCTCCTCTTGAGACAGAGGGACCGCACCACCACCAACAACCACTCACTGGCTACAGGTTACCCTTTTTGCTGACCTCCATTTAGGACTTCCTCTTTCCCCTGGGAGAGATTTTTTTCCCCCTCTATGTGCACAGTTTCTATCCCTCATACTCGCCTACATAAATCTTAGTGCTAGGTAGATTGTGTCTCCTATGGGCAGCGGTGCCCTTGGTCTCTGGCCAAAGCTGATGAGTTGTTGGATCGGGTAGGACCATACTCTACTGAGCCAAACCTTGCTCTTGGGACACCTTGACAGGTCACTGACTCCTACCTTCCCAATGGGAATAGTCCATTTGTCTGTTTCTCCAGATTCTCCTTTGTGATATCTTCTGGAGAATTTCAGGTTTCTACACCTAGTGCCTGCTTTAAGGGCCTCTAAGCTTCCACACTTCTATAACCAAACTTGGCCTCAATTTCCTTAGATGACAGATCCAAAGCAAAGCCTTTTTAATTACTGCCAGTGATTGGGTAAATGGAAGTTCCTTCTGGTAAATGGAGGTTCCCATGTTCAAGTCTCTTCGATCCAAACCTTCCACCTCTGTTTGCAATCCCAAAAGTTTTAAATGTGCACCTAAAGAATTTTCTCCATAACCTACTTAACTTTATCTTCTGCCTATATATATGTTTCAGTATCCTGCCAGACACAGATGTTTCCTATATCCACAACAGTGCCAAAGCAGCTACCACAGGATTCCAGTCTGATCTCACAGACTTTCATCAAGCTGGACCTACATTTTCCCTCCCAGCCATGGATGTTTTTACAGACCATGGATAGCATCAAAATAGCCTGTTCTGCCCACACTTGGCCAGCATTTCAGCCTTTTGACCTCCCTACAGCACCCCTTGTCAGCAGGAAGTAGCCAAAAGAGAATCTACACCCGATATATTAACTTATTATTAATAAAAGGCTGGAATGGTGTCCTTCAGGACCAGGACAAGCAGATCCAGGTTCTCCCAGCATTTCTCAGTCCCTACCTTCTGCCTTGTGTGGCTGGCAAGTCTACTGGCAGCTCTCTACCCTGACTTTCCAGGGCAGGAAAGTTTCCCTTCTTCTCTTGACCATGTAATCTGGCCATTTTTTGCTATTATTTTCTTTCTCTCTCTGAACCCCTTGCATGGCAACCAAGAGCTTCTTCCAATAAACCTAAATTTATATATTTTAACTTTTCTTACATGAGAAGCAGCTCAAGCTCCTCATTTTTTAATTATAGAAAAAGGGAGGAATGTTAGTATTTTGGCAGCCTGCTTCTGGGTTGCCTAGCAACCTATGATGTCATCATGTATCGCCAGCCAGGTAGCCATACCTAGCAGGAATGGTTACCTTGCTCCTTAAAAGGACCAAAAGGACCAACCTGCCACTTTGTCCTCTCTTGGCTCTTGGTTCTTGCCCTTTCTTGCCCTCTTCCCTTTCTCTGTCGGGGCACTCCCCTCTCTTCCCCTAGCATGTCTTACTACTTTCTCCTTCTCGCTCTCTCTTCATCTCCATCTAATAAACCTCTTTCACATAAAATCTGCTGTGCGCATCATCATCGTCGTCATTTTTATTTAGTCCTAACAACTGCAATGACTGTATCACACTGATGCAAGCAGTCAGTAGTTAGAGGGCCTGGAGGTGGTGTGGAAGGGCAGACAAGCATATAAGGATATCTCTATACCTTCTCTCTCTCTTCCTCCCCCCCCTTTTTTAAAGCTAAACCTGCTTTAAGTAGTCCACTAATCACAAATGGTTTAACTGTTTCCCATCAAATACATTCAGACTCTCAAAATTCATACTTTTGCACAAACAGTAACACAACAGCAGGACGCAGTAATTTGGTTTCAGCTAAAACCCAACATTATCACTCACATTTGAATAAATATTTGTCATAAAAAAAGCAAAACAAAATAGTGTTCTTTTTCCCCCTGGTGTCCAACAGCATGGTCACTCATTCACCCTGGTGAGCAGCATGCATGCTGGATTGTCACTCTCATTTGCTTCCTTCCTTGAGCTCTCTGTGTGCTGCACAGACTATACAACTGTATATAGAACCCTTCCCTACCCCTCTGTATGAGTGTAGGAGGCCTCTACCTCAGAGTTGTCATTACAGTGACTGAGGGTAGGACAGTCTCAGTGGGAGACCAAGGAACAACTAGAGAAAGAGCCTGCCTAACAACACTTAACACTGTAACACAAAGAATGTGGGATAAAGAATGAGGAACCACCTTCAGAGTTCCAAGGTGCTCAGAAGTGACATGAAAGTGTAGCTAGAAGCCCAAAGGCAAAGAGAGGGCAAAGACCAACCATACCATAACTAGCAGGTCACATCCATGTGGGTGAGTTAGTTCCCTGAGCTGGGCTCTGGAGCTGTTGGGGGTCTCATCCAGTCTGGTTCGAAGCAGCAAAGGACCAGGATCCTGCAGGATGGGTAGGGGAGAGGACAAGGACTGGAGTGAGATCCCAGGGGCAAGCTGTATATATGGCACAGTCCAGAGGCCGGAGGGAAAGAGGAGAAGAGAAACACATCCCAGAAATGACTGGAATGCATCAGCTATGCAAAACAAAACTCCTGGGAAAACCAAGCCGAGACTTGGATTGTGGTTCAAGGAACAAGCCATGGGATAAAGAGCTTTGCCTTCCAGGCCAATGGCTAGCACCCAGCCCAGGTTAGGAGTTAGCAGTGTGCCTCAGATGTCATTGTGAGAGGAACGGCTGGGCCAGCCTAGCCTTCTAGTAATCCCGAAAAGAATCACTTGCCACAATAGGTAATCTTAGCAGCCTGCTTCATACAGCAAGTGGGAAGTGAGCTCAGAATTGTGATACCACCAGCTCAATCCCAGCCATGCGAGGAAGTCAGTCCAGAAGGGCACTGAAAACAATATGGAAAATTTCTACTACTTTTGAATAGGCCAGGGCTTCCTAAGCTTGTTCTTTGACCACCTGCCTCTGAGTCACCTTGGGATCTTGTTACGCACACAGACTACTGGGGCCACCTTAGAACAAGTGGCTCTGTATCTTAAGAATGGGGTCTGGGGCTCTGAGCACTACAGGAGTCTGAGGACCATGGGAACAGAGCTGCTGCTTGCAGAGCCATTCTCTCTGTGCTGAGGGGAAGAGCATCATTATCACCTAGAGGGCTTGGTCAAGCATATCTATCTTACTGTGTCCCATTGTAACTGGCCTGGCAGGAATGAGGATATTCTAAAGAGACACTCCTGTCTTTTATTTTGGTTATCAGAAAGTTGAAACAATGGACCCCAAGAAACTGGAATCTCCTTCTGTGTCTCCCAGGAATCTCTTGTACAGGATAGTTGGGAGGGGAAGCATTCCCTCAGAAGGAGATTTACACCTTAGGAGGTAACAATGGCTCAGCGGAGGGTAGGACTGCCTCTTGGCTGGGTCTGCTAATCTTTAAGAACCCCAGCCCTCTACTCCAGGGTTTCCAATTCAGTAGCTAGGGTGAGGTCTGAGGACCCACATTTCTGAGGAGTTCCTAGGTCTTGCTGCTGACCCAGGTACCACACTTTGGGAAACAATTTAGAACGCTTCTCTTTACCCGGCAATGTCTTGAACACTAAGCCACTTCTTGCTCACACACATCATAGAGTTGGCTCTCACCCACCCTGCTACTCAGATGACTAACAGTCCTGACCTCTCTCTCACCTTGTTAGATAACTTGTCATTTTAAATGGACAATACCCAAGGGGATCTCACCTTGCCAGAGCAGTGTTAATCATGTGTATTGTTCTGGTTCCAAATGTTTACATCATATCAGCCCTGTCCTCCTGTTTGGCAGTGACAGCAACCCGTGGTGTGACTTCCAACTTCACAAACTAAAACCCGACCCTTCCTTTGCTTGCCCTAAGAGATAGTGTGTGAAAAAATGCTTACGAAGAAAGAGGAACCTGTGGATATTCTGACATTTAGAAAGTGTTATTTTGGGGAGGCTTTCTGGGACAGGATGTCCCTACATCAGCTAGAGGAAGCTGAGCTTTTGATAAACAGCATTTTGCCCTGCACAGATCAAAGGGAACCATTTATTCAAGGAAGGGATGGAAGTATTTGATGAGGTCCTTCTGCAGACACCCTGTAAACAGGATAAACCCTATCAGTGAAAGCTTAACCCTCAGCCAGGACAGAACCCCAAGAACAATGGAGCAGCCAGAACTGTGAGTGGCAAGGAAAGAGGTTCAATCCTGACAAGATTTTTTTTTCTGCCACAGGAGTGGCAGTAAACAGGATTAATCCTAATGAGATTATCAACTCAGGGCCAGCAGGCCAGGGATAGAGACTATAATGTTCTATAAGGAAAAGCCAGGATAGTAGCTTGTACGGTGAGGAGATTGCAATTCAAGAGACAAGGACTTTTCCACCTAACTTCTTTCAAGCCAGGGCTGCATCTCTCCTCAGAGCCGCAGTTCTCAACCCATGATTCATGACCACTTTGGGGGTTGCATGTAAGATATCCTGCATATCAGGATATCAGTTACATTACAATTAATAACAGTAGCAAAATTACAGTTATGAAATAGCAACATAATAATTCCATGGTTGGGGGTCACCACAACAGCAGAAACTGTATTAAGAGTTGTAGCATTAGGAAGGTTGAGAAGCACTGTATTAGATGAAACGGTTTCCCAGCTATTGCCTGATAGGAGTACTAGAACCAGGGTCTTAAAGCACTCCATCAGGCCACGCGAAACCTGGACACACTTTATTTCAACAGAGTGGGAGGGGATTGCCGATATCTAGGAGCACACAGCAGAAACATTCTTTCATAGCCTAGGATATCTTTGTTCAACAGACTCCTCCAGCATCTTTACCCACTAGGGATGAAGAAGGAATCCAGCTAGAAGGTGGTACACAACAAGTTGGGTACCAAGCACAGCAACAAGAGGTTGTAAATAGCCCAGCAATCCTTGGACCTCATTCAGAAGGGATGTTACCATGTTATAACTCCCAAGAAGATAAAAATTGGAACCTAGATTCAGGTGACACAAATAAAGAATATATGCATTAGCTACAACTATTCAGAAATGGATAGTATAGTGGTTATCTTTAATTATCAACTTGACTCAACCTAGAATTGCTTGGGAATTGTCTCAACAATGGATTGTTTACTGTGGGTATATCTGTAGGGACATAGCCACAGACAGAGGCTTCTCTTGACACTGGTCAGGGGAACACTGCTTCTCAGCTTTTGGGAAATGTCTTTGGTCAACTCCCTTACCCCTGGCTGCTTGCTGATTGTGGAGCACCTTGGAGTACCATGTGACTTACCCTTGGGACACAACGCTCTTACTCTTCTGAAGAATCCAATTGGCTTGTTCCTGGAGAACTCTTTTATTCTCAGCAGAACTCTTAGCATATGCAGACTCTCACAACACATTTGGTAAGGCTCCCAATCAAATACTCCTAATCAAATCCAGACCCTCTGGGATAGCTACTAATCCTCCCTGCCACATGGAAGACCCAGACTCTCTTCTGGGTCTTGAAGCTCACTTTTACTATGGTCAGAGAAGAAGGAGTGGACAGGTGTCCCCTGGGAGCTGAGATTTCAGAAGAGCACAGTTTTTTTCAAATGTACCACAGACAAAGAGAAATGTCAGCAAATGTGTCAGAGGCAAGGGCTTTGTAAATGCATTTTAAGTCATTGATTGTCAGCATCATATTTCTGGAATGAGATTTCCCACTGCCTTTCAACTGTAAGAATTCTATACTTGCCATGTGACTGCAATATCTAGTTAGCAAGCTTCCAGAGATTTCTCACTCCTGCATTCACTTTGCCTGTTCTGCCATTTATGTGACACCTAGCCCTTTGAAAACCACCTTCAATTCACACTTTCATCTTCTGCTTCCACCTAGGTATCTGATCCTCTTGGATTTTTGTAGTCTTTTTTGAAGATGGCTTTTAGACTCCCTGCTGATGTGTGTTTCTTGTTGAGTTCCCTCAGATTTTTGCTCTGTATTCTCTCTCCCTCCCTCCCCTCCCCCTTTTCAAATTTTAATTCCTAATTGACCATCTCCTCTGTGGTCTCAGTCATGGTTGCTATAAGGACACCCCAAGTCTAACACTCAAATCAGGAAATCCCTCCTAGTCTCTCTCTCAACATAGTCCATAGGGACTTGGGGAGGAGCAGCTATCAGGCCACGCTTGGACAAAGTAACAAAGGGTCCTGGGTTGCTGCAGCGTGGTGTGAGAGGTCGCATGGGGACCCAGAGGAGAGACTGTGCTCAAAAGTGAGTTACAGGTTTGAGTTCTTTGTCTCTTCAATTCATGTGTGAAAACCAAACCCCTTTAAGCAGTGGCATTATGAAGTGGGTTCTTTGGTGTTTGCTAGGATTGAATGGAACTATGAGGAAAACCCCCAATGAATCCTAAGAGAGCTTGCTTTGTCTCTCTACCATGGACACTGAAGATGCTATGAACCCTCAGAGGAAAGTCCACATCTATCTGCCAGTAACTTGTGTGTGTGCACGCGCGCGTGCATGTGTTGATGTGTAGGGGAGCAGAGCTAAGACCTTGTGCATGTCAGACAAGGAATGCCACCACTGAGCTTTACCCCAGCCCTTGTTACTTTTAGATCTAGCAGTCCGTGTTAGTCAAGCAGGATAGACTCTGGGAGGACTTGGGCCAGGTGCGGGAAGCTCTGCTGGCATCTTACAAGTCTCTCCTGAGCCTGATTCTGATAGGTGCAAAGCCCTCGCCTGGATCAGCACACTCTGTTGGGCTTGAAACGTGTGTGCTGATTTCCAGACAGTACATCCACGAGGCTTTGCTAGATTCTTCCAGGAGGCCTTCTGGTTCCCTCCTCTGGGTGCAGTTGAGATTTGCTGTAGATGCTTCTGGACCCGATTCATTCTTTGCGTTTCCATGGACAATCTCTCTTGATCCGTGGGCTTGTGATGATCCTTTCAGACTGATAACTCCCAAATGCGCATCTCCATCCCTGACTGCATATGTGGAAGTACATGCGATGGCCTGTGAAGCTAGGTTCTTCACAGCCAGTCTTGCTATCCTGCTCTCCCTGCCAGATGATCCTGCTGGATCAGCTCTAAACGAAAACCAAACCTTGGGGTCCTCTTACCTTGTCTACTTTCCTCCGTATGAACCCCGATTCTTGTGTATGACCACCTGTGACCTTGTCTCCTCCCCACTGCCCAATTCTTACTGCTCTTTGTCGTCCCTCACCAGTGGTTTCCTACTCAGTCACTTATATTCAGTGTTACAGACTCCCAGTTGGTCTTCTAGGCTATTTTAGAATTTTCTTTCTCAAGTGATAAGATGTGGATCTTACCTAATGGCTCAATGTCTTCTCATCACCCATGGCCAGATACAATTTAAACCCATGCCTGGCACACACCCTCTTCACTATTTGCCTTCTGACCCCTTGGTCAATGCTGTTTATTGAAGATTTCAAGTATGCCCTGGGTTTCCCTGCCAGTGGCCAGCTCCAGAACAGACAAACTGCTTTGCAACCACACCTCTTCCCGTATGCATTCACTATTTTCTCCGCCTCTTCCTTCATCCCGGACAACAGCATCTAATGTTCCTCTTTTTCTCAGTGCATCCAGTGGCCACTGAGCAGAACTGAGTACTTCCTATTTCATCTGTGGTTGCGGAGGAGCAGCTGCAAGGACCTAGTGACAACCTTGTGCACTGAGACGCCGCGGAGCTCTTCTGCAGCTTCGGAGGCAGATCGTTCACTGCCTCTTTCCAGAAACTGAAGGATAATCTAGTGCCTGTTTTGTTCTCAGAGCCATGGGCAGGATGCACACAGGAGCTTCTCTAATGTATGTGCCCAACACATCCCCCAACTAAGAGTCAATTGTTTGAAAGATGTCAGACTGTTTCCAGTTTTCCAGAGGCAGCTTCTATGTGATGAGTGACTGTCCTCGTTGCGTGGACAGGAATCCTGCCTTCACTCCTCTATGGCTTTGTGATCTGAGAAAATACTTGACCTCTGGGTGTCTCAGGTCTCTCACTTGTAAAGTGGGGTTTATAATCTGCTGGACCTATCTCTTAAGAGCCTTATGAGTTAAATGAGTCACTGTTTATATAGGATTTGGAAGAGTGCCTGGCATTTGATATATGTGTAAATATATATATATCAAATATATATCTATAGATCTTATTATGTTATATGTTTTATTTATATTACACATATATATGTTAAATTAATCAATCAATGGATCCTTATTAGTTTTAGTATTGGGGCTGAGCCAGGATATGAGGGATGGATAATGTAGATAGTGTGCTATCTGTGTATCTATAAAAAATTGCTATCATTGTTTTTATTATTCTTATTTGTGTATTTTAAACTAACTTTTAAAATTGGGACACTAAGTGATGGTTTCATCTTGATGTTGTCATACTTATTTCTTGTTCTCCTCCCCATTGCTCTCTCTCCTGTCCCTACCAGCTGGTTCCCTTTCTTCCTACAGTTAACCCCAATTTCTTCTTTCTTAATACAGAGATTCCATTTGAGTCTCTTCCTCCACCCTTACCCCTTTCTATTTTATTGAATATTTATCCAAATTATTTTAAGTTCAAATGCATAACACACACATACACATGTACACGCACAAAAGACTTAGAAGCGACCAAATGTATCCCTGTGACTTACTGGTTGGAAAGTGGTTCATGTACCCCATACCATAACTCACATGTGTGTTCAAAATCCTTAGAAAATGAGGTTGCCACGGTTCTCTTTTTCACTGCAGTAAAGGAGTCTCTCCACCCAGAGTCCTGCTTCTCAAACTATTAGGTCAGAAATGAGCTGTGTAAAGGTGTTCTTTGAACTGACGTGTAGGCATTTTGCCACGATCTACATACTTTGGGGTGTCTTCCTTTGATTATTTAACACTTACCCAAGCATTTAAATTCGAATGCTCAGTTTTTGAAACCACCTTGGGAATGTCTAGTGACATGTTTCTGGATCAGGGTCCCATTTTACACCAGCAGAGCCCAGTGCTGCCGTGTGGCTCATGTCCTCTTCTAGGAATCAGCTCTGTGGGACCTACAGGGTGAGAGGGGGCCTGCGGCTACTTTGGTTGTCCTTTCACCATCAGGACCGCCTCTTCAAACAAGGACATCGGTATTTTTCTTAGGTTCCCACTTCCACCCAAGCCTTTTTACTTTCTTTCCATTATCACCTACCCTACCCCAACAAACACTTACAACCCGCCCTTATGTCTGACCCTGGGGAACATCTCTTTATTATTATTATCATTATTTTGGTTTCTCTGTGTAGCCTTGACTGTCTCATACTCACTCTCTCTCTATTCTTATGTAGAAGATAGAATCTCTACATAGGAATATAGAGGGTAGGAATGTCCTCTATATAAGAATATAGAGGGTAGGAATGTCCTCTATATAAGAACAGAGCATAGAAACCTTTGTTTGAAAGGAGTGGGACAGTAGGTTAGCACACACAGTTGACTCATTTTGACTATTGAGTGCCTTGGCAGGAGGCCCCACAGGTGACCTACTTCCTCCTGTGCCTTTGACAGACAAAGGAAACAATGCCCAGAAAAGACCAGTAACTTTCCCTAAACGTCACTGACTGCCAGCATTAGAGACAGTGTTCTCTGCAGACAGGTAAGGTCAAGTATACAAGGTTACATGCAGGGATGACAGTGAGCTTGGAATCCTGTGGGAGGTGCTGATGAGGCTGTGTAGGCTGGTTTTCAGCCCACCTCTCCAGATATGGCTCTATCATGAGAAGATGCCTCTTTGAGAGATAATCTATGTCTTTTAAATGTGTTTTTAAAATACATAAAAACATCATACTGTCAGCTTTACTGCCCAGCCTCCCCAGTGCACAGGCAGGAAAGGAAGGCAGGGGAAAAGAGGCAGAGAGGGAGCCACTCACCACAGAACCCTCTGGATGTCTGCCGGGACTCCTGTTGCACTCTGTTGCATTTCTCTTCAGTGTTATTACAGAGATCTCATTGTTACGAATGCGTTCTTTGAGTTTCCTGCTTATCACTAAGCTGAAGAAAATATGGGCTGTTTTTGTCCCCTTTTCTATTTGCTTTTCCAACCTTCAGCTTCCATGACCTTAAAAAAAAAAGTACATGAAAGCCGAGATGGTCTAAAAGCAGCCTGTTTGCAACCCGATAGGAGACCTGGAATGCCACCAGCTGGACAGAGGTGCAGGGCTCTCTGAACACCTTTCAACAATTTTTCCAAGTGGTGAGCAGTTCATTTCCATTGAAAGGTCCGAAGATGCTGGGTGAGCGGTCCAGTTCCTAACTGCTAAAACAGTGGTGGTCGTTACATGTTTGAGCAGGGGAGCTTATAGAGGCTTTCTTGGTTAATGTTAAATTAACACTTAACGTCCTTTGCATTTAGATATATGCACAATTAAAGTTAAGATTAGATCAGGAACCACGCACAGAGGTCATAGTTCTTATTAAAACAGATGTTTGGTGGGCCGGATAACATCTGGCAACACTTTATGATCCTGTTTGAAAAGAACAGTTGTGAGGCACATCAACCAACTCTGGAAAGTATGCCAGCACAGTTTCAGAGACTCTACTATACGTATGCTTAGGAAATACTTATTACCTATTGTTTTACCAGAAACCTTAATGCCTCTTGCTTGGGAAGGCATAGCCAGTATCTGTCAGTAGGAAAATGCTGTACAAAAACAAAGGCAGAACACTGGCCCCTTCCAAGCCTAAGTGGAAGAATTATGTGATTTACATTGTGGAGTAATGACTAACTTCAGAGGCTTTGGAAACTGCTTCCCCTCATCCTTTCTACTCTCCCTTTCCGCTTCTATCGAGGAGAGAAAAAACAGTAGGTAAACATAACTGGGTTCATGAGAGTGCAAGGAAGTGCTGTCTAGCTCTTAAAATCCCATCTTAACATCTCTGACTAATGAAACACTAAGTATATAGTTAAATAGGTCTTCTCTCTGAGAAGAGCTGAGCTTGCTTGTGTTTCCTCCTGTAAATTTAAAGATTTACTTTATTTAAAGAATTGTAGGTGTGTGGGTGTGCATATGAGTGCAGGTGCCTGTTGAGAGGTGTTGGAGCCTCTGAAACTGGCGTTACAGGGTTGTGAGGCTCTTGACATGGCTCAAAAAATGGAACTCAGGTCCTCTGTAAGAACAGCACCTGCTCTTAACTGTTGAGCCATCCATCCTTCTGTCCTCACGCCACTGATTTAATGGCCTACCTCCTAACTTCGATAGCATTTGCCAGTGGTTGTCCTCAATAGTCTAATTCCAGCTGGGACCCTCTGTTCTCTTCTCCATTTGACCAGACGCTCGGAAGTAGGGTCAAGCTGTCTCACATTGCTCTGCCTCCCGAGGTTGTCAGCAAGCGTTAGGCAGATTGCTCCACAGCCTCCCTGTTGATGGCAGCTCTGATGCTGCCATCTTTCTCCTGGCATTCTGCCCTTCTGTCCTCCTGGTATGGTGTCTCCATCCAGAGCTCTGGCTGACCAGCTAAGGCTATGCTTGCCACACTCTACTGGGCTACAGATGCAGATATTTACTTTAGAGTAATGATTGTTGCTGAAGCACAAATCACCATAGACATGGCCTCACTATCACTCCCTAAATTCTGTTACCTCCAAGACAACAATAGTCCTCACCAAGGATAATTTGTTTCCTTCAGCTCAGGAGACAATGGCAACCTCTAGACACAGTTCTTGGTTGTTACAACTTGAAGAGGGAATGTTTTTAGCATCTGGCATGCAGAAGACAAAGAATCTGCTAACCAGGTTGCATGGCTCAAGACAGCCCCCACAATGACCCAACGTCCAGCCCAAAGAGATAGTGGAGGCATTTATTCTCTTTCCACATAGAACAAAGCGCAGTCTGTCTCCAGGCACACATACCTAGAACCCTTTGTTCACGTCCCCACTTCTGAGCCACTGTTGGAAGAAGACAACAGGATCTAGAGAAACCAGTCCTCCCACAGTACACGTGGCCCTTCTCTCACTGGCAAGGGTGGACACGGGAATGCTCCACTTGGGCATAGGAACCACTGGTGTGGGAGGTTCTCAACCCTGGCTGCAATCAGATCCGTGGCACTTGCCATTTTAAGAAATACTCAGAATACCAGAAATCAATATGGAGATTTTAAAACAAACTGACTAAAAATAGAACTACCATATGGTCCAGGTCTACCACTCCTGGGTATATGCCTAAAGGACTCTTTGTGAACATACCATAGAGATACTTGTACATTCATGCTGTATTGCTGCTGTTTTCACAATAACCAGGAAATGGGTGCCCACCAACAGATGAAATGATAAAGACAATGTGGTTTGTATTTATAGGGGAAGTTTATCCATCCATAAAGAAGAATGTAAATACGTAGTTTGCAAGGAACCAGATAGAATCTTGATGCTAAATGAAATAAATCTGATCCAGAAAGACAATCATCTTATTTTTTTCTCTTATTTGAGGACTGTAGGCTTGAACACACACACCTGTGCTTGCAGACATGGCATGAAAGTAGAATGGAGCCTCCTAGGGAAAAGAGAGTGACTGATAGGAAGAGGAAGGCGGGGGGGGGGCAAGAAATTTAATGGGGGATAAAGATGATCAAAGTCTATGACATACATGTTTGATGATGTCATAATGAACCCACAGTTTTATATGCTCATTTTTAAAAGAGAGAGAAAGAAAATCTCTATAAAACTTTAAAAAATACACATATCTAGAATTCAAATCAAATTGGCCTTGGGTGAGGCCCGAGTACTCTATGCCTTAATCCCCAGAGAACACTGTGCTGCAGCCAGAGCTAATAACCCTGTGGCCTGGCCATCTGCTCAGCGAGGTGGGGGAGAAGAGACCTCCCCAAAGAAGTGACGTTAGCCTTCTCTGTCTTTTTGCTGTTTACGCATCCTGTAGGATGGCCAGCCCTCCAGCAGGACACTCATTTAACTTTGTACTCAGACTGGGTCACCTAAGAAGACAGTGGACTTGGTGTTTGGGTCAGAGTTTTCTTATCTTGAACTGGGATTGAGTTTAAAAAAACCAATAGTCACTAGAATCAGGAACAGAGAGCAAATAAATAACGCTACAATCAAACAATCTATGCTGGCTACTTAACATAGAAAAAAATGCTTCCTTTTTTTTCTTTAGAAAGATAAAATCATGCTGGCTTGAAGCTCTGAGGTGAATTACAACTTGAGAAAAATAATGGGATAGCATAATAAATCATAAATACCATCACCATGAAATATGACTACTCTAATTCTGCCTGTTGCCTCCCTATTTCTGCACAATGGAGTCTTTAAAGGCAAAGCAAATCCGGCATCAGCCTTGCTACCATTCCCTACTTTTACTGACGAAACCAACAGAACAAAACTCTCCATTGCCCAAGAATCTCTTCACTTTCTCTGCACCGTAAGTAGCCTTTGAACAAGCACACACTTACCCTTCTAGAGTGAAATAAACATGTGACTTAAATTTGAGAGGCCTGGATTCTAGTCTGAGCATACTATTTCTTTACAAAGTTTTAAACTTCCCTGACTGTGGGAAGTTTTAACTCTCCCAGGCTTTTTCCCCATCAGTAGACTGAATAGGCCACTGGGGAGTTTGCAAGTTCTTTGTTATTCAGGAATTAACTAGCAGGTAGATCACCAATATGACAACTGCCTGGTTTTGCCCTGCCTGTTGTGTGGGAGAATGGTATAAAAATCTTTATTTACAGTTACTAAGCACTTTGCAAAAGAAGATAGTGCTATGGAGTCATCCAAGAAAGTGATGAAAAGATACTATTGAAAAGATTATCACTTAGTTGAGGATATGCACACCTACATCAGATAATTCACACAAGAGCCAGCTAGCATGTAATTCTGCCAATGAACATTTTTTTTTGGCTGCCTGTCAAATGGGGTGAGCCCTGACCAAGTAGGTAGGACGAGTAATGTTCTTGGTACATCTAGGGAAAACCTGAACTTGCCTTTTTGTGCATAAACATAGTAAAACGCTACATTCATACTTTAGTTAGTGGCACATTTTAATGCCACACTTCTCCTTTAAAGAGAGAACCTGAATTTTCTGAACTCAGGCCTCAGGAAACCAGGTTTTGGCCCTTGTGGGGGAAAAGTAAGAGTTAGAATGTGGAAAGAAAATGCGACAATGCCTTGACATTCTGGGTTGTGAGTGCTGGGAACCAAAGCTGGTCCTCTTCAGGAGGATAAGGTGCTCTTAACTCCGAGTCCTCTCTCCAGCCCTGTAAGTTACTTCTTAACCACTTCACATGCTCCTTAAGCAAAACCTTGGTGACAGTGTGCAAGAAGTGGGTTAAAGCAAAGAAAACGCACCCTTACCGAGCACCTTCCAGACCACAGGTTGGCTGGAATGACACAGCAGGTGACAAATGGGTGAAAGGCAAGGAGGAAGCAGAAAAAGGATAAGCTGACTCATCACAGAAGCCAGAGGACCCAGGAAGAAAACAGGAGCATGATCCACTTGTTCAAACAATGTCAAGAATTTCATGGCAATGACACAGAATCGCAGGAGGTCTCCTTGAAGTATGGAACCCTGTCTCTGCAGTCAACCTTACACAAAGTCAGGCACGGGGAGAGGAGGAAGCACATGGAGAGATCACTACTGTTCATCTCTACCCCAGACTCTGTGCAAAACACATTCATGTCACTCTCTGTGAGTGAACTAGTGTTAATATTTCACAGATGAGAAAAAAAATCTCAAAAAGGTTAGGCTACTTGTATAAAGATGTACCATAGTTAAGTTTTTGTGTGCTGAAATGTAGGAAAAGGGAAAGAAGGAGGGGACAAAGAGTCAGGACCAGGAACATCGGCTTCTAGCCTAAACTCCTTTAATAAAGCCAAAATTTCAAAACGGAATCATTACTATTGCAGTGAATCACAGTTGAGGCGATGAATATGACCTGGAAAATAACTTTTTCCTCTGTCATTTCCTTGAACGGTTTTAGCTCTGTGCTTCTGTAGAAGCAGGCCCATTTGGAAACTTGTAGACTCTGTTCTTGTACCTAGCTATTGTGGTTGGCACGCCGTTAAATGGCTACCTCTCCATTTGCAATTTATTTATATTAGAAGTGGAATGTCAAGTTCACACCCGGTGAAACAAAGTACTCTCTATAAACATGCAAACAAATACAAATGTTTGCTGCCAACATGTCCCAAAAGACCAAAACAGAGACAAGAAATATCTCAACTCCAAGCTCTTTTACATGGCCTGTTCAATAGATGGAGGGAAACAATAAAGGTCAAAACCAAACCCAACCAAACACAACTTGGACAAATGACAGCACCACGTGAAGGGATATTTTCTACTCATCTGGCCAATCATATCCATGTGAACACCAACATTAAAAACTGAGGCAGAAACAAATTTTAATTCTGGATTGGAATTTTATGGAATTTTCTAGGTGTCTTTAACATCACTCGGACATTATCCTACTTTCTCTCGTGCTTTTAGGTTTAATTGTGTCTGGGAAGCACCATTACGAATTATCTGAGGGACTAGGAACATGGCTTCTTTGGAAGGATGCTAACACAGCACTCAGGAAGCCCGGGTTCCATCTTAGCACTACATAAAGTGGCTGTGGTGGTGCATGCGTGTAATCCCCGTGCTTGGGAGGCAGAGGTAGAAGGAGCAGGAGTTTGAGGTCCATTTGGTCGATTCGAGATTCTGTCTAAAATAAGACAATCTTTTGATTAAGAAGGAAATTATTTCATTTTATTAAATAGCAACATGCCTACACTTGTTTGTACATGATCCCCAAATGTCTCAGCTCCCAGAACCTGCGTGTTACCCTAGCAAGGAGGGGAGCAGCAGATCTGCAAATCCTGGGCTCTGGAGACCGTGGCAGAAGTGTGTCTAGTGTGACTTTGAAAGTGCTGTGGACCTGGCATTATTGATGGTCGCCAAGGAGACAAGGTCTTAATGGAGACAAGGAGTTGGAGCAGAGCCTGCAGTGTGGCTGTGCCAACCCAGGGGCCTGGAGCTGGCAGAACGGGTTTGGTGTCTACTTCAGTCTACGCATGTGAAACTGGAAGGAGACTTTATGGGATCTTGCTTCTGGTAGCTTTCCTGGGAAGAGAGGAAACAGAAACTGGTATCCTTTCTTCCACTCACCCCTCTCTCTCTCCCTCCTTCTCTCCCCCAGGACTACAAATCACATTGCCCTGTGATAGGAGGCAGTCCCCTGTCAATACAGAAATAGCATGTGTGACAGAGCCTGGTCCTAAAGTCAGAACTGAAGTAATTGTCATAGCCATGGTCTCACTCTAAAATAAACTACAGCTAAGATCTCACTCCTAGTCCCAGAGATAGGCAAGATTCAGCACTTCTTCAGCCAATGTCAGACCACACAAGCAAAGTCCAAGTTATTCCAGTAACTCTGAACTGACTAGGATCCACAGTGCAGGTGAGTTTGCTGTCTTCGTGCAGGAAAGGAAGCAACAGACGAATATTCATTATCTTTGTTAGAAAAGATGGGGCCAAAGAACCCTTATCACGTCTATTTCTGTAGACTGTCACTACCAATGACAGTGACATACATAACAGACTATGACGTCCAGCACATCTGCCACCTCTGTTTCAATTCGGGAATCGCATAGAGCTTAAAGCCAATGGGACCTCTATTAGTTTGTCATTATGCCATTTCTCAGCCTCAGTTCTTTCATCTGTGAAGGCAACCTTACCATCCTCTGTTGCCCTCCAGTGACAGCACCACCTGTCTTCCTTCTAACAGTACTGTGATTTTGTCCAGTTCAGGGCTGTTTCTTGTTGGAGACACTCTTTCCCAGACTAGCAAGTCATATGACCTAGTTCCGGCAAATGAACCACAAGCAGGTATCATGGAGTTGGGTTGCCCCAAGAGAGACAGAGTCAACTTGCCTGTGCTTTGCTTTTTCACCTTCCCTCTTACCTGGAAGCAGGCAGAGTGGCCAGCAGTAGAGCAGGCATGTCATATAGCTAAGGAGGCCAGCTCCATGGACAGCTGAGTATAATCAACTGCCCATTACTGGCACATCCATGGTTATATAAGAAAAAAACAACCCTGTTAAACTAAATCCCGCACATGCAACCAAAAGCACACTGCCTGATGAGTTGCCTAATGACTTTGGCACGAAGAACTTATGAAGTACAAAGTACACAGCATGCCTGTTATTTATACTAAACAAACAGGAAAGGACTATTTGTGTGAACTTTCTGTTACTGTGACAAAATGCCTGCGAAACTCAGCTTCAAGGAGGAAAGGTTTATTTGAGTTCGTAATTCCAGGTACTTCAGACTATATAGTTCCTTGACCCAGTAGCTCTGGGCTGTTGTTAGGTCATATATCATGGTGGAGGATGTTGTGGGGAAGACTCTTTACCTTCTCAGTGTAGGAAGTAAAGAGTGTGAGAGCAAAGGGCCTGGGCAAGAAGCACCTTTTGAAAAAGCATGCCCCCATGGATCTACAACCTTCAGTTAGGCTCCACCGCCTTCAGTTAGGCTCAACTTCCGCTGAGCTCATAGATGGACGCTCTGAGTCCATTATCCAACCACCCCTGAATATGGTTATGCTGGGGGCTCAACACATGAGCCATCATGGGGGCATCTCAAACTGAACAGAACAATATCCCCATCCTTAGAGGCAGGAGTCACGATTGCCTGCTACGGTGCGAATGTCTTGCATGACTACTACGAACCAGCTGACCTGGCCTTAGGGCTGCTGCCCTCTTGCTACTTTCCCCCTCCATGGCCTCAGGAAGACCTTTAGTGTTCTACTTCCTCAGTGACTGCAAACATCCTGCCATTTTTCTTGCCTCCTGGATGCCCTTGGGTGAAGCTTACTTTAACATCAATCTAGGACCCAACAATAAGCAGTCTTGTCTGTTTTTTTTTGTTTTTTTTTTTTACTGTATTTCAGGGGTAGATGCCAATGAAACACTTGAAGGAACCAGATGTGGCACTTGACAGAGGTTCATGGTCCAGAAACCCATCTAGAGTTTAAATTTATTGCTAACGTTCTTTTTAATAATTTTTACATTCAAGTGTCAAGAATTGCACCGTTCCGAGGAATAGGGAGGTTGTTCAGACACTCACAATACTAAAAGCAAGATAGTAGCATTTATATGTTTTCTGTAACCTACCAGCTGACAGTACATTAAATAAGGCTTGAAGTAAGACCAGGGACCAATAAGAAGGTACAAAAAAGGAAGAGGTTACAAATGACGAAAGAAAACTTGAGAGTATGAAGTTTGTATATTCATTGGGTTGATTGCTCTTATGGATTCATGTGTGTAAGTGTATGTGATGTGCTGCACATGGATGTAAGTGTATGCACATGGCAGGACCCCTAGCTGGCATTGCCATAGTGGACTGGGCCCCGCCACGCCAATCATCAATCAAGAAAAAGTTCCACAGTCCCACTTATAAGCCAATCTTATGGAGGCAATTTCTAAGCTTCTCTCTTCCCAGACCACTCCAGCTTGTGTCAAGGTGACTAAAAAACAAACAAGCAAAAAGGTACAGTTAATGCATAGTCAACTCAAAATTAGTTTGGGTGAATTCATATTTGCCTGTTTCAGTAATTTTTGTTGCTAGGTAGGATTTTACTGAATGGTTATACAATGGATTTTTTAAAACTCTCTAGAAAACTGCATACTGTATTCTAAAACATCACTTTACAGGGCCAGGAATACTGTGTGAGAGTTCTAGTTCTTATTTATTTGGGGCTATTTGGTTGGTTTTAGTTGCTTGTTTATCTATGTGTATGCCAATTCCACATGTGTGCTCACTCTCGATTTATAGTAAATCTTGGCATCAGTTGCCAGATTCCCAACTTTTTGCAAAGTTCTTTTGATTTTTGAATGTCATTTCCTCTTTTAGTGCTTTCTCAAGGTGGAAGTTGAGATATTTGATCTGAAATATTTTTTCCTAAGAAAAATTCCTCTAAACACTGAGTTGACATATCCTTCACATTTGAAAAGCTCTTTTACTATCTTTATTTATTACATAGTCTTCTTCTTATCTCTTTCTTTTGTTTTTGAGATAGGGTCTCACTCCATATTCCAGGATAGCCTGGAGTTCACTTGACAGCCCAGGCTTCTCTCCTGCCTTAGCCTTCCAAGTGCTGGGATTAAAGAAGTAAGTAACCATGCCCAGGTTCAAAATGTGGTATGTTCTGATACTCTTGACTTTCTTTTTCACTCATGCGTGTTTCATAATTTCATAAATTACATAAGTTCATTATAGGTGTGTTACGTGAGGAATTTTACAATGGTATTCTGTCACTGACTTGTGTTTTTAGCATAATTCCATTATGATCATAGTATGCAGTTTATGTAGACTTGTTTTGTGGCCAACCATTTTATAGACTAACGTGGATAAATGTTCTGTTTGCACTTGAGAAATAAACACACATTCAGCTGGTAAGCAACGTGTTCTGTAAGTGTCATTGAGGTCAAACTGGTTGGTTCATTCTTTAAATCTTCTCAGGGGTCTTCTGACTACTTGGTCTGTAATTAGTGAGTTAGAAATACTGAAATCCCTGGTTAATTGTGGATTTATCTGATTTCCCTTGGGTTTTACAACTTTTTGCTTTATGTGTTTCCTCCTTTCTTATTAAGTGCGTGAGAGTTAGGGTTATTAGGTCTTCTTGGTGGACTGTCCCACTTAGCATTCTGAAAGCTTTTGTCTTAGATCCTACTTTTGCCCTAAATCTGCTTTGTCTGAGAGTAGTATGTCCACCCTAAAGTTCTCGTTAATAGTATAGCCTTTTCAATTCTTTGTACCTAATTTGTTGTAATAAAAATGTAGTTGAAGCTGACCTTTCTAAAACATCTGACAATCTCTGCCTTTGCTCTGTATGCTCTCCTTCTCTTCCTCCTTCCCCCACCTCTCTCTGTCTCTGTCTCTCTCTCTGGTATGTGTGTTTTCTTTCCATGTCAGCCTATATGTAGAGGAAGGGTTGATGTTGACATCAGGATGTTCCTCAGGATGTTGACATCAGGATGATGTTCTTCATCAGTTGTTCCTCTGCCTGAAGATCCCCAACTAGAATGTCTGGCTCATGATCCCTGGAATCTTCTGCCTTTATGTTCTCAGAACTTGAGTTCTTCTTGGTATCGTTTTATTGGACCCTAAGCATTGCAATTCTTACCTGGTTAGATGCTAATTTTTTTATTCCCTTAAATATATTCTGAGTTTGTTCCCTAGTGTTATGAGGAAACATCTCAGTCATTTTAAAATATGGTTTTAGTATTTGGTAGGTGGGACTAGAGGTGTTCAATGTTCAATCACAAGAGATAATTATTCTCTACCATTGAGGTAAGACCCATATGTTGTTCCATGTAAATTCCTGCAAATCAGGACCATCTCAGCATTTACTGTAAGAGCAGGCATGGTGTCTGGCCATCTGGGAGAAGAAAATACTATTACTTTCTTTCTCTGTGGAGTTCTTTCCTCTCCACACCTGATCTTCTATGTTGTATACTTACTCAAAAGGGCCTTTATTTATTTATTTATTTATTTATTTATTTATTTATTTATTTATTTATTTATTTATTTATTTTTGTACATTTGTCCTCCATGGATCTCTCTGACTGCAATACTCTTTCCTGAGAATGTTAGCCATCTAGCTCTGCCCCATCCTTCAGCCCCTTTCTGTTGAGCTGGGATGGTTGCCGGACTCACCCTGTTTCCTGTCTACCTTGGGCTTAGGAGCTGATATTCATAACCCCACCCATGTATTTCTCTAAAAGTCCATTTTTGACTCTGTCATTAGATTTCAGTCACAGGCTGTCCCCTCACGGATTTGAGGTCTCAGATATGCTGAAATCTTTTGCTTAGAGTCCCTAACTGAGCTAAAGCCAGACTGTGGCATCATTGTCTCAGCGGTTACCTCTCTTTGGCTCTTCTCTGTGAAGTTCAATGAAGAAGCTGAGTTAGTTAAACCTAACCATTTGTTACTGCTCACCAGGGCCATTAATATGTAGATGGCAGCTGTATATAATAAATCTTTCTTTCTGGCTGTGAAGAATACTGATTAGTTTCTACCAGAATCCAATTAGCTTTCCCTCTTCTCATTCAATTTTTTAAATTCAATCATGTTAATATGGATGTTAACAGTGATTTGTGGTAATAGCATTCCTGTACCTTCTCATGTAGCTGGACACTGTCCCTTTGAGGTCAAAGTACAGTAAGAATCGCATTGCTCATAATTTTCATTTCCTGTTGTAATATTTTTGTACTGTTCTTAGTCGTTCACTTTTAATCATATATAGCTCCACTCCACTCTGAGGCTGACTTAGTATACTTTTAATGTCATGCTGTACAAAGTATGTATTTCCTGGAAGGACCATTCTTCATAATCCAGGAAGGACAGGAAGTGTTCATGTAGGCAGTCTGAGAACCTGTGAGGGGGTTAGGGGTGGATTGTACCAACTTATGTAACTCAGAAAATTCATCAAGTGCTTCAGGCAGGCCAAGGGAGAGCAGTAACTTAGAAACAGCTTGGAAATTTCTGGAAGGGTGACACTGTATTGATAAGCATGTCTGATTAAACATTATTTTTCCTGCCCTGAAATTTATCAAGAACCCTGACAGGTTACACAGATAAGCACAAAACATTTACCAGAAAAATAATGCAGCAGGGTGGGAACTGTCATTCTCCCAAAGAGGAGGAGACAGTTCCCAAGCCACCAGCAGCAGAGAGAAGCCTCTGAGTCTGGACACAGAGGAAGCATCCCCGGGGCTCCAGGCATCCGAGGCCATTACTGCTCTGGTTAAGAGCCAGTGTCCTGGGCCCTGCCTATCTGGGTACTGACGCCAAATCTGTCACTTTCTAGCTCTGTGAATTTGGACTAGTTACTCAACCTGTCTGCACCTTGGTCTTCACTCCTATAAAACTGAGAACTTGCAGGTATACTTCCAGATCATTTCCCTAGGACATAGCGCTTAAAACTTAGGTGACTAATGGAAACCCAGACTAGCTCCTAACACAGAAATGTGCAGCTGCTGCTATTACTACTGGGAGACTCAGTCAGAGGTCTGTGTTGTCCATATGACAGAGACTGGCCCCACCAAGCTAAATATTTTAAATGTAGCTGCTGTGGTGTAAGAATGAAGTTCCTAGGCTTATTTTGTTTTAATTGGAATGGGAATTTACTCTTCCAGTTGTAAGTGTTATGAAGCCTAATTATAATAAAGAATTTGATCATAATTTAGGGGGGTGCATGGGTATGA
This sequence comes from Pachyuromys duprasi, assembly GCA_028658305.1. NCBI lineage: Eukaryota > Metazoa > Chordata > Mammalia > Rodentia > Muridae > Pachyuromys > Pachyuromys duprasi. Next base: position 52,282,718 of record CM053743.1, on the reverse strand, counting down.
GATGTGCAGGGGAGAGTGTCAAGCAGGACGCTGGGCATGTTCTCCTTTGCCCTTTAGGCAGAGGCTCTCACTGAACTGCAGCCTTGCTTAGGCTAGGCTTGCTGGCCTTGAGTTCATAGCATACACTTGCTTCTAGTGCTGGCGTTACAGGCACACAAAGCTGTACCACACTCTTTGATGTGAATGCTTGGGATCTGAACTTGGGTCCACATGCTCCCAGAGCAAGCGGTCTCATATACTGAGCCATCTGCCAGGCCTTTTGATTACAATTTTTGGGAGGGAGGGTGAGACTGGGAGGAGATGAGGGGAGGAGGATACAGCTGGGATACAAAGTGAATACATTGTAATAAATAATAAAAAATTAGCATGCATAGTCTGATGATCAACTTGAAGTACAAAACAAAAAACAAAACAAGACAACAGCAACAACAAAACACCCAAAACACAAAACAAAACAAAACAATCTAGGATTCCTACTTCTTCACTCATTTAAGACTAGTAATTTCACTTAAAGTGATATTTTGGTTACGTTGGATTAGGTAAAATATATTACAATTATTTTCTTTAATTTCTTTTACCTTTAAAATATGGCTACAAGAAAATTTAAAATTAGATGTGTTTCATATCATTGTACAATCCCCAGGCAAGATTATTATTGTTTTCAGGTGAAGTTGTTCCTTTTTTTTCCCCCAGGCTAGATTATAGGGAATTTTATTTGCCTTGGTAAAATGTCTGAGTTTTATCATGGGGTAAGTAATGGCAAGATGGGACCCTATTTGCATAATGTATATTACATATGTATAAATCAGAAGGTTTTTCCTGGCAGCTGTGTAGGAAATGCATTTGAGAGGGAAGGACCTGAGCTAAGGAGCTCACTGGTTACAGAAATACAGGGAAGAAAAACCCCAGTCTGAATTGAGGAGAGCAGCAGACATGGACAGACAAGCGGGGGGGGGGGCAGGTGGCCATGAGTGTGTGGACCTCTGTAGCTAGGGGTGCTGGGTGAATTTCCTAAAGAGGAGCTTGAGTATGAGGAACTGAACACACATTACGTGTTTTATTCGTTAACCTCATGTCCCTACAATGAAATGCCTGAGGTGGGCAGCCTATGAAAGAATAGAGCTTTGTTTTGTTTTTGCTTTCCCTGGTAGATTTAATTATTAGGTAATTACTCATGTTCTGAAATATTTAACCACAGGGTGACAAGAAATAGAAATGATCCAAAATACAAAAAATTTTAAACGGAATTTTGTACATTTTAATAACTAGCTAAGATTAAGGGAGAAAACTTGCATACACCTTTAATCTATGCACTCCAGAGATGTAGGCAGGTAGATTTCTGTAAATTCAAGGCCTACAAAATGGTGATCTATGCCAGTCATAGCTATAGAGAGAGACTCTGTATCAGAGAGGAAGGGAGAAGGAGAGTGGGAGAGAGGGAAAGAGACAGACAGCTGTCCCATCATCCAAGTTGATGGCATGTGCCAGTAATTTAAAACTTCCTGAAAGTCTCCAGCACCTGCCACCAGGTGCTCCTGATTTCTTCAGCCCAATGCACTGTATGTACAGCCTTTCATGGCAAGACACTAGTTATCAGGAAAGTTGGTCTGTTCCTTTCCAAATTCAACTGTGAAGACGAAACAAAACGAAGGGTAGAATCCCTGTCTGTCCCTCTCTGTCTCTGTCTCTCTGTGTCTGCCTCTATATCTGTCGTCTCTGTCTCTCTCTGGGTGTGGGCAGGTAGCCCAGACTGGACTTGAATGTGCTGTGTAGCTCAGACTAAGCTCAAACCTATGGACAATGCTCCTGCCTCAGTATCCCTCCTGTCTGTTTCTCTTTTCACACAACAGAGTAGCACATTGCAGTGGTTTCACCATCCTGTGGTAAACATTAGCAGGCCCGACCTGTTACACACAGGGCTTCCAGAGCCACAGGATTTTCGTTCAAACGGAGACAAAAGTGGCTTCTCATCCTTTGGACACACTCCTCTTTCCAGTCCCTGGCAAGAATTCTGCTTCGCATCCATCTAGACTCAGCAGCCATTTCCCAATGCTAAGTCTGGGAATGTAAATTCCTAATCAATATTTGTGGAACTCGTGAAGTTTGCTCATCTTACCCAAGCCCCCATTTGAAGTCTGTGTCATAAGGAGATAATCCCTTCCTATGAGAAGCCACTCCCTGATGGGTTTAATCTTGTATGCACCACAGCGTGCTCTCAGTTGTTGCTCAGTAACTAACAGCACAGATTATCATTTGGAATAAGACACACACAACTGGGTTGAAGTTACTACTTGTGACACATTCAAAACACTCCTGGAGCACACCATGCCTTCAGACCATGGCTTTGCGCATTTCCAGGACAGTGGAGGCCTGGCTAAATCTTAGTTTTGAATTTTCATGTGACCCTAAACCCAGAACACCAGCTTTCAGCCTTTTCTCCAGTGAGGCTCTGGGCAGGGCTCTGATGCCACTAACAACCATGGCCTTCATTCAGAATCTCTTTTTCCTCCATGACCCTGGGCGAGACATTTTAAAACCTCAACCTGTTAAAAAGAGTTAGCAGAAGAGATATAATCCAGAACAGAGTCTGTGGATTCCTACTTACTGATTAAGCCACCTCAGCTCTTCCTGAAGTAATGGCTCACTGACTTTGCTAGCTGGCGATCACCACTCCACCCATGTTCCTTTACATTGGTATGGAGACAGTTTGAGTTGGGGGCTTTTGGGTCCCACAGCTGATACACATGTTTATGTCTAAAGTGGACCTCAGTGCCTTCTGTCTTTCCAGAGCAATGCAGCAATTCTCCTCAAACATTTTACAGTGAACAAACTCTCATCCACTGGGCAGAAAGGAGAACACAGAAAAATCATTATGCAGAAGAAATGGCCAAGAAATGAGAAGCTTGTCCACATGAGGGCATACTTAGTGACTGTTTGACAGCGGAAACAAAGCCCCTAGCTTTCCATATACCCATGCAGTGATGCAAAGTGGCCCTCGTATCTTCCCGTGCCTGACCTACGGGAAGATGGCTAGAATCTTCATCCTACAGCTCTTAGCATTTGAAAGAGGGACAAACACCTCCAAATCAATAGAAATAGCTAAGTACTTAACCACATCATATTGACTGTAGGTAGACAGGGGTTTCCAGGAAGGGGAATCAGTGTGGCCTGGCAATGCTGAAAGGCTCTTTGGGAAGACAGGGGCTTAGACAAGGTGATGGAAGAAAAGTTGAGATTTCAATAGGAACTAGAATAAAGGGAAGTGATATGTTGGTTGAGAGAAGTGGGGAGGGGAGAGAGAAGAGAGGAGATAGGGAAAAATAAAAGAATATGAATTTGTGTTGAATTGAAAAGCAAGAAGTTGCTTGCTGACAATCAGGTGACAAGTCATTCAAGATCTTCACTCTCACGCTACATTTTCCACAATCCTCTGCTTCATTTCCCTCCTCCTCCAATCCCCACCTGAGAACTCCCTCTTGCTATATTTAAAGTCACATTTCTCCTATCTTGTATCTAACTCCTTTGCTAAGACACAGCATTCAGACAACTTCTGAAGTTTCACACTCGGATTCTCTTCCGAGAAGACCAGATTCCTTTGAGTTCCCAGCACAAGGCCGCTTGGTAAATATTACCCAGTGGCTGGCTGCAAGCGGGTAATTTCCTTCAGTGGCGAGGCTCTGAGAAAACGAAAGAATTCCATGACTGTCATCCTGGCACCACAAAGAGAAAAACACGAGGGACCAGGGTGTCGGTGGGGACTGTAGAGACACCCTTGACGAGGCTGACGCTCTGAGATGGCTCTCAATAGGCTCCAGGTTGTTGTTGTTCTGTCTCTCTCCCTTCTCTCCCTCTTCCCCTGTCTCCAGAAATTTCCACAAGTTAATCCAGTCACAAAGAGGAAGGCAAGTTGACTACAGCACCTCCACTAAACGGACGCCTCTGAAAACATGGTTCTGGACTGACGCCTGAGTCCTGTCCTGTCTCTGAATCACTCCCTGTAATTTGTTGGGCTTGATTCTAGCCTGAGCGTCCAGGCAGTGGGTACCCACAGTCCCTCCCGGCCGCGGAGGAAAGGCATCCTTCCTCTTGGCCTCCCCTTGCCGCCCTGAGGTGGCTGGCTTGCTGCCTGGCTATCCAGAAAGCAGCGTGACCACCAGCAGCTACTGTGGTCAGCGCAGGAAGAAAATCTCGGGTGTTCACAGCTGAACTATGACTTGAGAAACACTGGCGACCGAGGGTTGGCTGGGTGACAGATCAAGAATAGCAGCAGAAGTGCCCTCTCTGACTCTGCCCCTCCCCGATACAGGTCTCCAATGAACCTCACTCAGAGAGCGTCACGGTGGTCACAGCTTGGCTTGGCGCAGTTACCCCTGGAGTGAGGGCCAGTGAGGACCCCATTATGGTTTCCTCTAGGGTCCTGGTGGGGGTAACCTAGGGATTCCCCAGGCTCATCCCATGTGTCATTTGTTCTGTCAAGGGAACAGTGCCAAGACTACGCAGTCTAGTTCAAATTTGAGATGCGTCCCCACTGGGGGAAAAAGGACCATTCTGTCGCCATTGTTGCAGCTCTGTCACCGGGGCACATTCTGGTGAGATCCTCGGCTTTGCATGACTAAGTTGAATAAGTAACCTAGCCTTGTTGGCTGAGTATTTTTCTCCTGATCGATCTATTTGTGGACCCAAAGCATAGCACATGTCTACCTCTGACCACATGCTTGGCCTCTACACAACTTACTTCTTTTGTTCTGACTCAACACCTTAATTCAAGCCCAATGATCTAGGAAACAGATATGAGAGTTTATTGCTTTCTGCTTTATCTTTTCTTTGAAATAAATGGTCTTGGGCTATGTCGATTGCAACATTATTTACAATAGCTGAGATAGGAAATTGGGCAAGATGCCCAGCGACAGATAAATGGTGTTAGAAATAGTATATATCTACTATGGAACATTATCCAGTCATAAAGGAAAAAAATGGAAACCTGTCACTTGCAGCAAAACAGATGAAACCAGAAGTTACTGTGTTAAGAAGAATCCAGACACAGAAAGACAAGTCTTGTGTGTTCTTTCTGATACGAGGGCAAAAAACATTGATCTGAAAGTGTCTGAGATTAGTAGGGGTTGAAAAGTAGGGGACTGGGAGGAGCATGGGCGAAAGAAGGGTGGCCGATGCACGTGTGGACAAATTCACAGTGACTGCCACTCATATGCGCAATTAATATGTACCTGCAGATAAATAACCTTCAAGGGCATGAGCAGACATATCTATAGCAAGTGTCATACATTGGAATCAGGGTCACATGCTCTGGGTTCCTTAGTTATTTTTATTCACTTAAGAAAAGCAAGAAAAATCCCAGGAGGCCCTTAGGCCATGAAAATTAAATGTGGCAGCTGAAATTGGCATCTGCAGGAACAGCTCAAGCAAGCTGGTATTCACTGGGCAACACAGATGGAGTTGAGGTTGCTGTCACTGCTAAAGAAAGCCTGAAGAGAAGGGCCATCGCTTCTTATGGCTAAGCTTGCAGACTGTCTTCCAGCCAAGGAGGTAGGAGGGGGCCTTGCTTATTAAAGGACATTTAGGGGCCATAGCTGGCATTTCTTCCTAAAGACATGCTTTAAGAGCCTCCGTTGACAGACTGATTGCAATCTGCTTTGTACCAGAGCGGTAAAAATCTTGGTTGTAAGTATGTGATGCATAATGAAAAGATTATAGCTCAGCCTCTGGGTGCAAACTGGTCTAGGCTGTTTACTGCAGGAGGAGTGCTCTTCAGTCCTTCCCTCCCTGTGCAGTCTCACACATGGAGGAACATAGATACCTCTGGATGACCTATGGTCCTACCTCTCAGAGCTCCCTGAAGTGTGGACCTGCCCTCAGGAAGTGAGGCTCCAAGCTGGGGTAAAGGTAAAGTGGCAGGACCTCCTGGCCTGGTTGGGACCTGGCCCTGCTCCACGTAGCATTTGGCTTAGAGAGTGGGGCTGCTGTCAGCCCCTCCCAGTGAGCAGCTTGGAGTCCTCTCTCTGCTCTGCCCACATCTCCTGCCAGGCCACTTTCCTCAGGGAAGCAGCCAGGGCATCTAACCCTGGCAGGAAAAGAGAACATTCATTTCCTTCTTTCTTCAGATCAAAATTCTGTTTAGCTCTTTAAGTACAAGGTCAGGACGAATCCCCCCCTCAGCCTCTATGGTGGGAGCTAGAGACACCCTGATGCTTCCTTTGTTGCTATAGCAACCAGATAGAGAATTCAGTTCCCTGACTATGCATGAAACAGAGAGGATTTGGTGGGAGGGGCAGCTCAGGGCAAGAGACAGAGAAAACATAAGTATCTCAGAGGAAGCAACAGTTGGACAGAGTTACCACCTTCAGCCAAGAGGGACTTTGTCTAGAGAGCATGGAAAAGGGCTGCCCAGCAGATGCTGAGAGCACACAGGAAATGCAGCTCACTGGTGGCTACCCTACCAGAGGGAAACTTCTCTCCTTGGTCCCAGAGGCCTGTCTTCAGGAGCCTACCAGCTCAGGTTCGATGTGTAACAGTTTTCTGTCAGGGTTGGTTCCCTCCCAGAACTGAGGGTCAGATAGAGCAGAGGGATGTGCCACACCTGGTGGGCAGAACTGAAGCAGTGTAGAGGGGAGGCACCACTCACATACAAAAGGGTCCTGCTAATTTTGATGTGTATAGACTCGGGTGCCCTATCAGACTCAGCACAGACTTGGCGCTCTCTTCTGAACACACAACCTCCTAATTTCTACTGATATTTCTCTTTTTTGCAAAGTACAAAATCAGTTTTGTTTTATTTGGAGTCAGAGTTTCTCTGGGTAGCCTTGGCTGTCCTAGATTCACTTTGTAGACCAGGCTGGCCTCAAACGCACAGCGATAGGCCTGCCTCTGCCTCCCTGAGTGCCGGGATTACAGACAGGCATCACAGCAACTATTTTTTAAAAATAGTATATTTGGCTCATGTTTCTGGAGTCTGGCAATAGATAGACACTCAGCAGCATTAGCAGCTCTGCGAGACCAGTATCAGTCTCTGAGTAAACCTCCACCCCTTCATCATAGTCACACTATTTGTGACTACGTTACAGTCAGTTTAAAAGGACAGAAGCCAGGACCAATGGCTTAGCAGTGAACAGTGTGCTCTGCTCTCCTAGCGGACAAGGGTTTGCATCCCAGGACCCATGCCAAAATGTTTGTAACACCAGTTCCAGGGTTCTGGCCTCCATGGCATCCACATGTATGTGGCATATATTCACAGACACACACATGTATATACATATAAATATTTAAAAGGGCAAAGTTGACTGATGTTCTACTAACGGATTTGCTTATAATTTGGTTCTCTGCCATAGCATATGCTATCTTCTAGGCACTGATAAAAATTGCCATGTGAGCTTATCTCCATGGGCCCACTGCACACCTCCTCCATGGACAGCCTTGTCCTTAACTTTTCAGTTGTATTCTTCCAAAGTTCTGACAACTAACCAAGCCACCCATCACATGCTATTTTCAATATCTGTTCTACTCCATTCCAGGTATTACCTGTTTGACATGGGTTCCCTGGAAACTAGACTATGACAGAGGTAGAGCATACATAGAGCTTATTATGGGCTACTCAATAGAGTAGTTATTGTATTTTAAATCAGCTTGCATCAAACAGGTTTCCTTAAGGCATTTTCACATACAGCTTTGATTAGTCCTCCACATCCTTCCATTTCTCCTTCCCATTTCCCTACACCCTGTTTGCCTTAATATCCTTCTACCCCAGCATTCCCCTCCCCACTTTTATATTTAATGCATTTCTATTACCCGAGAGAACATCTTTGCAAGTTATACTTCAAATAAGGAGTTAATATCTATGGTGTATGAAGAATGGCAAAGATTAAACACACACACACATACAAACAACCTTGAACTGCCAGTCCATCAAATGGGCCAAAGAACTAAACAGATAGTTCTCAAAAGAAATGTGGCCGATGGGCACTTCAAAAAGTGTTCAACATACTTAGTCCCGAAAGGGGCAGATGTTCAAGGAATAAAGAAAAGCCGAATTGGGAGTGGGGAAAACTGGATGGAGCCAGACCCCCCCCCCTTTTTTTTTCTTATCTTGACAGAAACTAATCATTGTCCCTTCAGTTGAAGGCAATTTTCAGTATGGGACACATTTGCATATTCTCAATAAACAATGTTTCCAGCAGTCAGATGATGGTGTTCGGCTCTAAATAAACAACTCCACCCCAACATTAGACCTCCAAATCATTCTTATTGACACCTATGTTTTGCCTGTTGCTGTGTGAGCAATTACCCCAAACTTGGTGGCCGAAACAAAAATAGACATTTATTAACTCACACTCCGTGAATCACACATTTACAGCAGTGTAACTGGTTAGTTCTAGCTTGAAATCCCACACAACATTGTAGAAAAGATGTCGGCCAGCCCTCAGACCTTCTGAAGGTTGGGAATGGGAGCAGAGAAGCAACTCTCCAAGATGGCTCACGGCTTCTGCTGCTGTCACTTTTGTACTTCCATTTAAATTTTTCTTTAATTTTTTCCATACAATATATATATTGATCATGTTTTTTTTTTGTTTTTTTATTTGTTTGTTTGTTTTGAGACAGGGTTTCTCTGTGTTGTCCCGGATGTCCTGTGACTCACTCTGTAGACCAGGCTGGCCTCAAATTCACAGCGATCCGCCTGACTCTGCCCGGCTTCTATGAGATTTTCTTTATTACAGAGCAGCTAGTTGACCCCTGATCAAATAGCCTAGGAGGGCGATAGAAGCTACAGTGTCATTTATATAAAAGTTCCACACCACCTTTTCCATTCTCTGTAGATTATGCATGGCAGAAATATTCACTGTGTGAAGGTACCAGAAAGCAAAGGCCACCAGGATTATCTTGGAAATTAGCTACTACACAGTGATTTCAAAGACCTCAAAATCTTAAACTAAAAATTCTTTTAACAAATGTTCATGTCAGTTTAATAATAAGCCCTGTGCCTGAAGGGGGTCTGTGGATTTATACACACCCAGAATTTTGGGAGTGGTTCCACTCAACCACCTGAAAACCATTGATTTTTTTTTCTTAACCAAACCTATTACATGGTTTGATTAAATCCAATGACTGTTTCAATAAAAGCAGTCATCATTGCAATGAGATTCTACTTGTATCAAATTATATAACGTATTTTATGTTAAAATTTTAAGATGTATCAGTTTAACTCTAGAAATCATAATGTTATTGTGCTTAAAGAGCTCATGCATTGACATTGCATCCCTTGGTGGTGTGGAACTTCCATTTGACCCTAGCTTATCATGTCTCTTCAGGGCTCGCTGCAATGTCCTCCTCTGGGATCTAGGTAGGCTGTTCCTCCCTCGGGGGCGGGGGGAAGGGTGTCGAAGAGTCCCTGTTCCCCTTACTAGGGTACCCATTTGGATACTGAGCTACCATGGGCCACATCTGAGCAGGGGTTCTACTTTATATCCATACATGGTCCTTGGTTGGAGAAACAGTTTCATAAAAGACCCCTGTGCCCTGATCTATTTGGTCTTTATGGAGCTCTTGTCCTAGCCAAGTCTTACTAACTCCCCCTTCTTTCATATGATTCCCTGCACTCTGCCGAAGGCTTGGTTGTGAGTCTTAATATCTGCTTTGATACATTGCTAGTTAGAGTCTTTCAAAGGCCCTCTGTGGTAGGCTCCTGTCCTGTTGCTTGTTTTCTCCAACATTCAATGTCCATCCCATTTGTCCATCTAAGCCAGGATTGATCATCCTACCCTGGGTCCTCCTTTTTGCTTATATCCCCTAGATGTATAGATTTCAGCATGTCCATCCTATCCTATAGGTCTATATAAGTGAGTGAGTATATACCATGTATTTCTTTCTGCTTTTGAGATACCTCACTCAGGATGATCATTTCCAGGTCCCACCATTTGCCTGTGAATTTCATGATTTCCTACTTTTTAATTGCTGAGTAGTATTCCATTGTGTAAAAGCACCATAATTTCTGTATCCATTCCTCGACTGAGGGACATCTGGGTTGTTTCCAGGTCCTGGTTATTACAAATAAATCTGCTATGAACATGGTTGAGCCAATGTCCTTGTTGTGTACTTGAGCATCTTTTGGATAAATGCCTAAGTGTGGTATAGCTGGGTCTTGAGGAAGTGCTATTCCGAACTATTTGAGAAAACGCCACATTGATTACCAGGTGGTTTGACATTTATTTCATACTTTCATTCAAGTCAAGTCATCTAAGCTTATTGATAGGTGATGCTATTCCTAAATAATATTAAGCTCTGCTAATCTGCAGTCTGAAAGTAGGGAGCTAAACTTGGCTCCATGGACTGCAAAAGAGAGATATTCATGGCTTCTTACTCTTGAACACATTGCCATTTGATGAGAGAAAGAGTCCTAGCTCCTCTGTGCCTAGAAGGAGTGCACAAAAGAACCAGTTACTTCCAAAAGGGTGAAACCTTAGCACACCTTTCACCAGATGTTTGTTTGTTTGTTTTTGAGGACAGGGTTTCTCTGTGTAAACCCGGCTGTCCTGGAACTGGCTTTGTAGACCAGGCTGGCCTAAAACTCACAGAGATCCACCTGCCTCTGCCTCCAGAGTGCTGCCATTACAGGCTTGAGGCATCAATGCCTGGCCAGATGCTTTTTAAAAAAAAAACTTAGAAACAAAGACATTCTAAAATAGAAGAGCAAACCTTCCTTTGACTCTTGTGTCGGCGAAGCACCACACCAGAGGAGAGGTCAGTGTCATGGTTCAGCACACCAGTGGCTTGGAGACGTCAACACCAGCTAAAAACAAATCACTAGCTCCAGGACACCTTCTCTCCCCACCAGCTAACACCACATCCCCTTAATTGAGGGATACCCTTTAACCCAAGGCTGTACTTCATTTCCATGACTACCAGCAAGGCAGAACAAACACGTTTCTACCAATAGGAGCAACATTTATTTTACAGATGTCCCTCATCTTGTAAGAGTAGCTGTGTTGGCTTAGAAGAATTATCTTTATGGTTGATAGGACAACCTGTGTGTTCTGGGTTTGGTTTAGGTAGGTGCAAGGTCTGGGACCTTGGAGAATGAGATCCCCCACTTTACTCATCCATACAAGTGAATTTATTGCTCATGCTTGTACTGTGTTATACAATGGGGAAGCAAACTTAACAAAAGAAGTCTTGTCTTGAACTCAAACAGCCATGAAAGTAGAATTGAAATGTGAGTTGCTAAAATCTATGATGGATACAGTTTCTGAGACTGGGAGAGAGTCTAAGAATTTGATTGGCAAGATGAGTAAAAGACTGTGCTCTAAGCAAAATCGATAGCATACTTTAAGATGTGGGAACAAGAAGAAATGATGTTTGCTTGGTTAATTGCCAGCAGTCACTGGGATTTCTATAGAAAATTTGCAGGAAGTATTAAGAGATGAGGCAAGCTCTGGTCAGGGCAGGCTGAGAAAGACCAAGGCAGGTTTACTAGGTTCACTTTGAAGGCAGTGAAGAGACTGAAGAGACTCTGAAGAATTTTAAAGGACAGAGAAATGATCAGTTGTACTTGGAGAAACACACACACGCACACATCTCTAAGAGGAACAAAGAAAAGTTAAAGGTAGGCCTTGTGTCCAGCAGTAGATAACCAACAAGAACTAAGTTCAATGATATTTTTGTAGAATTTTTGTCTCATATTGACTTGTTTGGGTATTTTGTATCTTACTCGTCTTTTGTAGGCATATTACAGCTTTTGATTTGTGTTTTTATAGGTTTTGTTCTTCTTTGTGTGTGTCTCTCTCTTTCTGTGTGTGTTTTTATTCTTTCTTTTAAAATTCTGGATTCATGGGGGCTGGAGAGATGATTTAGCTGTTAAGAGCACTAGTTGCTCTTCTAAAGAACTCAGGCTCATTTCCTAGCACCCACACTGCAGCTCACAACTGTCTGTAACTTCAGGTCCAGGGGATCTAACACTCTCATAGAGACATACATGCACATGAAACACCAAAGTAGGCTCAAATGTCAGTGAAGGCATGAGCTCACTAGGGAGTGTGGGAGAAAGCACATAAACTGTCAGAGCTTCCTCTTCAATGTCTTTTATACAGGCTGCCACCATAAGGTGTAGCCCAGATTAGCAGTGGACTGCTCATCTCAAAAAGCCTGGATTAAAGTTCTGCCTTCACACCTCAAACATCCGGACTAGAAGTGGAACTTCCCAATTCAAATGATCCAGTTAAGCAAAAAAATCCATAACAGGTGTGCCCACCCGTTTTCAGTTAATTCCAGGTGCAGTCAAGCTGACAACCAAGAAGAGCCATCACAGATGCAGTCTGTAGCTCCTAATAGAGAATTTTCCTAAAACTCAAGGAAAAATGCTCCTTCCTTGGGTACTTGGGGCCGGAGGAAAAGATGGATATGGAGTTACACATAGGGTAGGGCCTAGCCTCTGGGATCACTGGTGCCTCTCATACTGTCTGCTACAGGTAAAGCCCTTTGTGGGCCTGTGGGAAAAGGTGCTGGTTGGTTTGAAGTTTTGGACATGGGTAGGAAAGACTGAAATAAGCACTGTCGAGGGTGGCAAGGAGGGAAGGAGAGGCTGTGAAAGAAAGTAGGATTCTTTTTTTTTTTTTTAATTTTAATCACAGGTCATTCACTTGTATCCCAGCTGTAGCCCCCACCCTCTTTCCCTCCCAATCCCACCCTCCTTCATTTCCTCCCTGCCCCCTTCCAAGTCCACTGATAGGGGAGGTCCTCCTCCCCTCCATCTGACCCTAGCTTATCAGGTATCTTCAGGACTGGCTGCAATGTCCTTAACTGGCCTAGTAAGGCTGTGTCTCCCTTGGGGGGGGGGGAGAAGGGGGGAAGCTCAATGAGCCAGTCATTGAGTTCATGTCAGAAATAATCTCTGTCCCCCTTACTAGGGAACCCACTGAGCTACCATGGGCTACATCTGAGCAGGGGTTTTAGGTTATATCCATGCATGGTCCTTGGCTGGAGAAACAGTCTCATAGAAGACTCTTGTGCCCTGATATATTTGGTCCTTGTGGAGTTCCTGTCCTCTCCAGGTCATACTAACTCCCCCTTCTCTCATATGATTCCCTGCCCTCTGCTGAACATTTGGTTATGAGTCTCAGCATCTGCTTTGACACACTGTTAGGTAGAGTCTTTCAGATGCTCTCTGCAGTAGGCTCCTGTCCTGTTACTTGTTTTTTCCTATTCCCAATGTTGATCCCCTTTGTCTTTCTAGGTGAGGATTGATCATCTTATCCCTGGTCCTCTTTCTTGTTTATCTTCTTTAAGTGTACTGATTTTAGTATGTTTATCCTATCTTATAGGTCTAGAGGAAGTAGGATTCTTGCATTAAAATGAGGGAGCCCCTCCTTTACTCTGAGGGGAAAATGTCTGATTTTGTTTTGTTTTTGTTTGTTTTGTTTTCTTGAGACAGGTCTTTTCTATGTAGCCTTGGCTGTCCTGGACTTGCTTTGTAGACCAGGCTGACTTCAAACTCACAGAGATCTGCCTGCCTCTGCCTCCCTGGGTGCTGGGATCAAGGGTGTGCACCACCACGTCCAGCTGGATTCTTGACATTGGACAAGTCTGGTAACTTCCCAGCCTCTCCTGTTTCTTATGAGTTGTCTTGAGTTGTTCTTATGAGTTGTTCTTATGAGTTGGCAGTTTTTACGTTGAGTGCTATTTTTTTTGTAGTCCTCCCTCCAAAAAAAAAAAAAAAAGAAAGAAAGAAAGAAAGAAAAGAAGAGAAAAAGGAAGTAACTATATGGCAATTAACTGGCAGTGTGTCACACAGCTAAGGGAGATGGCATTTCCATTCATGAGCCTGAAAAAAGCAAAATGACTCAGCTCTGGTATATTAATTAGAGTCCAGTTTATGTCCATGAAAATAGAACCTATTGTGCCATCTTTATATATTTAAACACTTGGTGACTATGAGTCTTTGGAAACATCCAGAACAAAGGAGGGACGGGGGATGGCTTTGATCAACTGCACACTTGTTTTTTGAACACAGGAACCTGTTCCTTCCAACTTGTTAGTTATCTATTAACAAAGCACTCCCTGTGTATGTGTGAATAAATCGTTTGTAAAAACTTAGATTCATTCTTCGATGGGGGGGGGGGGAGGCTACAAGTAACAATCATGCTACCTTGCATGTCATTTACGGAACTTTATGGCCACGGTCATAGCACAAGTCCTAAAGTTTCAATTTTGATCATTCTTCTTTTTAGAGTTCTTCAAGAATCAAAGAAATATGAGATCCCAGCCATCCTGTGCAGACACGGCTCACCCTGTCCAGTGACCACATGAACAAATGCCCATTCCCACCGAGAGCTGAGGACCACGTCCACCATCTCTCTTGCCATCTCCCCAGGGAAGTAGAGCAGATCCTCTGGTGTGTGGGAGCTGGTGGGCTGAGATGAGCACCCTCAGTCCCAAAGGCAGTCATGGTCCCTTCTTCCAACTGAGGGCAGGCTAGAGAGTGGGCCCTTGTGTTCTGCTCTTTGTGGTGGCTGGATTCCATGGTCTAGGCCAGCATTCTTTTTATTTTCAGACTGTCTTGTTACTTGCCACACTGCCTTCCCCAGAGTCACTGTCGAGGCCTTGATTTCTGCTTACTGATGCTTTTGGTTCTGATGATAAGATACAGTGCTCACTCCCTTCAGACTCCTCAACAGAGACACAACCTTGTTACTGCCCCCCACCCTGCGCTGCCGCTTTCAACCAGGCTGCAGCAAGATGTAAGTGTTTGTATCTCTCTTGGTGCTTTGGGTGATGTAAGTGGTGACACAGAATCATACATTCGCAACCCAAAACATTACATACCCAGGTCCCTTTTCCCAATAATGGTCTTCAGATGGGGTGTGTGCATGTGTGTGTGTGTGTGTGTGTGTGTATGCATGTGCTCGAGAGGTTTAGGAGGAGAGGAAGATGGCTCAGTGGGTAAAGCACTTGCTGTGGAAGCATGAGGACCCGAGTTTAGACCCCAGCACCTACCAATGTAAAAGCCAATGTGGCATCACACTCCTGGGAGGGGGACTCACCGGCCAGCCATTTAGCTGAAATAGTGAGCTATTGGTTCACTGAGAGACCCTTTTTCAAAAAGCAATACAGGAGGACACCCCACCTTGACCTCCAGTGTTTGAGTGTGCGTGTGCAGGTGACTCCTCCTGAACATGTATGTGTACATACATGCATGTATACCTCACACGCACAGTGGATGAATTTTTAAAATTAGTTTAACTTATGGCTCCATTTAAATTAAACCCAGATCGTGGGGTTTCCCATTCTGACGGCCACAGACCCCACTTTCCGTTGGAGATATTCAGCCATCTAAAGCAGGGGCTATTAACAATCTCGCGAGACAACCACACACTGGAGTTCTCGTGGAAGGAGCAAGGTGAATACACGGTGATTCACACGGATATTGTTCTCAGGACCCTAAGGAATGTGAGGGCCGTAAAAAGAAAAATAATCCTGGCGGATTGTCCTTCCTTCACTGTCAGGCACAACTTCTTCTAGAAGATCTGTGGCTAAAAGCAACAATTCACAAGCCCTGTGGGACTCTTCTTTGATCTTTGAAGGTTGTTGATATGCACGCCTGCCTTCTGCACGAACTGGTCAAGGCACACTCGAAGACTTACTGATGCAGCGTCTGTCAACGCACAACATTTATTTCTTGCTGAGGTGAAGAATTCCAGGGCCTTTGTTTCTTTTTAAAGTCAACTATTTTTTCCGTCTTATCCTTTGACCTGATGGGGTCCTTTGAGCATTGATGTCATTCCCAGAGTTGTTCCCAGTAGAGGAAAAGATCTGGCTGGAAAGACAATTGCACAAAAATGTATGCATTGCAAGCCAGCAGTGCACACAGTATGTTGTCACGAACATTGTGCATGTGTGAGAGAGAGAACTTAAAACACATTATGATCTACCTTAAAAACCTTTAGTTTGCTGTAACCTTCCAGAAACAACTGATTATTCTTAAATATTTTTTAGTCAGTGCTGGGGCTATAGTTCAGAGGCAAAACACTCGCCTTTCACATGCAAGGTCCTGGGTTCGATGTTCAATCTTTTGCCTGCAAACAATTTAAGCATTAGCTGGAAAAGGAAAATGAAACAAAGTCTTCAACAATCTTTTAGCCAAGGTCTCTGGCTTATCTTGACTAAACATTGGAAATAAAGGAAATTTCTGATTTTGCAATTCTGATGTACTTCTTCCAAATGCATTTTGGAAAGAAAGTAGTTAGCAGGCATTCAAAAGCCATGGTACCAAGAATGTGAAAATTGCTTTATGCTGGGGTACTTGAAAAGAAGAATATACTTGCTCTTATAGTAGTCCTTGACTCCTGCTTGGCTGATCTCGGTTACACAGGTCGAAAACAGGGCACAAAAGCTTCCAGAAGATGCAGCCCCTTGCATCCAGAAGACAGAGACTTCTTGCATTCATGTTCTCCTGAAGCTGAAACAGGGGGCTACTCTCTGTCTTTGGCTTAAGTGCTATCTGTCCCTCCCATCTGAGAAGATTCCTTCCACACAGCAAGCACTACTCTAGCCTACAGATCTTTCAGTACAGTGGTTTGTACAAGGCACTACAGAGTGGTGTGCTGCAGAGCTCTTCACAGTAAAGTGCTCTTCTGAGCAGGTGAGGCAAGCACAGTGCATTCTTTTATTTTCTCTACAATGACTGAAAGACAGGACCATTAATGGTAAGCAAACAACGCAAGCTACCCCAAGAAGAAGGAGCCTGAGGACTGGGCGTGTGTGACACTGTCTTTAATCCAGATGTAGATAAAGGTGGACATATTTCCCCGTGGAGTTGCCAGCTGCTGTCTTGTAGCCAGAAAAATCACAGAATAAGCCAATTTCTTACATAATTAAGCAGAGAGACAGAAGAAATATATTAAATATTTTTTAAAGAAAGGTATTAAAGAATTGTCTTTTTATTTGGGAGGTAAGGATGGACATGCCACAGCATCCATGGAGGTCCAAGGACAACTCGTGAGAATCACTTCTCCCCTTCCACCTTGTGTGTTTTGGACTCCGACTCTGGTCATTAGGCTTAACAACGGGCACCTTTACTCACTGAGCTATCCCTTCCATCTTGGCATCTCACTTTAACTCAGACCTATAACTAGAACTTTTGGTTTTATTGAGTCATTAAAGTTCTGTAGTGTTTAGGCTGAGCGGAGTTGGAGTTTCTAACGTGGGCAAAGATTACTCACTTTGATTAATGAAATGTGTGATCAGGGCCAGGGGATACACACAGCAGCTAATTGATACATAATGCACTATTATAATTCTCTTTGAAAGACAGTCAGTATGTAAGACATACCCTTACCTTGGCCTCTTAATTATGAGATATAATAAGTATGCATGAAGTTATTAGAAATTAGCATGCAAATGGCGTTTGGCCGCATAACTGACAATGTTTGCAGGGAAGTGGGGATCAATGAAGTATGGTCGTGCTTCATGGAGATGAGATATAGATAAGAACATCTAGGAGGCAGTGGACAAAAGTGAGAAAAGTAAGGGGAGCCTCTTGAGCCAAGAAGCTCTGGTACCCAGGTATCTTTAAGATGCTATGCTCCACCTTTCCAGACCACAGAGGACTTTGCAGCCAGTCCTGAAGATGCCTGATAAACCAGGGTCAGATGAAAGGGGAGGAGGTCCTCCCCTATCAGTGGACTTGGAAAGGGGCAGGGAGGAGATGAGGGAGGAAGGGTGGGATTGGGAGGGAATGAGGGAGCATGATACAGCTGGGTTATAAAGTTAATAAACTGTAACTAATATTTAAATTTTTAATAAAAAAATAAAGAAGGGAAAAAAAAAGATGCTGTGCTCCTCAGAGCCACAAGCCCTGTCGCCTTGCCTTCCTATGGGACTCCGAATAGTTTCTAGTGTTGGATGATAATAAGCCAAAGCTGGGCTTCATTATTAAGAAAGCCCATCTCAGCTCCCTCCCATCGCCTGCTCTACCCCTTCTCTGTGTGTAAAGTCTACTGCAGTTCAGCTGTCTAATCTCTCTTCACTCGAGGTTCCCTGCATAATTTCTGCTTCTGACTTACAGGAAATTTCTGAAAAGCCATTTAGAGACAGATTGTAATATAATGCTCCTCAACATTCCACTCTAACAATCGATAAAGGCAGCACTCACTGCAGAAATAATCAAGCACAGGATGGAATCTAATATGCACAAAGCTGATATTTTAACTGAACCGGAGAAGCTCAACGAGTCTTTGCTTGAAGCTGTAGCCCAGTTCGCTTTCCTGTCTTTGTCTTACATTTTTACGGGCGTTTAAGGCCGGGTTTTTTGAAGTAGCTTATAGTGACTTCATTCTATTTTAGTTGTTCAAGGCTGGAACTAAGGTCAAGCCTACATCAAAATAAGCACCGTGCCAACCAGCAAAGGATACATTATTCCAGGGAGAAATAAAATGGCCATTGTGGCCCCAAAGCAGATGCCACACCGTCTCCATGGTCTCACTTTAGTTCCTTAAGGAAGAGAGCTGAATGTTCACGAGCAGCCTGGGCCAGGCCAACCAGCACTGCCTCGGTGAATGAAAAGCTTTTTAGTGATGAAATGCCCCTCACCCTATGGAACTGCCATATTCCCATGCGGGAGGGGGATGAGGCATCGACTCCATTCCATCTTCTGGATTAGGAGTAGGACAAAAGTATTGCTTTTCCTTACTCTTCTCTTCCTGGAATTCTTTTCTGTGGCTATGGGCCACAGATAACATTTCCAAAGTCTGCTTTCCGGGGAGTCTTGCTGCTGCCTACTTAGCACCCTCTGCATGAACTCCGGATCCTGCTTGGGGTGTGTGAGTTGGGGTGCAAAGTTTCACACGATGAGGTGAGGCCCAGATGGGAGATCCCTGGATGATGGTGGGGGCTGGGTGGGCAGTGAGGAAGGCCGAGAGGAGGGCAGCGGAGGCAGTAAGGGTGTTGGAGGTGATGGACATTATGTTGCAGAGGTCGTGTGCAGCCCCAACATCAGGTAGAGTTTTCCAAAGGCCCTGGTCATCTACCCTCCTGAGGCCGACACAAGATCATCCTGTCAGATGAGGGCAAGATGTATGGCCCGAATGAGCTCATCGCCGCGCCCATCAGGCTGAGGACAGGGAAGACGAGACCTCGCAAGTAGGCCTCTAGTCACTTTCAGGTTTCGACTCGAAGAAAATCGAGAGAAATTCAGTCCAAGCTGAAGGACCAAGTCTCCAAGGACAAGACGTTCCAGAAGATGGCTACCATGTCCTCAGAACAGCTCATCTCTGCATGGTCCCTCCCGGCCAACCTGGGTCCTTCCGGCTCTCAGGCCACTGAGCTTTTACAGTTCTGCCCAGGAAACTCTGGGCCACCACAGAATGTTCCAGACGTGAAGTCACTCTCATAGACACCGTTCTCCATGTCACTGATCCTTGATGCACTGATCTACCAGGGTACAAGCCGCCCGCCCTCTCGCCCCGGCCCCCATCTGCTCTGTCTCCTCCAGCCTGGCAGGCTCGGGCCCTGGGCACCGCATGCCTGCAGCTGGTAGAGTTCTCAGCATCTGTGGAACGGCCTGGTGCAGTTGACTGGTTCCAGATGCACCGGTCTGTCCACATCAGTCAGCAGTGTCCCACGCCCGGAGCACTACCACTAGGGAGTGTGGATGGGTGTAGATCTGCAACAAATTCCCTGAGAAAAAGGGCAGCCCCTGGGACCTGGATGGCCGAGGGCCGCCGCCCTGTGCCTTTTTTCTGGTCAAGTTCTGGGCAAACCTGAACTGGGGCCCAAATGGTGAGGAGGCAGGGAACAGTGGAGGCCGCGGTGGTTTCTGTGGAATGAAGAGCCAGCATGAGAGCCGGGAGCTCATGACACCTACCTGCTCCTCCAAGGCCTGCTTCTTTGGCAAGCAAGGGGTGGAGAAAGTGGCGACAGAGCGGGCTCAGCTGGAGGGTGGGCACTCTGTGTACCGCCGCCTGGTGCGCTCTCCCTCGTGTGTACTTGGCTGACTTCCCACGGAAGCTGCAGTATCTCCCTGAATGCTACACAACCAACAGGGTCTTGGAGAACGTCACCATCCTCCAGGTCGGGACAAACAGGGACACACAGGAGCTGCTGCTGTGTATTGCCTACATCTTTGAAGCCTCCACCAGTAAACGCGGAGGAATTCCACCAGAGAAAAAAACACCACATCTACCGCCTGGTCGGGGGCTGATGGAGCCCCATTGCTGTTTTTTGTTTGGTTTGGTTTTTTGTTTTCAGAACGCCCCCTTCCCAGGAAGGACCATTTGGATCTCCCTGTAACCCTCGTTTGGAGAAGGGGCCCTGATTTAAACAACAAACACGGATATCAGAAGCATGTACAATGGGGTCTAGCTTCTGTTAGACTGGAACTCAAAAACTTGGTTATTGAGCTGAGTTTGAGGTTAGATCCCCAATAGGAGGACCGCACAGGGAGCATTTGACAAGACACATTACTCCTGCGCGTCAGGGATTGGGGACAGGACGGTACACCCACAAGTACAGCACCGGCCCTCCTTGCTCTTCTGGAAAAGGGAGCTGGGCTGTGTAGGGGATGCTGCTCATTGCCTTGCACTCCTTCTGTGGTCCAGTCATCCCCCATGCCCACTTCTCTCCACACCCTTTCTGTGGGATCTGTGACGTCACAAATTGAAAATAATGGTTTCCCAGCTGAGGGCAGAGTGAAGTGGGACCTGAAAAAAATAGTTAATATGAGGAGATACTTATACACAATGTTAAGGGTATAATCCTATCTCAGCTAGGCAGGCAGTAGGGTGATTTTTAAATCTCGTTCCCATTTTACATGAGCCTTAGACCACCCTGCCACCTTCCTTTCCCCAACAGTGATGGTTTATGTTTGAAGGAGAGTGAGTCCAACCTTCAGCAAACTTGAAGGAGATTGTATGATGGTAGCTAAAGCAGTAGAATTTTCCAATTCTTCCATAGCTCCAGTTACCAGTCACAAGATTGGTAGGTCAGAGTATTGTGAATTGCCTTTTTATTGAAAGTTGCTGTCTCTATGACTGAAGAGATGGACCTTCTTTTTTTCCTGCCCCAGCCTATGTTCACCACAACCAACACCAGTACTACCTGAATACTCACGGAATGAAAGCGTTGGATGATGGTGATGTCAGACCTCCATGTTTCTGAACTAGGGTTAAGGAAGCATACAGTGTAGAGATTTACACCTTGGGATTTGCTCCTGAGCTACTGAAAGGGCAGTGTCTTAGCAGAAATATTGTCAGCATTAAAACCCCCAAAGCGGTCCATTTAAGAGACTCCTTATAAGTCCTTACCAGAGCAAATCAAGAATTTATGTTCATTCTTTTTTTCTTTCATAGTTTCAGACATTTTATTTGTAGGCTGATGGCAACAGGTTTATAGACCTTTGATATTATGATGGAAGAGAAAATGGGGCCAAGTTGCTTATTGTATGATGGGGAGAGAGCAGAATAGAGAAAGGAAGGTCTGGGAAAGATATATACTTTAAATCACACCCCAGTGTCCTGCATATTCAGACTCACATTGTAAATGTTGTTTTATTTAATTAATTAATTTTTATTAATTACAGTTTATTCACTTTGTATTCCCCTGTTACCCCCTCCTTCATTCCTTGCCCATCCCACCCTTCCTCCCTCTTTTCTTCCCATGCCCTTCCCCCAGTCCACTGATAGGGGAGGTCCTCCTCCTCTTCCATCTCACCCTAGTCTATCAGGTCTCATCAGGACTGGCTGCATTGTCTTCTTCTGTGGCCTGGTAAGGCTGTTCCCCACTCAGGGGGAGGTGATCAAAGAGCCAGCCACTGAGTTCATGTCAGAGACAGTTCCTGTATTTCCTCAGAAGAGGGGATAAAGTGAGAGCTGTATCTGAGCTTCACAAATCCATGACTTAGGCTGGGCACTGAGCATTTCTATCTAACTACCCTTAGGCCTAGGTCTGGAAGCATCTAGTCCTTTACAATCTAATCTTCCGCAAGTCCAGACCTTGAAGACTTCAGCTTCCATCCTCTGTCTGCTAAATGTTAGGCCAAGAATGTTTTCACCCTCTGAGGCTTACCTGAAAGTTCATCCTTTCTGGTTCTTTCTGAACTCTAGGTGGTTGGTTCAACTAAGCTGTTCTGGCTCAAAACTCCTCTCCAGGTCTCTTTCTTAAAAAACAAAAACAAAACAAAACAAAACAAAGTCTTCCTTAAGTCTTAGGATTCTTTCTCAATTGTTAAGTGAGTTTTCACATAAAAGATTTCCAACCCTTAGTCTTCAAATAATACATGTAGCGATGGGAAAACAAAGGCATGTATGAACATTTGACTGGGATTCTCCAATAAAGTATCACAGAGAGAAAAAGAGAGAAACAGGTTTAAGGTACATACAAAGCAAAAGAAGTAAGAGGTACTTTACAGGACTCAGGCTCAATCAAATCAATGGTGGATTGAGGAAGTCTGCAAAGATGATCTTAGGAGAGATGGAACATCTGGTTGATGGCAAAGGGACCTCCAGTAAACTACCCTGTATATTGGAGCTTTTCCAAATTAAAAAAATTAAAATATTTTATTACAGTATTGTATTTATCATCTTATACAGGGGAGCATGTACAATACTAATCAGTTAAATGTTTTACAATAAAAGATGAAAGAGGAGGGCAGATGGATGGCTAAGTGGATAGAGATGCTTGCTGTCATGCCTGACAACCTGAATTCAGTCTCTGGGAACCACATGGTACAGGGACAGACACAGTCCCCACAGGTTGTCCAATGGCCTCTACATTTGCACTCTGGCATGTGTGCACACACATCTTCAGAGAGGAATAAACAAGTAAAAATAGACATAAAAAGAGGGGAAGGTATGTTAGATGATAGATATTTTCATTTGCTTGATTCTTTCATTGCTTGATTGGTTTTTGTTTGTTTGAGACAGATCTCATGTGTCCCAGACTGGCCTAGAATTCCTAACGCCTTCACATTCACTTCAGGGGTGCTGGGGTTATAGCTGTGTACCCCACCATCCTACAACTTGCTTAATTTAATCAGTCTGTAAGGCACACACACACACACACACACACACACACACACACACAGACTCACGCACATCAAAGCATCACATCAAATGCCTGTACAGTTTTTATTTTTCAATCAAGCCATAACAAAGTCAGGAAATTTTCCTAAATTATTTCACTTTAAATGCTGGAAAGAAAGAACTGAATGTACTGTTCACACATATAATCCTAGCACTGGGGAGGCTGAAACAGGGGGATTTCTGTAAGTTATAGACCAGTATAAGACCCTCATTTGGTAGAGTGTTTACCATGCATGAAAGAAGCCATGGGTTCAGACCTCAGAATCTCAAAAAGCTGAGCATATTGCTGCATGCCTTTAACGTCAACAGAAGGCAGAAAGATCAGAAGTTCATAAGAGGTTCCTGGCCACCTTGGGATACATGAGAGCCTATTAAAAGAAAGAGAGGGAGCGAGAAACAGTCCAGTAAGCATGGAAAAAGAAACGAGTAAGATTATAAGGAAGAGAGGGAATGGTGGTGGTGAAGGTAGGGATGTGCTTGAAAATGTCTCAGATCTACTTCTGGAACTGACCTAGCCTGGCTCAGTGACCTGGGAAGGCCTATTCTTCCATTTGTACAACTGCTTTCCTTGACTCTCTTTTCTGCAGTCTCGCATTGATGGGTGAGGCCACCCAAGCGTCCCCAGTCTTCAGGAACTATGGTGCTATTTTGTTCTATCTTAAAACAAAACAAAGCGAAAAACTAAAACTGCTTATTTAGTGTGGAGGGGAGACAAAAGTGGGAACATGCCATGAGACAAGTGTGGAGATCTGAGGATAGCTTTCGGAAGTTGCTTATTTGCTTCTACCAAGTGGACCCCAGAGATTGAACTCAGGTCATCAGGCTTGACTTGTCACAAGCCTCTACCCACTGAGCCATCTCAGTAGCCCAGGAAACATTCTTCTCACTGGGGGAAGTTTACTGGAAGCCACTTAGTTTCGAGGACAATTCAGTCTTCCTTGATGCCTTTGACGTTAGAAGTCTCTCTCTCTGTTCCAGGTCTATATGTCTTGTGGTTCCCCTCCCAAAGCACCAAGATGAGAATCAGGAGACAAGAGAAAGTGAGTTGACCCCAAGCCAGCTTGTGCTCTGCACTTATGGGGCAAACTGTGACTTTTCTTAAGACCCACAAATTAAAGAGAAGGATTGGGTGGAAATTTTCTGAAAAAAAATAAATTATACCACCCATAAAAGCATGCCAGATGGGAAGAAAGACGCCTGTAGTTCTAGTGGCTTCCAATTGTATTTATTTAGTTCAGCCATTTATGAAACAAGCTCTAGACCTTCCAGGTATCTTTTCCAAACAAAAGAAGCTCTAATGTTTGCTTTTTGCCCAAAGTAGAGGTTGTTTAAAACTCAAGCATTAGAAGTGGGCTCAGCAGATATTAAGACTCGCGATCAAGACTTTGGCAGAGGGCGAGAAGTAATGATAGATCTGGGGGAGGTTGGTGAGACTTGGGGAGAACAAGAGCTCCACAAAGACCAAACTGAGCAGGGCACAGGGGTCTTGTATGAGACGGTTTCTACAATCAAGGACCATGTGTGGATGTGGCCTGGAACCCCCGCTCAGATGGGG
>CM053743.1:52247277-52257988 GCA_028658305.1 Pachyuromys duprasi | reverse complement strand
ATGAGGGAAACAGGGACTGTTTCAGTCATGAACTTGATGGCTGACTCTTTGACCCTCCCCCATACAAGCTGGGGAGTGACAGACTGGCTAGATCCCAGGGGAGGACATTGCAGCCAGCCCTGAGGAGACAGGATAAGCTGGGATTGGATGGAAGGGGAGGAGGTCCTCCCCTGTTGGTGGACTTGGAGGGGGCGGGAAGAAAGGAGATGAAGGAGAGAGTGGGAGGGTGGGAGGGAATGAGGGAGGAGGCTACGCCCGGGATGCAAAGTACCTAACCTGTGATTGATATAAAAATAAATAAAGTAAAACAAACAAAAAAAAGAAGTGGGCTCAGGGGGAAGGTCGCTGCAGGCCTGACTCCAAATCTAGAGTACAGTGACTGAAAAACATTCAGAAAAAGCTTGTCCTACTTTGGTCAAGGCAGACTCCTCCACAACACGAATGTCAGACAGACACATGGACTGAAAGATAACTATCCAAGTTATGATACCACTAATACTTTCTACCCATCCTGAGTACCTCAAAGAATCTCTAACTATCTGGGTTTCACAATGTTATCAGTTGTCCACAGACTTTGCCTTCCTTGAAAGTGCTTCCAATTGTTTCAGTGGCAAAAGCAACCTAAATCAACACTGGATATAGCAAAGAAAACAAACCACTTATAAACATTCTCATACCTGCCAAAACTGGAAAGCTATAAATAGGGGTAGAAAAAAAAACTGTTCCAAAGTATTTCTCAAGGAGAAAACAGACGGAAAAGGGTGAATAATTTTCAAATAAGTAAAGGATTTAAAAAAAAAACCCAGTTCATTTGCAACTTGGAATTTCTGGGGTCATAAAGAAGTAAGGAAGCATAAGTCAGGCACGATAATATGATTCCTATGCCCCTATAAGAGCTGAAATGTGGTCAGGTGGCTGCTGGGTATAGTGGTCCATGCCTGTAATTCTAGCCCTTAGGAGCCTGAGGTAAAAAGGTTATGGGTTCAAGGTCAACATGTGATGCATAATGAGACACTGTCTAGAAATAAAGAAAAGCAAGCAAGCAAGAAAGAAGAGAGACAGAAAGAGGAGGAAAGAGAAATAAGAACGAGAAAAAAGAAAAATGACAAGAAAGAAAAGGTGTCAGCTTTATATGGGAAATTACATGGTACACAAGGCTGATAATGTGTTCATATATATATATATATGATATCTCTAACCCCCTGTGCCTTCTAGAAGATTAGCTCTTTCCTTGATTTATCAGGGTTATTTAACAGCCCAATCACAGCATTATTTCTGCTATCAAATTTCATAACTATCATTTTAATGATGCACGCAGTTGTTTTTTTAAACAGTTAAGCCTACAGTTGATGTCCATTGTTCTGAGGAACAGAAGTCTTTGCAGCTGTGTAACCTTGGCCAGAATCTTGTCTCTGCCATTATGCACTGTGTAACCCAGAGCCAATTCTTTCTAATTATTGCCTTTATTTTTTGAGATTATAATTACATCATTTCCCACTTCCTTTTCCTCCCTTCAAACCTCCCACAGACCCCTCCTCGCTCTCTTTCACATTCATGGCCTTTTTCTCCATTAATTTTTGTTATGGTGTCTCCTAGGAGCTACAACTGTAAAGTCTCACCAACATGCCTGCATACACGTGAGCTCAACAAGGACAGGAGCAACAGACATGCTTTAGTGAATGGCAAGAGTCCAGGAAGCTGCAGCCCTTCACAGAGAGCTACAGGCAACTAAAAAATGCCAAAAGCCCCCCTGGGGAAGAGCACACGGAGCCAGTTCTTTAGCCTTCCATCCTCAGGCTAGGAGAGATGTCTTCATGCGCTCTACTTCTTAGAATCACATCGCTAGCTGATCAGGCAATGGATCCAGTGATTAAAAAAAAATAATCTGAACATATAAACTCATTGTGTACAGTATTTTATCCCATGACATAATTTTGTCTTCTGTAAATTAAAAATTAAATGAAATAAACATGGTTAGTCCGATGTTTAGCAACAGCAATGATCCAATAAAGGCGGCATTTTTTTAAAATAACAACAAACTACCTGATTAGAAGAATTGGTCACTCATTTCCCGGAATAAAAAAAAATCATTTACAAAAATGACAGCGATTGGGAAGCGGGGCTTAGGCAGAGGCGACAGAGATGACGCAGGGCTGCGTGTGGACCAATCTCATCCTCACAGGGATGCCTCAGTTCTCGAGAGAGGGGTTATCGAGCAGGCGCCTCCTTGCTCCCTGGCTGTGCGCTCTTTCCGTTCTGCCTCCCGCGGAGGGTCAGTGCAGCGGGAGCACGCTGGACAGATGCCAAGCAGATGCCACTTTTATACCTACGGACCTCCCAGTCTCCAGAATGGTGGGGAATAAGTTTTTTTCCATTACTAATTACTCTGTCTAAGGTACTCTGTTATAGAGGCAGAATGAAAGCCATGGCAACATGTATGAACACAAATTCCTCCGTATATAGGTGAATGAATCATTTTGATTGCAACGTGATAATTCCACAAATATCTTCCTTTTCCATAACACAGATATGGCCTTCCCACTTTAAATCTGGCCATTTATTCATTCTCTCAGTTAATTTCCTTCCTCCTGTTGTCATGTTAAACGTTCCTTTCTGGTTTCCAATCCTGAGAAGGAATAGAAGACGGCAAAGTCATAAGTATGATGAGCTGGGATTAAATGCTGAGGGAGTCCTCCTCTCCCCTCCCTCTCCCATCCCTTCTTCTTCCTTTCCTTTTCTCCCCTCATATAAGCAAAGCCTGGGCCTTGCTGAAGCTGCTGAAAGATCTTTTTCATAAGGTACTTTTCAAACTGAGAAGAAATCCAGCAGGATCAAGGTCTAATGACCTGTACCTTAGCAGTGGTTAAATTCTTTCATTACTCTAGAGGATTGTTTTCAATAACATTTTATTTGATTCATGCAAAAAGTATATCACATGTGGCCCACTGATACCCATCTATGCTGGATACACACAGTTTCAAATGCTGTTTTCATCCTTTCTTGTTTCAGTGTCGGTAACTCTAAAGAAGCATGGCCAGAAGGCTTCTCTAGTACTAAAACCCAGAGGACACCACTCTAAAAATATGTCATTCTGGCCTCCATGGAGCTAGTGTTAAACAAGCAGAGATTGGGATGGGGAAATGCATGCTGGGTGAGCTGCCACACAGCAATGTAAGCCCCACCTTGGTCAAAAAGAGAGGGAAAGAGGATAAGGCGAAGGGGCCCAGATAGCTAGCTCTGCAGTCTGAAAAGTTTCGCCCAGACCAAGAAATCACCCTCAAGTGCGAGTCAGCTATCACAGAGGCCACATGCCACACGGCAACAGGCGCACACCACCCCTGATGTACAGTCACTAGCTGCAAACAGCTTGTCGCAGTGTGAGTTTGGTCCAAACAAAGAGATGGACCTTTGATTCCTGGCAGCTATGGTTCACTTTGTTCCCCAGTGCTGGGTGCTGGTGCGATGCTTCTCATGACTGCTTCAGGATCTCCTTGGAAACCTCTCCGAGCTGCCTGTGCAAGCGAGGGAAGCTGCTGCAGAGTAGCCCCATCCTACCCCACATCCAGATACTTTAAGGTATAGAAAACAGATATGCACACACACATCACGGACACATACACACATATACACATGATCACTCACTGCGAGCAGACGTACGGATGTGGATTCATACTGTCAGCACACACGCTCATGTGACCTCACGCTGTGAATGCATGCAAATTCACACCTCATGCCTGTGTGTACTCACTCTGTGGGCACATGTATGTGCTTTCATGATTACACCCAAGCATGCACTCCTACTGTATGCACATATACATGTGTGCACACTCACATCTGCATGTACATGCATATGTATATTCATACTGTGGATACATGCACACATGTGCATTCTCACTTCAGACACATTATGGGAGTTTTTACACAATTCTGGAGAACACAGACATTTTTGAGAAGAGTAGTGTGCATCAGAGAAAGCCCACAGCTCAATCTGTGAATGCTCTGAGTGAGACTGCTTCATCATGATGATCTGGTCACTCACAGTCAGCTCTGAAGCAGGAGGTTGGATTTTCAGTTCCAATGGGATAATAAAGTGTTTGGTTGGGAGATACAGCAGGAAAGCCAAGACTACAGCCCTGAGTTCTTCCCTCTATAGCAGAAAGAGCAAACAGAGTTCTAGTTGGCACAAACTCCCCAACCAGAGGGCAGAATTTGGCAGGCTGGTGTAGGTAATTAATTCCAGGAAGTAACTCTGGGTGCAGAGAGGGTTTGGCCGAGTCTCAGAGGGGCAGTTTCTATGTTAGATCCTTTTAGCCTTCAGGTCTACTCTAGTGGCCTTCCCTTCCAGGTGAGGGTGCAGAGAAGAGCTAAAAGACAGGTCTCCCACAGGTGGAAGCTCGATTCATGAGGATCCAGGCTGATCTGGAGGAAATGAGCTGAGTAGTAGCCCAGGGAAGATGTCCTGCTTCAGTGGATGTCTGAATCGATTGATTACACATTTACAGACACACTGCCAAACTGTAAGACAGGCACTGCGAATACTGTTCACTATAAGCAAAATAAAGACTATGCTTGCCCATGTGGAATGCATTTGAATAGAGGAGGTAACAAATAATAAACACTCCACCTATGTTCAAACGGTGACCACGGAAAATGCTCTGAGGTCAGGATGCCCAGGAGCGCAGTGAAAAGACATCACAGGGAGATTGGATCTTGAACAGAAAGCCAGGAAGGTTAAGCCTAAGGAAGTGCCTGCTAGCTTCAAGCTTAAGTATCAGTCTGTACAGAGGGGAAGAAAGAGTGACAGACCAAGAAGGCTCTTGTCCACACTGACACTGGGTGAAAAGGAGGCAGGAATGTAAAGGGTGGGAGACCACTGGCCAACAAGACAACAATAGCCTAGCAGGAGGGTCGGGTGGAGGGTTGGGTAGGAAGGGCTAGCGGAGGGACTAGGGAGCCATTTTGCGTACTTCATTTTTTTTTCTTCCAAGAGTATTTGAAGAGAAGGGCGACAAAGAGATTTGCATTCTGAAAAGAGATCATGCTTGCTGCAGAGTGGACTTCAATTGGAGAAGCGTTGAGGATGAAAGCAGGCAGGGCAGTCGGGGCAAACGAGGCTGGCAGGGCTGAGCGCGGGAGAAGGGAGAATGAGAGGACAAACTGAAATGGCTCATGATGACTTGGAGGTGGATAAGATTGGCTTCTAGCACGGCTGCCTGATTGGGAGAGATGCATTGTTGGCGGCAGGAACCTGCGAAGCACCAGACTTAAGATGAAGGTAGGGAAAAGGCTTCAGTCCTCCAGTGAGAAGGGTCAAGCCAGCAACTGCAGGTATTTCGTTCCTGACACTGAGTCTAAGCAGGCGATATTCCACCACAGCCTATAAAATCTTGTGTGGTAGGACAGAGAGCCTGAAGGAGAGTCGGTGGGTGTGAGCCTAATTGTGTCTGTGACTCCTGCTTCCTCTCCAGGGAGACTAGAGTAGCTTTCTATCACGAGTATTTGGGCTAGGCCAACCAAGAATGCCTAGCACTGAATAAACAGAGTTTAAAGAAACCAATTAACAATGAATTAAAGGGGGGCCCAAGAGACAGCTCAAGAGCCCTTGGCCAGAGGAAGTTCCAATCTTTGTCCTTCGTACCCAAATTTGGGTTACACACAGCATATCAAGCCTATGAAACCTTGACCTTCACTAAGATTTGGTTTCCTGGGAATCAAGAAAAGCACACAGTGTTCCTGTTCATGTACACAGGCTTGTGTTTGGCTTGGCCCAAGCCTCTCCCAGGCTGTAGAACAGTCCAGAAGGTACTCCTGCCACCTGGAGGGCAGAAGCACACCCCAGAGGCCCTGGTTCTCCCCGATCAGCATCACCAGGTGCAGTAAGTGTTCGAGTACATTGAAATAAATTAAAGGTAGTGATAGATTTCCTAAGCCTGAAAGACAATGGCCCACCTTCTCCGTTTAAATCCCAGTGGTGTTGCAACTAGGAAAGGACTGACAGATGGTTGGACCATGGGTCAGTCTGATTTGTTTCCAAATGCCCCAAAAATGTTTCAGATAACTTATTCTTCCACCAGGAGACGAAGCAGATTGAAACTTGGATGAGGCAAGGAGCTAAGAATGGAGACTCACTGTTTCTTCCTTTTGCTTTAAGAGACAGGGTCTCATCAGCCCAGTCTGCCCTTGTATTAACAGTATTGTCAAGGATGGCTTTGAACTCTGGTTCCCCCTGACTCCACCTCCTGAATACTGGAATCACAAGCATGAACCACAGTCCCTGGGTTTATGCAGTGATGCTGGGAGTTAAATGAAGAATTTTGTGCATTCTGGGCAAGCCCCCTACTAGCTCAAATACATATCTCATCTTCCTGCTTCTCCTTTTTAGGATCTGACCACTTGTGTGAAACCTGTGTTTTCAACTACTTGAGAGGTGTGCAGCATAAACCCCACACCTCTGCCAAGACCTGCAAACTCCCTTCTTTGTTTCGGTGTGCATGGGTGTCATTCTGCAGAAACTCAGCCTCACCAAACTAATTTGTCTTGCTTGCTTGCTTCCTAATATCAGTTCATCAATATTAAGAGATTTATTTATAATGTGTGTGAGTATAGTCTGCTGCAAAGCAACCTCTGTCAATGTTGGCAAGGTGCAAAAATGCCGTTTATTGGAACCCCCTAAATCTTCAACATATAAAGATCAAAATTTGGGGGGATTTCTCTATGGCTTAAAAATGTGCTCTGTCCTCCTGGCCAGCTATGAGAACTGAGCTGCCAGAGAGAATTAAGTGTGACCTTTCCATGGCCATTTCTGATCTGATCCAGTACAAGAATGTGGCAGATACATTTCCCCTGAGTAACTATGAATTAGTCACATATTCAATACAATTCAGGGAATACTGAGGCAAAACAAAGAAAGCAAACACAACTTACGCCTTGCTCTGCACTTGTCTACTGACCACACTGGTGTGTTTCCCTTTGCTTCTCTAAGTCTGTTTCTGTCTTCCTTTGCCATGCCTTGAGCTCTTAGACACACTTTGTAGAGCAAAGGACTTCTTTAGTTGTAACCAATGATGGGCAGTAGGTGAAAGAAAAAGGTGAGAGGGTGACAAAAAGAGACACCAGGATATTTTTGACTCCCATTTTTGGTGGGCTGAGATGTGCTGCTCTTCTACATTCAAAGCAGAAACCTTCTCACACGGCAGCTACTGCTGTTTCCAGCAGCTCTCATTTTTCTTCTTGTCCCCTCAAGCCCTGAAAAATGGTAATGGCCATTCACTGTCACAAGGTGTGACTCACTGAGTCCTGTGATGACTCACTATCTCTTCCAATCCTATACCTGTACAGACAGTTCCTTTTAAAATAATGTTTGGTTGCTATGTGGAATGTGCTGTTTTCTGTCCAGGCCTGAGTCAGAAACACTATCAGTGATATTTCTGTCAAAAAGACATCTGAACTTCTTTGTGCATTCACACACTTCCTTACATGGCAACTTGTGTACAGCAACAGTTCCCTTCTCCAAAGATGTTTCTTTGTGATGCACGCTTACCTCCATCATTCAATGAGCAGGAAGTGCACCTGAGCACTGTGTATATCTGGACATCAGAAATACTTGCAGCTAAATATGACATGGACCTTCGCATTGAAGACAAAGCTTTAATTCCCATTAAAGCTTAGATGCAGTTATAAATTTTGCAATACATTTCACTTGATAGTAAATGCAAATGAATAAAAACCCTATTAGCTCATGAATATTTGAACAATAAAGACTTTTAAATTATTTTCTCATATAAGAAAATGGAATGATGAAGAATAAAATTGAGTATGTTGAATTTCTTTTTGGAATAAGGGATAAAAAATAAGCTTTCATGAACTTAGTACTATATTCTTTGGACTCTATTAGATCAGAAACTCTTTGCTGTGCATAACAATAGTGGCAACATTTGGCTCTGGGATTGTTTTTTTTAAATTTTTTAAATTTAAATTCTTTATTAATTACACTTTATTCACTTTGTATCCCCCCGTAGTTCCCTCCTCCTCTCATCCCAATCCCTCCCTTCCTCTGCCTTCTGCACACATGTCCCTCCCCAAGTTCACTGATAGGGGAGGTCTTCTTTTCCTTCCTTCTGATCCTAGTCTATTAGGTCTCATCAGGACTGGCTGCATTGTCTTCCTCTGTGGCCTGGTAAGGCTGCTCCCCCCTCAGGGGGAGGTGATTAAAGAGCAGGCCAATCAGTTCATGTCAGAAACAGTCCCTGTTCCCTTTACTATGGAATTCACTTGGACACTGAACTGCCATGGGGTACATCTGTGCAGGGGTCCTAGGTTATCTCCATGCATGCTACTTGGTTGGAGTATCAGTCTCAGGAAAGACCCCTGTGCTCAGATTTTTTGGTTCTGTTGCTCTCCTTGTGGAGCTTCTATCCTCTCCAGAGCTTACTATTTTCCACTTCTTTCATAAGATTCCCTGCATTCTGTCCAAAGGTTGGCCATAAGTCTCAGCATCTGCAGGACAGAGCCTTTCAGAGGCCCTCTGTGGCAGGCTCCTGACTTGTTACCTGTTTTCTCTTTCTTCTGATGTCCATACTCTTTGCTTTCTGGATAGGGATTGAGCATTTTAGCAAGAGTCTTCCCTCTTGATTAGTTACTTTAGGTGTACAGATTTTAGTAGGTTTATCATATACTATATGTCTATATGAGTGAGTATATACTGTGTGTGTCTTTCTGCTTCTAGGATAGCTCACTCAGGATGATCCTTTCCAGTTCCCACCATTTACCTGCAAATTTCATGACATCCTTGTTTTTTATTGCTGAGTAGTATTCCATTGTGTAGATGTACCACAATTTCTGTATCCATTCCTCAGTTGAGGGGCATCTGAGTTGTTTCCTGGTTCTGGCTATTACAAATAAAGCTGCTACAAACATGTTGAGCAAATGTCTATATTGTGTATTTGAGCCTCTTTTGGATATATGCCTAGGAGTGGAATGGCTAGATCTTGAGGAAGAGCTATTCCTAGTTGTCTGAGGAAGCGCCAGATTGATTTCCAGAGTGGTTGTACAATTTTACATTCCCACCAGCAGTGGAGGAAGGTTCCCCTTTCTCCACAGCTTCTCCAGCATGTGTTGCCACTTGAGGTTTTGATCTTAGCCATTCTGATGGGTATAAGGTAAAATCTGAGGGTCGTTTTAATTTGCATTTCCCTGATGACTCAGGACATTGAACATTTCTTTAAGTGTTTCTCTACAGCATCTTCAACAAGTGGTGCTGGTCTAACTGGATGTCTACATGTAGAAAAATGCAAATAGATTCAAAACTAAAGTCCAAGTGGATCAAAAACCTCGATATAAAACCAGACACACTAAACATGTTAGAAGAAAAAGTGGGGAAGAGCCTTGGCACAGGAGACAACTTTCTGAACAGAACACCAACAGCACAGGCTCTAAGAGCCACAATCAATAAATGGGACCTCATGAAACTGAAAAGCTTTTGTAAAGCAAAGGACACTGTTGTCAGAACAAAACGAGTGCCTACAGATTGAGAAAGGATCTTCAATAACCCTATATCTGACAGAGGACTAATATCTAGTATATATAAAGAACTCAAAAAGTTAAACAGCAAAAAATCAAGTAATCCAATTAAAAAATGGGGTACAGAGCTAAACAGAAAATTCTCAATGGCCACCTGACTTGCTTTTGTGTGCTTATTCAGTGGCTCAGAGGTAGGTAGGAGTGAGTGCCAAAGTATTAGTGTCTTTTCTGGCCCCCAAAATTAAGGACTGGACTAACTGATTCTGTAAGATAAAGACTAATGCATTTAACTACCATTTATAGGGCACGTATGAAGTAGATCATGCACTAAGTGTGTTATGTACTTGACCTACTAGTTCCATGGTGGCATGAAAGATCATTGTCATTCTAACTCTGCAAACGAAGAAATTGCAGTTCAGAAAGGTATGAAGTGATGTCTGAGGTGATGGTAATAGAGTATGTTGTGCAGGTACTGGGTTAAGAGCTGCATTTTCCTGAACATTCATCTCTTGGTCTATATTTTTATGCCATTTGTTTCACAAACCAGCTACATGATTCTGAACAATTTTCTTTAACCTTTCCAAGCTATAGTTTTCTCATTTATAAAAGGAAGAGGCAAAGTGAAAAGCTTTGAGATTGTTGAATGTCAGTGTCATATAAACAAACTCCCCTATCGTAGGCTATGTCAAGTTTCAGAAGTTAATCACATTATATATGCAGAAATAACATCAATACGAGGATATGATTGCTTATCAAGGTGATAGGAAGGCTTGAGGAACAGGTGTGGGATTAGTCTGCTAAGAATAACTCTCCTAAACGGTTTAGTGTGTCTGGTTTTATGTTGAGGTCTTTGATCCACTTGGACTTCAGCTTTGTGCAAGGTGATAAATATGGATCCATTTTCATTTTTCTGCATACAGATATCCAGTTGGACCAGCACCATTTGTTGAAGATGCTGTCTTTTTTCCATTGAATGGTTTTGGCTTCTTTGTCACCACTCTGGAAATCAATTTGGCGCTTTCTTAGACAATTAGGAATAGTGATTCCTCAAGACCCAGCTATACCACTCTTAGGCATATATCCAAAAGATGCTCAAGTACACAACAAGGACATTTGCTCAACCATGTTCGTGGCTGCTTTATTTGTAATAGCCAGAACCTGGAAACAACCCAGATGTCCCTCAGTTGAGGAA
>CM053743.1:52142689-52246777 GCA_028658305.1 Pachyuromys duprasi | reverse complement strand
AGGTTGGTGAAACTTGGGGAGAACAAGAGCTCCACAAAGACCAAACTGAGCAGGGCACAGGGGTCTTGTATGAGACGGTTTCTACAATCAAGGACCATGTGTGGATGTGGCCTGGAACCCTCGCACAGATGGGGCCCATGATAGCTCGGTGTAGGACTGAAGACCCTAGTGAGGGAAACAGGGACTGTTTCAGTCATGAACTTGATGGCTGACTCTTTGACCCTCCCCCATACAAGCTGGGGAGTGACAGACTGGCTAGATCCCAGGGGAGGACATTGCAGCTAGCCCTGAGGAGACAGGATGAGCTGGGATTGGATGGAAGGGGAGGAGGTCCTCCCCTGTTGGTGGACTTGGAGGGGGTGGGGAGGAGGGAGATGAGGGAGGGTTAGGGAGGGTAGGAGGGAATGAGGGAGGGGACTACACCTGGGATGCAAAGTACCTAACCTGTGATTGATATAAAAATAAATAAATTAGAAAAAAAAGAATAACTCTCAGAATACTTTTGTTGGTTAGCACACTGGCGTGTAGGACTCTTGAATGAGTATGTGTAAAATGATTAAAAATAATGTATTCAGGAAATTAGTACTGCCACAATTTTCTTTAAACAGCTAATTTCCCAATGATTGACACAGAGAGACTAAGATTTATTATTAAGCTGTTGGCACTGTGCTGGGCAAATTCTGAGCTATTCTGCTCCTACTACCCTTAAAGTCCACATAAAAGCTCATCAGTTGCCAATCTGATGACTCCTAGGCAGCTTTTGGTCCATCAGTCTGTCTTCATGGTACATTTCCCTTGGCCTAGTACTCCTAGTCCATGCTGTCCAGTCACCAAGTTCTTTCTTTCTCCCTGCCTCTTCCTCCTCCTTCTCTATTTGTGCTCCCTCTGAAGCATGGGGACCTAAGCCCTGCCTACCTCTCTTCTGCCTAGTCACAGGCTTCAGCAAATTTATTAACCAATTAACTTTGAATTAGGTAGAGCAAAGTTTACAGAGCAAAGACTAGTGTATGTGAGAATGTGCTGGGCTGGGCAGCAACTAGATCTCAGATGCCAGTAATTAGCATTAGAATATATAGCACTAGACCACCAAGTGTGTTCAGTGAAAACAATGATGGATTTATAGAGCAATAAACCTTAGAACAACTTCAGCTTTCCCATCATGACTTGGGAAATCTCATAATCTCTCTGAATTTTGATTTCTTCAGCTATAAAATCAGGTATCAAGTATGAAAATATCTTAGTTGATACTATTTTGTGAGTAATAAATTAAAATTTAGTCTGTTCTCTCCCTCAAAAACAGAAATGCTTATTAAAGAATAGGGAAAACTTGAACAGAAAAGAAAGCTGAAATAAGGATAAAAAACAAGATAGGGCCAGAAAATAGAAAATCTTCATTGAAAAAAAAAAAAAAAGAAAGTAGGTCAACAAACTAGAATTCTACAAATCAATGGTGGTTGATAACAGGGAATAATAGGAGAGATCTGAAGTTTTGGCAAGGTAAATGCTTCAGTCACAGATAAGAAGTAGGCCATTCTCACAAAGGTTAATGAGAGAAAAATTGCCTCTAGTGGTATCTTTTAAGGAAATGTTCCACCTGAATTTATGGAAAATGCCTTTTGGAAAGCTACTGCAGTAGACTCAAGTCCTTATTTAGATAGAAGTACTTAATTAAAACAATGCCTCTCACTGCTAAGCTCTGAAGTGGAATGAAGCTTCCCTCCTAATAAGTATAGAACAGGAGGCCTGGGGCACACAGCCCTGAGTCATAGGCATGGGATAGAAAAGTGAGTACAGTAAGACAGAGCTGACCTAATTCCAATAAGATCGTGCTCCCCAAAGCACATGCCTGGGAAGCTAGCCAGGAGAACGGAGATGCATCAAATGAGAAGATTCAGAGCACATCCCATCCCACAACTATGTGATAATTGCAGAGATGAAAAAAACAGAGCTCCTCCTATCTGCTCAGGAGTCAACTCAAGACTGAGAGAAATGCAGCCTCTCAGTAACATGGCAGACATAAAATAACCCTGTTTGTCAAGGGATTACATGTCAAGTAACACAGAAAAAATGGAGAACTAAAATCTACCTGTCGACAAAGTGGAGAACTAAAATCCACCCGGGGATGTGTCTGCTGGATGCTTAAAGTGGATCTTCATCCACCCTCAACTCTTCTTTTTGTGATGAAATCGCTGAAGTATGGAGGGTTAGGTCAGTGTCCTAAGATCAGTGAGCATATAATGGCAGGGCTATGCTCACTCTCTTTTGTTGCAATTTGACATTTTGTCCCTTATTCCACATTTCCTTGACCTCTGTGTTGGAGGAAATTTGGACTACAATATTTGGCTGCATATTGAGAAATGTTAAGCCAATCTGTTTATAGACTCAAAACCAGACCACGATGCTACCTTTCAGAACTTTATGAGGTCCTGTGACCCAGATGACAACAATGCAGAAAGGAACTATCATTCCTACAATGTACCCAGGCATCCACACCAAGAACATGATATGTATAGCCAAGCCAAAAGCCAAGATCAAAGGGCAAGAGCTAGTTTAGCATGCATAGATTTCTTCTGTGTTCTAATGTTTACTGGAAGTAGTGGACCTTTCCTGTCTTCTTGAGCTTTCAAAACATGAACACTTAAAGTGGGGTCATGAAATCCTATTGATAAATTTGACACATATTCACAGGATCAAGGAAGAGAAAAAGAGAAAGAAAATGAGAGAAAGGAGATGAGAGAGAATACAGAACAAGCCCAAAAGACGGGTAAACAAATAGACATGCTAACGAAGCCATCTTTCACTGGACCGCACCCCACACTGGGACTCTGAAAGCTGGGCTTTATTAATTCAGGAGCTCCAAAGCTGTTTTGAGTTTCTTTCCACCGTTTCTAGGGCCAACGTCTTACCAAAAATTCTCATTGGAAGTTGTTACTCTCCCAACACTTCAAGTGCTGTCGACAAAGACCAGTTTTTCTCTCTTCTTCCCTGTAGGTAAAAAGTGACTCATAGAAGGCTCAGGGAAGAAACCCAACTATCCAAGGATTAAGATTCTCTGGTCTAACCATTTGTCACAGCTGCTCTTTGTCATCGATGACAGACGCCTCAGAGAGGGTGGCCTCTGGCAGTGTTCGGAGATGACTCTCATAGAGTAGAAGTTCCTCCAGGGAACCACGGAGGCAACTGTTCACACTTAACTTTGTTAATGCCTTTTTTTGGTTTCAGGGTCTCTTAGTTCTTCCAGTAGTTTGTGCACTCTGCTGCAGCAAGAAGTCTGTGTATGACTTTCAGTACTACCCCTGTTACCCTTTCACCATTGATGACACATTTTAAATATATCCTATGATAAGATCTCTTATGCTTACAAGCAGACCTTGAGAAGCTATTCTGGACAGTGAAAAATTATTTATAATTGAGAAAAATGTGGAAACGAATGTCCTATGAAAGATGAGATGAACAAAATGTTGCTGCGGTCACAGAATTGAAAACACGTAGTGGAAATAGGCTAACCGCAGCAATCTAGATACGCCCTAAAAATGCAATAAAGGGAAACAATGCATAAAGGGAAACAATGCATAGACAATACCTCTAAGGTAAAGTTTGAAAACGGGTGAAACTATATTGAAGAAGTGAGACAAGGAGAAAATAAGCTATGAAGGTTTTGGGAAGAAGAGTTCCTGGGTCCCAACAGGTGCTCAGTCACCAGCCCAGAGCCACACACCTGTGTGTTCTGATCACCACCACAGACTGAACTGTGGGCCACACAACACCAGAGACTGGGATTTCCAGTCAAGAGAAAACTCCACAGTGAAGGAATCAATTGGGACTGACCTCAGGTCACCCAGGTAATCCCTGGAAAAGGTCCCTGGGTCCTAAAACAATTAGTCCAAGAAAATCCAAGACAACCATGAAAAGACAAAAACCTAAGAATAGTAGGAATAGAGGAAAAAGAAGATTCCTGTCTCCAAGGCCCAGAAAATATTTTCAACAAAATCATAGAAGGAAATTTCCCCAACTTAAAGGAGAGGCCTATAACAATATAAGAGTCCTACAGAACACCTAATAAATTAGACCAAAAAGAAAATCCTCCTGTCACATAATAATCAAAACAGAAAGTATACAGAACAAAGAAAAAATACTAAAAACTTTGAGGGGAAAAAGGCCAAGTAACATATAATGGTAAACCCATCAGATTCACACCTGACTTCTCAACAGAGACTATGAAAGCCAGAAGGGCCTGGACAGATATCATACAGACCCTAAGAGAACACAGAGGTCAGCCCAGGCTACTATACCCAGCAAAACTCTCAGTCATCATAGATGGAAAAAACAAGATATCTAACGACAAAAAAAAAAAAAAATTGAGCAATCCCTACCCACAAATACAGCATTACAGAAGATACTAGAAGGAAAAATACAACCCAGGAAAACTAACTGCAGTTAGGTTAACATAGGAAATAAATAACCTCACCACAGCAAAACTAAAAGTAGCCAAGCACACAAACACACTATCACAACCAACATCATACTAGGCCACAGAGGAAGACAATGCAGCCACTCCTGATGAGACCTGATAGACTAGGATCAGAAAGAAGGAGAAAAAGACCTCCCCTATCAGTAGACTTGGAAAAGGGCATGGGTGGAGAAGGGGAAGGGAGGGTGGGATTGGAGATTCCCACATATTAATAGTGGGAGACTTCAACACCCCACTCTCAACAAAGGACAGGTCAACAAAACAGATTTTAAACAAAGAAACAACTCTAATAAAGGTCATGAATCAAATGGACCTAACAGACATCTACAGAAATTTTCACCCAAACACCTTCTCAGCACAACATGGAACCTTCTCCAAAATAGACCATATAGTTGGTCACAAAGCAAGCCTTAACAGATACAAGAAGATTGAAATAGTCCCTTGTATCCTACCTGACCATCATGGACTAAAGCCGCACCTCAACAACAACAGAAATAGCAAAAAGCCTACACACACGGAAACTGAACAAATTGCTACTCAATGACAGCTGGGTCAGGGGAGAAATAAAGAAATTAAAGACTTCCTAGAATTCAATGAGAATGAATGCACAACATATCTAAACTCATGAGACACAATGAAAGCAGTGTTAAGAGGAAAATTCATAGCACTGGGTTACTTCAAGAAGAAATTTGAAACATCTCATATAAGCAACTTAAAGGTTCACCTGAAAGCCCTAGGGAAAGAAAAAAAAGCAGACATACCCAAGAGGAGTAGACAGCTGGAAATAACTCAGGGCTGAAATCAATAAATTGGAAACAAATAAAACAATTAAAAGAATCAATGAAACCAAGAGCTGGTTCTTTGAAAAAAAAATCAACAAGAGAGACAAACCCTTAGACAAACTAACTAAAAGGCAGAGAAGCACCATCCAAATCAACAAAATCAGAAATGAAAAGGGGGACAAAAAACAGACACTGAGGAAATCTAAAGAATCTTTAG
Source organism: Pachyuromys duprasi (assembly GCA_028658305.1). Taxonomy (NCBI): domain Eukaryota; kingdom Metazoa; phylum Chordata; class Mammalia; order Rodentia; family Muridae; genus Pachyuromys; species Pachyuromys duprasi. Next base: position 52,241,307 of record CM053743.1, on the reverse strand, counting down.
GTCTTATTTCAAAAATCTATATGCCACAAAATTTGAAAATCTAAATGAAATGGACAATTTTCTTGATCAATTCCACTTACCAAAGCTGAATCAAGACCAGATAAATCAAATAGTCTTATATCCCTTAAGAAATAGAAGTGGTCATCTAAAGTCTCCCTTCCAAAAAAAAAAAAAGCCCAGGACCAGATGGTTTCAGAGAGGAATTCTACCAGACCTTCAAAGAAAAGCTAACAGCAATATTTTTCAAACTATTCCACAAAATAGAAACTGAAGGAACATTACCAAACTCATTCTATAAAGCCATAGTCACCTCGGTACCTAAACCTCACAAAGACCCAACAAAAAATAGACCCTTCTCTCTTATGAACATTGATGGAAAAATACTCAACAAAATAGTTGCAAACTCAATCCAAGAAAACATCAAAGATATCATGCACCATGACCAAGTAGGCTTCATCCGAGGTATGTAGGGGTGGTTCAATATATGGAAATCCATCAGTGTAACCCACCATATAAACAAACTTGAAGAAAAAAAAACACATGATAATCTCCTTAGATGATGGAAAAGCATTTGACAAAATCCAACACCCCATTCATGTTTAAAGTCCTGGAGAGATCAGGGATACAAGGCACTTACCTAAACGTACTAAAGGCAATATACAGCAAGCCTATAGCCAACATCGAATTAAATGGAGAGCAACTTAAATCAATCCCACTTGAAATCAGAGACAAGGCAAGGCTTTCCACTCTCTCCATATCTCTTCAAAATAGTTCTTGATGTCCTTGTTAGAGCAATAAGACAAATGAAGAAGATCAAGGGGAATCAGTTTGGGAAGGAAGAAGTCAAAGTATCACTATTTGCAGATGATATGATGGTATACCTGAGTAACCCCAAAAATTCTACAGGGAACTCCTACAGCTGATAAACATCTTCAGCAATATGGCTGGATACAAAATTAACTCAAAAAATCAGTAGCTCTCCTGTATACAGAAGACAAATGGGCTGAGAAAGAAATTAAGGGAACAATACCCTTCACAATAGCCACAAAGGACATAAAGTACCTTGGTATAATTGTAGACAAGCAAGTCAAAGACTTGTATGGAAAAAACTTCAAGTCTCTGAAGAAAGAAATAGAAGTTATCAGAAGGTGGAAAGATCTGCCATGCTCAGGGCTTGGCAGGATTGACATAGTAAAAATGGCCATCTTACCAAAAGCAATCTACAGATTCAATGCAATTCCTATCAAGTTACCAACACAATTCTTCACAGATCTGAAAGAAAAATTCTAAATTTTATATGGAATAACAAGAAACCCAGAATTGCTAAAAGAATCCTCTATAAGAAAAGATCTTCTGGAGGGATCTCCATCCCTGATCTCAAGGTGTATTATAGAGCAACAGTAATAAAAAACTTCATGGTACTGGCATAAAAACAGGCTGGTGGATCAACAGAATTGAATAGAAGAACCAGAAATAAAACCACACACTTATAGACACCTGATCTTTGACAAAGATGCCAAAACCATACAATGGGAAAAAAGCATCTTCAACAAATGGTGTTGGTATAACTGGATATCTACATGTAGAGAAAATGTAAATTGAGCCTTACTTATCACTCTCCACAAAACTAAATTCTAAGTGGATCAAAGACCTTGACATAAAACCAGACACACTAGACATGTTAGAAGACAAAGTGAGGAAGAGTCTTGAGCTCCTTGGCACAGGAGACAACTTTCTGAACAGAACACCAACAGCACAGGCTCTAAGAGCAACAATCAATAAATGGGAATTCATGAAACAGAAAAGCTTCTGTAAAGCAAAGGACACTGTCATCAGAACAAAACGACAGCCTAAAGATTGGGAAAGGATCTTAACCAACCCTATATCTGACAGAGGGCTAATATCCAGAATATATAAAGAGCTCAAGAAGTTAAACAGCAACAAATCAAGTAATCCAATTAAAAGATGGGATACAGAGCTAAACAGAGAATTCTTAATAGAGGAAAGTCAAACAACAAAGAAACACTTAAAGAAATGCTCATTGTCCTTAGTCATCAGGGAGATGCAAATCAAAACAACCCTGAGATTTCATCTGACACCCATCAGAATGGCTAAGATCAAGAATTCAAGTGACAACACATGCTGGAGAGGATGTGGAGAGAGGGGAACCCTCCTCCATTGCTGGTGGGAATGTAAACTTGAATAACCACTTTGGGAATCAATCTAGCACTTTCTTAGACAATTAGCAATAGTGCTACCTCAAGATCCACCTATACCACTCCTAGTCATATATCCAAAAGATGCTCAAGTATACAACAAGGACATTTCATAGGACCATGTTCATAGCAGCTTTATTCATAATAGCCAGAATCTGGAAATAACCCAGATGCCCCTCAGTTGAGGAATGGATTCAGAAATGGAGGTACATTTACACAATGGAATATTACTCAGCGATTAAAAACAAGGAAGTCATGAAATTTACAGGAAAAGATCATCCTGAGTGAGGTATCCCAGAAGCAGAAATACACACATGGAATAAACTCAGCTATAAGTGGATATTAGACTTATAATATAGGATATACAGACTAAAATCTGTACAACTAAAGTAGCTAAGCAAGAAGGAGGACCCTGGGTAAGATGCTCAATCTTCATTCAGAAAGGCAAATGGGATAGACATCGGAAGAAGACACAAGACAGGAGCCTACCCACAGAGGGCCTTTGAAAGACTCTACCCAGCAGGGTATTAAAGCAGATGCTGAGAACCATAGGCAAACATTTTGCAGAGTGCAGGGAATCTTATGAAAGAATGGGGAAATAAAAAGAACTGGAAAGGTCTGGAGCTCCACAAGGAAAACAGTAGAATAAAAAAAAAATCCTGGCCTAGGGGTTTTATCTGAGACTGATACTCCAACCAAGGAGCATGCATGGAGATAACCTAGAACCCCTGCACAGATGTAGCCCGTGGCAGTTCAGTCTCCAAGTGGGTTCCCTAGTAAGGAGAACAGGGATTGTCTCTGACATTAACTCAGTGATTAGCTCTTTGATCACCTCTCCCTGAGGTGGTAGGCAGCCCTACCAAGCCACAGAAGAAGACAATGCAGCCAGTCCTGATGAGACCTGATAGGCTAGGGTCAAATGGAAGCGGAGGAGGACCTCCCTTATCACTGGACTTGGAGAGGGGCATTAAAGAAGATGAGGTAGGGAGGGCAGGATTGGGAGGGAACACGGGTGGGGCTACAGCTGGAATACAAAGTGAATAAACTGTAATTAATAAAAAATTATATTAAATATGTGTAGTTGTTCAGACAAGCCATTACACCCTCTTACAGGAGCAGAAGGAACATTGCATCCTCATAGATACTATAAATCCTGCCTTCTGTTGCATCAGATGCTTCAAATGGTACAAAGAGTATGAATGTATGGGACATATATGGTGCGTGTATGCTACTTCTTGGCTATGAGTATCATTAGTTTTGCTCATGGTATTTATTAGGTAATCTCTCCCTCATCACTGGATTGAACAGGGAACAATGTAAGCTGTGTTTGTCTTGGGTTGTAAAAGTTGCTTTTATTTGCCTGATGTAATTGTCATCTCTGAGGCTTACTGCCTTCATCTGCTAACCTAAGCCTAGTCCTGGAAGCTTCTTGCCTCCGTACAGTCTTATCTAGCCCTAGAATGTTTTTCGTCTCTGAGACTTACTGCTTAATAAGTTCACTGTTTCTCGTTCTTTCTGGCTGGTTCAACTCAGCTGTTCTGGCTCAAACTCCTCTCCAAGCTCACTGATTTAAACTGGCTTCTCTGAGCTTCTTACTAAATTGTTCTGCTTGGCCTCAAACCAACTCTAGCAATCTTCTGGTTCCTTCTCATTCTCTGGCTCATTCTTTCTTCACCTGTGTCCAGCTTGTTCTCCCTTCTGCCTCTGAAACCCTTTCTCCCTATGAAACTGCCTCCTTATCTCTTTGCCTCCTTGCTCTCCCTTAAGCTACCTCTCTTTTCTCTGGGTTTGTGTGAGAGTTGGGTCTATCCTATTCTGTTATATCTTTCTCTGACTTGTCACTTTGTCTGCCTCTCAATTAGATAGTGCTTTCATACATCAGTGCTTCCTTCTACAAACTAACTTTACCTTCATTGTCTGCGATTAAAGATCTAGAAGTTCTTTGGCTATGATCAAAGGAGCCATGTTGCTGGATTATAATCCCTCTACTTTAGCTGACTCTCTCATGTGGTGAAAATGAGTTATAACAAGGAAAATGAAAACAAGAGATCCAGGGATGCAGTTGTGTAATCATTGAAAGGTGATGACGGCTTAAATGGAGGTACAGTCAGTACTGGAGGCATGTATTTAGCGAGATTTGAGATCCATTGTGAAGGTAGAGCTGATAGGATTTGCTCAGAACAAAATACAGGTGTGAAATAAAGACAGGAGTCAATTCTTTGGTTCTGATAATCAGCAGTCACTTATTCCCATGTTGCTGTCTAGAGGAGTAGTGCTCTAGAGTTAACCTCTGTCTTATACAAGTAAAATTTCAAGATGGGAGAATGTACCTCATTTTGTGAGGCTTATGCGATCTTGATACTAAACCCAGTATAAGAAGACAAAACTGCCTATCGACTAATCTTACTTTTAACATTAAGGTGAAAATCCTAAGTGGTAGAAATGACCTTACTGCAGTCATCAAATTCCATCTTAGATCTTCAGGTGCAATTTCCTTTAAAGTTAGAAAAAGACATGTATGCCGGGGTGCTGCTTACACTCATCAACAAAACGTAGGAAGTCCTGGTCAGTGTGTTAATACTGGAGAGAGAAGAGCAAATTGCTATGAGTTGCATTCATAACGCCATGACTGAATGCATAAGAAACCTAAGAAAATCAGTAAACATTTATAACTAATAAAGTTAGCAAGTTTGTTGACTATGAGCTCAATATACAGAACCCAACAGTGTTCCTAGAAGTAAGAAATAACTTAGTAGAAAATATGATGGGAGATAACTTCCACAGTTACAACAAAAACTACAATGAAGGTAAACATTAATAATAACCAAAACAAAACCCCAAGACCTTATATAGAGAAAAGAAAACTATTAAAGCACACACCTGCAAAAATAAAAATCAAACAAACAAAAAACAACAAATACTATGTGAAACGCCTGATTTCACTTTATGTAGTTACTTTGGGGCTTAATCTCTAGATTCAATACAATAATATTAAAGACCTACCAAGAATTTTACCTTTCATCTTGAAATTTTTGCTTTAAAATTTATGTGCGAAAATAGACACAAAGAAACTTTTAAGATGTTTAAAAGGAAAATATGTCTGTCTGATATCAAAGCACATTATAAGTGAAGGAGACCTTTGTTTATAAGACTAAAAGAAGTGGCAGTCTGGGAGGGAATGCTGGCAGGTGCTAAAGCACAAACCATTAAGCTTTTAAAAACACTAAATGTTTGCAATTTAGTAAAGTCAGTTCTGAAAATGAAGTACAGAGCAAAAACAAAAACAAAAACAAAATAACATCAACAAAAAATGAAAAGAATAACTCCTATGAAGTAATAAGGTGAAATTCAATGTCTTAACTAGGAAAACCAACAAAGTAGAGACTATAGTAAGAAATAAATGTACAATGGTGTGATTTAAAACATCACAAGAGGAAATTCAAGGGACTAAAAATTGAAGTATGCTCTAGTTCATTGCAACCAAATGAAAAGAAAATTAAACCAGTCATAGCAGTGTATGCCTGTAATTCCAGCAGTCAAGAACCTGAAGCAGGAGGATTTCCTGGATTTTGAGACCAGCTTGGGAGGCAAAGTCAGACTCTGTCTTAAAAATATAAAATAATGATAATAATGGCAAATAAACAAAAAGGATATGCTACTGAACACATGGAACTTGTTAAAAATTAAAACATCATAAAATAACAACTACTGGTGAGAACATGGGGGATCATGACCTTCCCATAAAGTGCAACCTCTCTGGAAAGCTACCCAGCCATCCTTAGACCAGTTAAGAGTGCACGCACGTGGGGCTAGGGAGATGATGACTCAGTGGTTCAGTGCATGCACTGCTCTTGCAGAGGAGCTGAGCTTAGTTGCTCAGTTGCTCATAAATGCCTGTAACTGCAGTTCTAGGGGATCCAGTGCCTTCTTCTGACCTCGGTAGTCACCTGCAAAGATGCACACACACACACACACACACGTACATTTCATAGCACATATACATTCTTTTTTGATATTTCAATCTTCAGTGGAGTGTTTGTGTGTGTGTCTGTGTAATAAAGAAATTTGGCACTCCTGGATACAAACACAAAGGAAAAGAGCCTCACCATGTTGTTTATGCATTTGGAGGGAATTTCCATGTCTGCTGATAAGGAAGGTCAATAAAGAAAAGATATGATATGATTTGGGAAAATACCATAAGAATATCTCATTTAATGAACAAAATTTCTCAGAGTAATATGGCCAAATTTCAGGATAGACTGGAGAGGAATAAAAGAAGAAAATGGATGAGAGGATGTCATTCATCTAAACAAAAAGTACTGACATAGACATGGCTTTTCTTTTCAAGGGTGCAAACAGGCCTGAATCCTGACTTGTTACTACACTGGGATTTTAGACTTTACAAAGGTGTAAAAGTGGTAAATAGTGAGTGGACACTATACTTGAAGGTTTGAATTTTGGTCTTAGTTGGTGCTAGTGATAGGTGGATGAACATCTTTCAAGATGATAGGGTGTAGGTGGCAATTGACAGCCTGAATGTACTCTGTGGCTCAGCCAGGAAGACCAGTGGATTAGATGTGCTGAATGCTTTTTTGACTTGCGGTGTTAGCTTGTGATAGGTTTCTCTGTACATACCCATATCCTACTGCAGTCTGGAAGCACCGATACATCCTCAAACATAGGGAAGATGGATTACACAGAGGAAAGACACTATGGTGAGCTAGGAGCTGGGGGATAACGCAGGGCAAGCAAGAAACAACATAAAAATAAGTCTCTCAGAACTAACATCCATAGTTAGTCACAAAGAGTTTCATTTTCCATTTTTCCATTCCAGTGTGTGTCTCTGTGCACTCTTTGCACCTGTTTGCACATATGTGGGCATATATTATTCACCTATGTTACTCACTAGGCAGGTTCTCTTGACCTAACTCAGACATTGTTAACTTGCCAACCTCACTATCCAGTTTCCTCCAGGGGTTCTCATCTTTACCTTCCTCAGCTCCTACCACAGACAGCTGCGGTGCCCATCTCACATTTTATGTGGGTTCTGGGGATCTGAATTCCGATCTTCACACTTTCATGGCAAGTGCTTTAACTGCAGAGCTATGTCCCCAGACCCTGAAGAGTTTTAATAACTCGAGTTTATGAACTTGAAGACAGAAACGAAAGGAAGTCAAACAACAAAGGGAGTAGAACTGGAGTATTGTAGAGCTCTTGTAGGTGGCTCTGTCTGTTGGTGTCCTGGAATCGCTGTCTCACTTTCTTAGTAGGAGATCATTCTATTAATTAGAACCTAATCAAAAGAAGAGGCGTTGCATTCTTGGGCATTGTTTAACTGGCTGGTAACACCCCTTACCTCTGTGTTTGATGAGCCATTTGCTAGAGCTGTCCTGTCCCCATTGCCACACGCTGTTCAGTGTTACATGGAAATGGAACATACTCCAACTTGACCACCCCAGAGGCAAATGAGTCAACTCTTGTTTCATGTAGACAGGGCAGGTTGACTAGAGAGATGTGGGATTAGCCCACCGTCCAGAGAGGAAGAAATAATGAGTCCACAGTTCGACTCAGTCTGAGTGCTACTGTTCATGTCCTCCTTGAGTGCATATATATATATATATATATATATATATATATATATATATATATATATATGTGTGTGTGTGTGTGTGTGTGTGTGTGTGTGTGTATAGTTTGATGGGAACAAAAGAAATATTTATATAAATTCATTCTTAACTGAAAACGTATTTTAAAACTATTTAGTGTGTGTGTGTGTGTGCGTGTATGTGTGCACACCTGAGTGTGTGATATGCACACATCTCTTCAGGAGTCTGCAGCGGTCAGAAGAGGCATTGGTTCCTCTGGAACTGGAGTTACAGGTGGTGGTGAGCTACAGTGTAGGTGCTGAGAACCAAGCTCGGTTTCTGTTCACGAGTGATAAATATTCTTAACCTCTGAGCCATGCCCCCAGCCCAAAAGAAAAGTTTATGTAAGACATGTTTAAATCCATGAGGCCACTAATATTTCTCAAAATAGTGAGACAGAGAAAGAAAGAGAGGTTTATCCACATCAGTTCTTTTGAAAGTATGTAGTACCATGCCTAAACCATGCCACAGTTGTCTGAAATGCTCAGAGAATATGCTGCAGAGCTACAAAGAAACCCCAGGTTGGAGTATTACACATCAGGGTATGTGTGATAATTAGTTTTCTGTGTCAGGTTGGGTGGGTTATGGATGTCCAGAACTGTGGTTAAATGTGGTTTCTGGGTGTTTATGTGTGTGAAGGTGCTTCCAGAAGAGGTCAGCATTTGAGTTGGTGGGCTGAGCATTGCAGACCTGGGTAGGCAGCAACCCTTCATTTGAGATTCTGGGTGGAGCAGGAAGGCAGGGAGAGGTTGAATTTGCTCTTTGCCTGACTGTGTGATCCGCTGGGACACCAATTTCCTATGCTTGTTCTGGCTTCTCAGGCCTCAGATGTAAACTGGAATCCATCCTCTTCAAGCCTGCTACCCCACCTACCCTCCTGTGTGTTTGGTCTGCGGACAGCAGGCTGCAGATAATCACCTTGAAAGCTATCATTCCTGTAAAACAAAAATGGGGAAAATTGAGAAGTGGGGCTCTCCACCCAGCCCCCAGAAAAACTCCCTCATTACTTTATCTCTAAACTCAAAATGCAGAGGTCAGCATGTGGCTGTCAACAGGGGGAAGCAGTCTGAATGCTGCTGTCTCTTTGAAGGAGTCAACTCCAGAAATTATTCTCAACACCTAAGGATAATCACCCATCCTGAACAAAAACGTTGGATTCAGTGACAGTAATAAACACAGTGAGGGGTTAGGTGGGGATAGCATCAAACAAGATACCAGAACTTGGAAGCCAAATGCCTTTTGAACACATATAGCCAAAGTACTTATGATACCCTGGTAGAAAGTGGTAGCGCTATTTCTCTAAATGGATTCCCGCCCTTCTGGCTGACCTCTCTAGTCACTGTGTCCTTCAGCTAGTTTCCGTCCTTTGGATTTTGTTTCACAAACACTAATACAGAGCTTTTTAATACTGGCGTTGTAATCCAGCATGTACGTTCTCTTCTCTAGGGGCAAACAATTGTGCTGTGTTTTGTTTTTCTCTGCTATGTGCCGAAAGAAAATCAAGCATACTCATTTCTCTGTCTCTTCCATGCCTCTCTATTGAATTTCTCCCCCTGGACTCTGACTTCCGTGGGGGGGGAGTCAAAACTCTTTCAGTAGAAATGAAAACAGAAAAAGCTGCTCAGTTTTATGGAGTGACAGGCAAATCACTCCCTCTGTGTATAGTTAATTGCTAGGTGTTCTGGCATGTTTTCTGTCGACATGATAAGCCCTGTGACTACCGGACCACAGTCCATGATTGAATGAAGTCAGGGCAGAAACTCAAGCAGGAACTGAAGCAGAAATCATGGAGGAATGGTGCTTACTGGCCTGCTCTCTGGCTTATACTTTCACTGTATATTTTGTATACAGCCCAGTACCACCTGCCTGGAAATGTTACAGCCCACGGTGAGTGGGCTGGGCCCTCCTACCTCAAATAACAATCAAGATAGAAGACACCAGCTAAAATGCTCAATCCCCATTCAGAAAGGCAAAGAGGATAGACATCAGAAGAAGGAGAAAACAGGGAACAGGACAAGAGCCTGACACAGAGGGCCTCTGAAAGACTCTACCCTGCAGGTATCCAAGCAGATGCTGAGACTTATGGCCAACCTTTGAGCTGAGTGCAGGGAATCTTATGAAAGAAGTGGGAAATAGTAAGTCCTGGAGAGGACAGGAGATCCACAAGGAAAGCAACAGAACCAAAAAATCTGGTCCCAGGGGTCTTTCCTGAGACTGATACTCCACCCAAGGACCATTGTTGGAGATAACCTAGAACTTCTGCACAGACATAGCCCATGGCAGTTCAGTGTCCAAGTGGGTTCCAAAGTAATGGGAACAGGGACTGTCTCTGACATGAACTGATTGGCCTGCTCTTTGATCACCTCCGGGGAGCAGCCTTAGCAGGCCACAGAGGAAGACAATGCAGCCAGTTCTGATGAGAGCTGATAGACTAGGATCAGAAGGAAGGAGAGGAAGACCTCGCCTATCAGTGGACTTGGGGAGGGGCATGCGTGGAGAAGGGGGAGGGAGGGTAGGATTGGGAGGGGAGGAGACAGGGTTTTTTGGGGGGACACAAAGTGAATAAAGTGTAATTAATAAAAATTAAAATTAAAGAAAAAACCAATCAAGACGATGTCCTTCACACAGGCCCACAGGGCAGTCTGAGTGAGACAGTTTTCATTTGAGATTGCCTCTTCTCTAGAGTCTCTATGTCTTAGCAATTACCAACATACCAGGCTAGACAGCAGTAGAGATACCAAATGCTTGGAGGAATAAGGACTCAGATGCATATTTTCAAAAATAATTTTAAGGCGCCAGTTCAAAATAGTCAGGTATGCTTGAAATTTAAGTTTTTCCCCCAACTCTCTAATCTACTTTAACAACATTAAGCTTTGAGAACCTTATTGACACATGTAGTGACCAAAGCCTTCTCATTTTAATCTCCTTTTTCTATGTCATAGAGAGGATACTAAAAATATGAGGCTTTCAGATACTCAGCAATTACATCTGAAATCAATAATTCAGATCATCAAGATACATTTAAATACATATTGTTCATTGATTTAAAATCTAGCTATGTAAATTAATATGGCTTGAGTAAGTGATACATATATGTATCAATGTGGAGGTCCTGTTCATTATGTCAGAATGATGAATAGAAAATGAAGTGTATTTGTAAAGAAAATAAATACTAGGGTAGATTGTCTCCCCAAAATCAGTCTTTGGAAAGGGAATTGTTTTGTTTTTATCATTTCTTAGCATGGAATGTTTTGTTTGCTGTTTAATTTTGAGCAAGAAAGCTCTTCAAGGGGATGTCAACCTGAAATAACCACAATGGGGGTTGCTTCTGATGCTTCCAAGCAGAACTGGTGAACTTTAATAAATATTTAATTATTCTTTCACTGGGTGAATGGCCTCGCATTCAAGATGGGTTGTGTTATGAAGGAGCCTTTTAAAGATTGCTTCTTCAAGTATTACAGTAAGTGGTTTCATAGTGGACACTCAGAACACGAAAGTTTAGAAAGGGAATGAAAACAACTTTCTTAATGTTGTGGCTTGGGATAAGACTGATTATGATAGTGGAAAAGTATGTAATACAGTAGTAGATACTTATATGAACTATAATACAATATACTTATTCAAACTGATACTGTTGTACTTTATAGATATATAAAATCATTTAAATATACATATAACTATATTAACTAATAAGTCATTATAAGGAGATGAATTATGAGTTTTAGGTATATTCCTGAACTTCCTGGTGAGGGAAAGAGAGTGTTTATTTGGAAAAATGACTGCCTCATATTTGACATTGCCTTATGCTAGTGGATTTATGGTAGACCATCAACAATGGTTGGGTCCTAAGTGAGTCTTTCGGCAGAGAAAAAGAGATCTGTGCACAGTGAAGTCTTTTTTTCCTAAGTGATATCAAGAAAGCATGTTTATCCTACAGTCTTCATTTTGATTCCACATCCTTTGTAAGTAGTTTTCACTCTTCTCCAGATTTTCATGCACATGAGTGAACCCAGTATTCCCCATCTTTTTAGGAACCTGAGGTGTTATATCCAAAGTATCCCCTTTGGAGGGTTCTGGAAGATTCTCTGCAAAGAATGTCGGTCATAGGCCAGTACTGCTTGGAGGACTGCCCATAAGGAGTCCATTCACAGAACAAATGTCAGGCTCTATACTTGATGTACAGACATTTTCCTCCTCCTTCTCCTTCCCCTCCCCCAAATGGCAACACTCACGTTATTTACCAGATTAACCTCTGGATGACTTATGGCTTTTTCCAGAAATCATTAAATTCACTCCCTTATATTGCCCATCCAACTCCACCCCAAAGGATGAAAACTTGGCACAAAATAAGATCTGCAGGCTCTGAAGACAGTTTCAAAAGAGGAGTCCCAAATGTTTAGAAGAAAAACAGCCTAGTTAGAGTAAGTGAGTGACCTCTCACTATGGACGTGCTGGAAAGAGAGGGTGTGTTCTGTGCTCTTAGTTCTGAGAGATTTATCTTCGAAATTTTATATTACTGTGTCTTGTTTGGCAATGCATTTCATACCAGGTTACCAGCTTGAGCAAATACTTTCTACATTAATCAAAATAGAAACTCATAAGCTTTTCCTTCTTTGTTTATGTTGAGACCAATGAACGAAAATACAACTTATAAACCCTTCTAGGGACTTCAGTAGAGTAGTAAAATATGCTCACCTAGGAATAGCGAAAGAAGCTCCATATCCTTTTATTTTATTTTTTAGCTAAACTATACCATCATCCCATGCAATGATGTCGACTACCAGAACATGGCAGTACAGGGGTCAGTGGGCTGTAATCTGGTTATTCACTGTAAATTCTGGGTTTTTTTCAGAGGGTCTGAGAGGCAAAGTTCCGTGGACTTGCCTCATTCTCAAGCCTGGTTAACAAATCTGTCCTCTCACAGCTTGGCCCTATAACATTGTTTTCCTTCCATTTGCTACACTTTCATTCTACCCTTTGCTCAACGGCTATTTTGTTATGAATCTAGGATCCGACAGTCTCCCAACACACAAATCATCCCATTATTAAATGTGATCCTGTCTTGTAAGTTTCTTTTAACTCTCTTGCTCCATCATGGTGTTATCTACTAAGCTCACAGAGGCAATAGTTTCCCAAGTAGAATATCAGGCCTTTAAAGTGTTGGTGGGCAGCCAATCTGTGTGTTGATGGGAGAGAGCCAATACATGCAGGGAGAAAGGCCACTGAAGCAAGTTAAGAAATAAGTTACCTCAGGGATTTTAAAAAAGAGCAAGCCCAAGGAAATTTGGCTAGATCTTCAAAATTAAGGAATGAAGGGGAACAAATTGGAATCTACATATTTGGATTTCAGAAAAGTATTTGTCTTACAAGAATGCTTTTGTGGCTAGGTTAATTCAAGCTGAGTGGACTATGTGGGGCCTGTAATGCATGGCCACAATGTGATACTTGTCAGAATCACTCTGCACAATGTTTCCCTCCACGTTAGGTATCTGGGAGAAGCCCTTTCACTGTGCAAGAGTTGAGAAAGTGCTCTTCAGATAGTTCCCTCAGAGGAAAATCTAACAGAAACAAAACAATTTCCACTTGCCAACATTGTACACTTCCCTGCATTGTGCAAGGCATTTTTAAAAAACTTGTTTTCATTTCATTTTGTCTTCTAAAATAAGTCCCCAGAGAACTTAATACATATTTTCAATGAAACATGATTGTATCCATGATCACTTGCTCAGAGTAACTTCCAATAGAACTATCCTCCCTTGTCCACCTCCCAACTTCAGCTCCTCCTTCACCTTCCTCTCCTCCTCCTTCTTCATCACAAAGTCTGTTTAGTGTTGCCCATACGTCAGCAGCTATCAACTGCTAATAGCTCCTCATTTGGGTGGTGAAACATCAGAATATTCTTCCCATCTTGTATTTTGGCTGACTTGATCTTGTAGAGATCCTATGTAAGTAACTTGAACTACTCTGAGTTCATGAGTGCAACAGTCATGGCATGTCTAGAAGACATTTCACAGCACTCCTTCCCATTCCCTGGTGCTTGCATTCTTTTCCGTTTAGTATGCCTTGAGCCTTGGAGGGAGGTTGATAAAGATGGACCACTTGAATCCAAGCACCCGTAAGCATTTATCTCAGCATCTTGACCAGGTATGAGTCTTTGTATTGACTTCCGACCACTGTAAAAAGGAGTTTCTCTAACAAAGGTTGAGAGCAGCCTAAGGTGATGAGTATAAATACAAACATAAATATTTAGAGGACAGTATGATACCATGAGTATTTGACAAAATAATGAAAGTAGGTTCCAACCTAGCACCTGTGACCTAGGGACTTTTGACCCTATTTGACTCAGAAAGTGATTGGTTACCCCATTGACAATTATGCTACTATTGTACCAGTGGGCACATGTTGCCTGGCAGGATGCTATTGTAGCATGAAGGGTGCAATGCTGTGTAAGATCATTGATACATTTTCTTCCTCAGTGCCTTGCATAGCATCTTCTGGTACTGTGAAAGCTAGCCAGGAGAGAGGAAGCTTCCTGCTACATTTGAGGTCAATTTCTTGATGCATTGTAGCCAAAGTATGTGGTGTCTTCAGCAACAGGAACTTACCATATAGTTATGGTGGGTAACCAAGAACAATGGCAATAGCTGGTGTTGTTTTGAAGACCTTTGTGGCTTCCCTGACCAAAAGTTCTTAGGGAAATATTCCATGATTCCAGGCATTTTTTAGATAGTCTCCCAAGCCCTCATTCTTGTCTCTGGCATCTCACTTGAACAATACCAGACATTGTTAGAGAGTTTACAGATTTTTTAAAGCTTTCTCTGGACACTATCACATCAAATCTTTCCAGCTGTTTTGTGGGTTTACATTTGCTCCTCTATCTGAATGTGGACCCAAGAGGGAAGGAATTCCTTTTGTTTGTTGCTGTATCATTATATCCTAGTGCAGCAGCCATTTACACACTCTGTAGATAAGGAAACTTGGGAGTCCAGAGAGGAGTAACAATACTTTTGTTCAACTTCCATAAAGTCTTCACATGATTCATTTCTTCTATCATTGCAGAGTCCCATATACCACCTTTCTTACCTTTCATAATTACATCTCTCATACACACACACACACACCCACACACCCTTTTTATGGTTCTTGTATGCTTCTTTAAAAATATTTTCTAATTTTAGTGACTTATATATGAGTGTGTTTGTGTGTGGTTATGTGCATGTGAGTTATGTAAGTGCAGTGCTAAGGGAGTTCAGAAGAGGTTTTCAGATGCCCTGGAGCTAGAGCAACAGGTGATTGTAAATACCTGATGTGCGTCCTGGGACCTGAATTCCAATCCTCTGCAAGAATGGTATGCAATTGTAAGCCTTGAACCCTCTTTCTAGCCCTTGCTTCTTAATTTTTTATTTGAGCCTTTTCTAAGCAATTGTATCGGTGAAATCATGAGTTCGGAACTGTAACCATATGACTGCTGGTAATAATGTACATAAAATAGGTTAAAAGTTTTAAACATAATTTTAAAATAGGGGAGAAAATTTTGACTATATATTGCTAAAAGTCATCCTGCATAATATATTTGTATCATACTATTGTGTTAGAGCGTCATAATAATTTGACAGGGTGGGCTCCCACCCAAACTAGTGCAAGCATTATAAGTACTAACTTATCTAAATAAACAGAGAAGAATAGACATAGGATTACATAACTAAGCAGTACCTTAAGGACTCTAATGCTGAAATCTTTTGGTGATAATTTTCATTCCTAGCATCCTGGGGGAAATATATAGGTAATCTGGTATTTGACCCTGCTTTGGATGGCTGCCTGTGCTGAATGCCTAGCTTAAAGCCAGAAAATAGGGACTTAAAGGTCATCTGAGGTAGGCCTTCATTTGTTGTTGCATTCAAGAAAGGAAAGACTTAGAAAAATATGTTGGTGAAAACTGTGTCTAATTGGTGACAGTGAGCAAAGCACAGAAAAGAACAGAGAGCTGGATGGGGAAAGAGAAAAATAGAAACAGCTCCAGAAGCAAGTATGTTCCCTGGGAGCCTATTTCTATAGACCAGAAGACCATTCAGGACTTGTTTTGCGCTATGGCTTTAACAGCTGTTAAAGCAGATGCGTTTACACAGGGTGAGGGCGATACATCAGCAGAGCTAATCTGTCTGCTTCCTTAGCAGGTATCTTTTTTTGTTTGAAGCTGCTGAATATCCCATACCTGAGTGGGTAGAATAAGGCTGAATAGATTCTCTCTACTTCCCAGAGCGTGTATCAGTTCCTCTACCTTTCCACGGGTCTGCGGGTCTCAGCTCAATGATGAGAAAGGACTCACTTTCAATTTATGTGTACGTTTTGGTGAAGTAGCAAGACCGCACATTACCATATAGCGGTAGAAAAAAACTAAACATGTTATCTAAGGTGGCCAGTCTGAGATGTGACCTTGGCCTTCTGGCCCATATTCAGCGGCAATGGGGATTGCGTCTAGAGTTTGGATGCCTGTGTTCAACTATAAGATATGTATTTTGCACCATCCTATCTTGAGTGGTTCTAGAATCTGCATGAACCATGGTATAACTAAAGTTGCCTGTGTTAACCATTACATCTTTAGGATTGGTCTGGATAAACAGATCATCCAAGATTAGATGGTTAAAGTCCAAAATAAGGTTCCCGGAAGCTGCTGTAATCTTTAATTTATTTTTGTTTTTAATATAGTATTTTATTAATTCTTTGAGAATCTCTTACAATGTTTTTTCATCATACACTTTGTCCTCCCAGATCCACCTCTGACCTCTCCACCTCCTCCCAACTTCATGTCCTCTGTTTTTTTGTTTGTTTTGTTTTCTGTTATTGTTGTCTTGTGTTGTTGTTTTAGTAACCCACTAAGTCTAATTTGTGCTACCCACATAGTCATGAAAATGGGGCCATCCACTAGAACATAGTTGACTTGCTAGTGACCATGACCTTAAAGATAACTGACCCTTCCTCCCACAGGAGCCATCAACTGGCATTAAATTCTCCCCGATGAAATGTTGACTGGATTGGCCTGATGTTTTGAAGTGACTTGGGATCATCTGGCCACTGGGTTCAAGAAAGGAAGAGCTGTCTTTGCAGCTGCTGGCCTGCCAGCCGACAGTGTGCCCTTTACACAGCTCTCTAAATCTGAGCTCTCGCAGGCCAGGTGACATTGCGTTCTGATAGACTGTAGATGTCAGAAAGCAGACAGTCTGTGGAACAAGAGAGAAATCCCTTCCCAAATCATCTTGTCTTTAGTCTGCCAGTAGGATATGCATGACAAAATACCAAAAATCAGCACTTTCAGAAACATTTATTATATTAAAACAAAGAGGGCAATAAAAACTCTTGGACTCATTGCTCTCACATGACACGTAAGGTCAGAAAGTGTTGACAAATGTCTACACAAACCTTCAATAATTACACTCCCGGACTCAGTAACAGAAAGCTCCCACCGCAGGGAATGATCCCACATTTTGCAAGGCTGAGGGAGTGAAAAAATGGGGCAATGTCAGGATTTCCAGGACTCACGTGAGTCTGGTACTCTTCTGCAGCATGGAAGAACACAGCAGAAGGTTTATGACATGCAGAGCTAAAGACAAATGGATTCTGTATAGATTGTGGTCTGTATGGAAGGGGCCTAGACTGTCTGTGCAGACAAAATCTTCTTAGAAATGCTGGTCTTATAATTCTCTTAAAGTTGTGTATTCCCTGTGTTCTCTCACTCTGTGTCTGTTGTTGTTAGTGGTGTGTGTGTGTGTTGTTTTGAGACAGACCCTTGCTATGTAGCCATGGCTGCCTTGGCACATGCTATATAATCCAGTTTGTCCTAGAATATGGCTAAGATTTACAGTGGATCTTCTGTCTTCAGATAGTCTGATGTAGAAAATCCATCATAGCAGTGCGCAACATCTTCAAATTTAGTTGACCCCAGGGGCAGCCAATCTGACAACCAAGATTAGCCATCACATCTGGATATACATATTTGTCCACACACATATGACATCATCTCTCTCTCACACACACACATACCACATGAAAATTCAAAAGAAAAATTTTAAATGTTCATTAGGAACATTTAAAGCCACAAGAATTTCAATATAAAAAGAAAAATATAATTTTGATATAATGCTTAAAATGTATATGAATCCTCATATAGTTCTGAAACAACTTCATGGTATATTCATATTTATTCTTTGATTTTTTTAACTCTTCAATATGATAAATTTCAAGCATATGCAAAATGGATAGAACAATGTGTTGACTCTTCATGAGGCAAACATCCAGCCTCCATAATTACCAGCCAGTGCTTTCATCCATATATATTGCAGCTTGTAAAGGATGATAATTTTTTAATGATATCTTAAAGCATCCAAAGTGATTCTTTAGTGTCACAAAATATCCACTTATTGCTCAAGGCCCCTAAAATGTCTCCTAAAATTGTTTGCATAGCTGCTTTGGTGAAATCACGGCCCCAAACAATACTCCTTGTGGATGTGTCTCAAGCCTGGCAACCTGCCCTTCTCAGCCTCTGTGTTCCAGCTTTGCAGTGTGTGAAAGACCCATGATGTTCTCTTGCAGGTTCCTTCCGTCTGGATTCCGTCGGTGTCATCTTCAAGCTTTGGCCTCTTATGTCAGCTGCAGGTTAGCTCTTGAGGTCTGATTTAATTCAGGTTCCTTCTGCTCTTGTTGCTTACATGCTCCACAGACAGCACTACATGCAGACGGCATATCATAATTGTGTGGTTTCGTCATCTTAGCAGTCATAGATAATTCTAAATACTACGTTACTCCACTTTTTCTGAGATAGCATTAAACATATTTCAAAATATCTACAAAAAAATTTTCCAGGACTAGAGAATGTAGCTCATTTGTTACAGTGCTAGAGTGTTTGCCTGCTACACTTGAGGCCTTGTTATGGCCGTACACATGTCCATAACCTTATGGCTTGAGGGATGGAGGCAAGAGCTACAGTAGTTCAAGATCATCCCTGACTATATAGAGAGTTTGAACCATGCCTGGGATACATGAGATTCTGTCTCAAACAAGCAAACAGCAATAACAAAAACCACTTTTAAGTTTTAATGTTTCTTTTAAGTAAAGGATATCTTTTTTCTCCACTAATTTATTTATTTATTCACTCTACATCTGGATCGAAACACTTCTTTCCTCCCAGTCCCCCTCACATGCCTCTCCCTCATTCTCTCCTATCCTCTTCTCAGAGAAGGAGGAAGGTCCCCCATGGGTACCAACCCTCCTTGGCACATTAAGTCTAGGCACATCCATTCCCACTAAGACCAGACAAGGCAGCCCAATTAGGGGAACAAGATACAAAGGCAGGCCTCAGAGAGAACTCCCATTCCAGATGTTGGGGGATCCACATGAAGACCAAGCTGTGCATCTGCTACATATGTGCAGAGGGCCTGGGACCAGTCCATGAATGTTCTTCGATTGGTGGTTCAGTCTGCGAGCCCCCATGGGCCCAGGTTAGTTGACTCTGTAGGTCTTCTTGTGGAGTCCTTGACCCCTCCAGCCCCCTCAATTGTTCCCCCAGCTCTTACAGGACTCCCTGAGCTCTGTCTAATGTTTGGCTGTGGGTCTCTGCAGCTGTTTCCATCAGCTGCTGGGTGAAACCTCTCAGAGGAGGTATGCTAGGCTTCTGCCTGCAAGCATAGCAGAGTAACATTAATAGTGTCAGGAACTGTTTCTCTCTCATGGGATGGGCCTCAAGTAAGGCCAGTCTTTGGTTGGCCATTCCCTTAATCTTCACTCCGTCTTTGTCCCTGCACATCTTATAGGCAGAACAATTTTGGGTGGAAAGGTTTGAGGGTGCATTGGTGTCCCTATCCCTCCACTGGAAGTCCTGCTTGGCTATAGAAGCTGGCCACTTCAGGCTCAATATCATGCCCCCCCCCCTTCCCTGCCCCGGGCTGCTAGGAGTCTCAGCAGGGGTGATCTTCCTGGGGCTTCCCCTATTCCAGGTCTCTGGAAGGTCCCAGGATGGCCCCCACCTCTGATTTCCATTTTCAACCCCTGCCCTCTCCCCACCCCTGTTCTCCTTCCCATCTCCTCTTCTCCCCAGTTCCCTCCCTTCCTCCACCTCCAGCGCCCATTTTGTTTCCTTTTCTGAATGATATTCAAGCATCCTCCCTTGGGTCCTCCTTGTTACTTAGCTACCTTGGGTCTGTGGATTTTAGCATGGTTATCCCATACTTTAAGGCTAATATACACTTATAAGTGAGTATGTATCATGCATATCTTTCTGGTTCTGGGTCCCCTCACTCAGGATGATATTTTCTAGCTCCATCCATTTGTCTGCAAATTTCATGCTGTCCTTGTTTTTAATAACTGAGTAGTATTCCATGGTGTAAATGTATCACATTTTCTTTATCCAATTCTTCAGTGTCCTGTGGTATGGTAGAGCATCTTTTGGGTTTATGCCCAGGAGTGATATAGCTAGGTCTTGAGATAGAACTATTCCCAATTTTCTGAGATACTGCCAGATTGATTTCCAACAATAACAAACCCACGTTTTAAGTTTTAATGTTTTGTGTTTATTAGTTGTATAAAATTCCTTCATTTATGTAGTGGCTAATTATGCTAGAATGTCATTTTTTCAGAAATGAATGATTATTCTTGCCCTTATTATTTCTTCTTCTATCTCCCACCAATCTGCTTCCCCAAGAGGGGGAAGGATGAATCTCTTGATGATGCAGTTGGAATTTCATTGCCTTGCTTAAGAATGTTTCTACCTGTCCCATAGTGCTTCGCTTCCTGTACCATTAAGCATGCCTTTCTCTATTTTTTTTCTTTTGCCTTTTTGTGGGAGCTGAAGCTGGAAGTAAAGGTCTCTCATACACTGGGCAACTCTTCTAACTCAGAGATGTACTCTAATTTTTTTCTTTATCGTTTTAAATTTTTGTCTGGCCACATTATTTACAAGGCATGCACATATTTCATTTCTCAGGCTACAGACATCTACTACCCCATAAATTAGCATTATTGAGCCAGCTTCCTCTTTTGTTTGCCTCTAAACTGCATCACTGACTGCTTTCTCTTCACCCAAAACTCTGTTTTCTCTAACACCTCTCTCTTGGTTTATCTCAAATTACTCCTGGCTGGAATCCTTCACACTTGCCTCTTCCTCTGCCCAGCCCTGTAATGCGATTGCCGCCACAGTCTATCTATCAACTCCTTTCACCTGATCGTTAGTAATCTCACCCACCCCTTGGCAGCAACCATCAACTCAGGATGACTCCCAATTCCAGACCTGCAGCCAAAGCTTCTAGGATTTCATTCAACTTTCTACTAGAAAGCTCTTAAGGACAGCTCTGTCCTTACTCCTTCCTGCCGCACCAACTCTTGCTCTTTTTTGTTGTTGTTTTATTTTGTCATCGCCCAAATATTTTAATCTCTAAAGACAGAATGTTTGTTTTAACCTTTTTTTTTGTTATTATATTTTTTGAAGAGGATACTCCATTTGTAAACTTAGGTTTGGCTGGCCCTTTTTAGTCTTTTTGCTCAGTATTTCAAAGGATTTTGGTTTTTTGTTTTGTTTTGTTTCTTTTTGTAGAGCATATGGCTTCTTTTTCTTGCTTTCTCTTTTCAAATTCACATTTCCTAGCAGCACACTTGCTTTGCTTGTACCTGTTCACACTCTTCTTGTGCATTTCCTGAGTTTTGTTGTTGTTGTTGTTTGGTTTTCTTCAGAAAGATCTCAGAGTTTATAGGTACACAGTTTTTCTGGCTAAGGCTGGTAAACACTACACTGTTGTTCAAACTGTCTGCTCAGAGTTTATACCTTTCTTCCAGCGTCTGTCCAGTGTCATGCTGCTCTTCAGTCAGCTCAGGGTAACAGTTCTTCCAACAGTCTGCCCTGAAGAAACGCTGTACTCTTCTTCAGGGAAAGGGTCTTCAGCTTGCCCTGGCAAAGGCAGCCCAGCTTTTCTTCCTTCTTTCCCCAGTCTTCTTCAGCTGGATAGAGGTGTTTCAAGCAGTTTTGGGTCATGATCCTGGAATTCCTTTCTTTCACACAAGGATTCTCAGCCTTCTAAATCCCTCGAAAGTTCACCTTATCTCAGAAACCTTCCTTGAATCCCTCCATATTCCCAGAGGGTCAAATCTCATCACTTGGAGTCCAAAATGACATTAAAGTGACTACATTTTATACTCCCATAACTAAGCACCAGATAATGTGGGAACTGGTGGCCCTGCTCTCCCACTCAGATACAAGGTCCGTAATGAAGGCATTTATCAGATCTGTCTTTGTAGCCTTATTTTTCTGTCCACTCCTCCAGCTTGCAGCCCAGCCCAGCTCTTAACTATGAGTGTTGGCAGCTGTGATTTTTCAATTTCCACAGTAAAAACGGCTCTTCTGCTGTTGACCACAGCTGCTGGAATTGACCATCCCCTCTGATGGTAAGAGCTAACTGCCATACTCTCTTGTTTCTTTCCCCCATGTTCTTGCAGCCTTTGCCTGGAACACCTGGTGCTTTGGAATCTTCTCATGAGAATGCTCCTCTGCTGGTGAGGAAGCACCATTCCCTGATCCTTTTGGAAGCATCGCCTATCTTAAGGTGCTCAAGATATCTTCCAGCTCATCCTCTGTTTCAGCTCCTGTATCTCCCCTTTAAGAGGGCAGATCTATTCTGTGTTTTCAGCTTTCTAATACTGAACTATTAATACCTCTCTATTTTTTCTTCTGATGCTCATGAAACACGTTCCTCATCTCTTTCTTAGATTGTGACTCTAAACATTCTTCATCCATCCCTGCTTCCTCTTCCCAGCCTACGTATATATTAAAAAAAAAAAAAGTCTTGTTCTCTGATTAAAATTCCTGGCTCCAAAAAAGGCCTGGAGCCGACGCAAGTATCACCACTGCCTTTAATCACATTAGTTTTATTGCATCCATAAAGCAATAAACTGTTCAGTCTACACACTGTGCAAACAGTTGGCTGCAGCCAGCTATAACCTATAAAGATAAAGGCTGGTTCCAGAGCTATTTCAAAGGTGGTTTGGACTGCAGAGGACAGGCCTCCCATGCCCCTCTCCTGCTTTGAGAGGGTTATTTGTTCTTTCCTCTTTCCTCAGAGTCCCTTAGTGTTTCATTTTTTGAGTTTGGTATTCTGCTTCCTCGCAAGTTAGCTTCTAATGGGGTCTTCCTTTATCTTTGTTGCCCCTCTCAGTTCACCCTACTGCTGCTTTCCCAGGTCCCTGTGCTGTCACGGCAGATCTCATGTAACCGGTGGACTGTCATACTGCCTGTGGTGGAGGGCAACATGAAAGTTCCTGCTCAGGCCTACTACCAGTGGTGTATGTAACTTTTTCTGGAGCAATGTGAACAAAGGTCTATCTACTCCAGAGAAGGCACTGATAACAACCCAAAGGTTCCACCCAAGTCTAGTGAATCAGTGAGTTTATTCTAGTTACTTACAGAAGTATGCATGGATCAGAGGCAGCTGCAGCACCAACATACCATGAAAGTTGCATTCCTGGAGCTCCCTGCTTGACTTGTAGGAAGCTCAGCTTGTGGGGGAAATCCTTCCTTCCAGGAATTATTACTAAATATATTAACTAGGGAACGGACCTTGTGGATCTTGCAATTTCAGGAACTTCCTACGACTTGTGGATTTCATTCATTTCCTGAGTTTGATCAGCCTCATTTGTTTCCTAGTCTTACAGAGTACATATTTCAGTTGAGAGAAAATAGCTCCATGACATCTTATATGCCCAAACTCTGCCTCTTGCTGTTTGTATTATCCAGAGAATGTCTCTGAGACTCAATTTTCTGTGAGGCAGGATTAGTAGGAACATTTCACTCACAACGAACATCAACGTTAGGTGTCACTCTTACCAATACTATGGGCTTTCAATAAGATTATGAAACACAGTGTTCTCCCTAGTATTTGAATAAGTCCATGAGTGCTTTGAGACAAATATGAGTCTGTAATGTGTGTGTGTGTATGTACAATGGGTGGGGTGTGGTAGGAACTGTCCTGCTGAATAAGAAAATAGCATAGTTTATTGCTTATTGGCCCCTGCCTTGAGCCCACTGAGCCGCAGACCAGGTGTTGTGAGATTTATGGTCTGTCTGAATTCTCAAGATCCGTGGGATGTTTTGAAATTCGTGCTGGGTTAGTAAGATCCTATGAGACTGTGACACTTCTCTTGTAGTACCCAGGAGGAATAGGATTGTGGGGAGGATGAGGACATGAGCATCCAGACACCTCTCTGGTCTCTGTGAGATGCCATTAGTGCTCCAGACAAAAAGAGACCTAACTTCCCAGGATACCAGGACCCACTGAAATTATTAGAGCTGGCTCTGAAGCAGGCCAAAGTTGGGAGAAAACACAGCCAGTCTCTAAAAGTCAGGATGGTGGGGGACAGGGGACAGCAATCCAGAAGGCTGGTCACATGAGTTTATTAACTAGTGCCTTCCCTCTCTAAACACCTAAACACTGGCTTCCTCATCTGAGGCGGAGAGGGAGGGTGCATGAGTTGGTTATTAACGTCTTCTATATCAGAGGTACTATGTGATCTATAAGCTGTGCATCCTAGGCCAAACCAGCCATGTGTCCTCAGGCCTCCTTCCTTGCTCACTTGACTTTCCGGTACAACAAAAGATTTTAGATACTTTCTCTTGGAAGCAAAGATTTGTAATTATTTAGACAGAACTTATATCATCTGTCATACAGTAGACTATGCAAATATCGACTCACTAAATGTTCATGACCACCTGTGTCCAGAATTTTTATTAGGCCTACTTTACAGTTGGGAAAGCGGCACACAGAGGTAAGTAGCTCAATTTACACAGCCAGGGTCTGAGTCAGAGTCATGCATTTAACTGTTGCCAGCCACCTCTAGGCAGATGGTAGGGTTAAGGGAAATAGTAAGTGTGGATGGCCTTACGGCCCTACCTCTGACTCGTGGTCTGCATGTCTATCTTCTCAGCCCCATACTCTGATTCTTCAGAGCTGGTAGCATGCACAAAGGCTCTCTTGGGCAGTTCAGCAAACCTGGGCTTTGAAGTGGACAAGACACAGTAAGTCAATCTTTTCTCCAGACCCTCCTTTCCCCCAGGGACACAGCTTTCCTTTCCTTTTTACTGCTTCTGTGACATCAGATACCCATTGCCTGTCTCCTGTAGCTCATTTGACAGTGAAGCACTGTCACCTACCTCTTTTGCAAGCCTAAAAGTCAAAGGCAACCATAGATGGTGAGGCACCTTGAAAAGCAGATGGTGAAAATGCAAAATACAGGATTATATCAGAGGGTAGCACCTTCCCTGACACAGTCAATCATTACACATTTGTGCACTGACCTTAGACAAGAAGCAAAGTAAGAATTAGGGGGCATCATGACAGCCGGGCCTGTCTCACAGGCAACACAGTTGACCCAGTTAGGTTGGCAGTAGGGAAGGCTCAGACCATTATGCACTAGAGCCCATGTTCTGTGGCCAACAGATCCTGTATGTTCCCAAGAGCTACCAGCCAAGAAACTCTGGAGTCTGCATGCAAATCATATGAAGTCAGGTTATGTGTTCCACCAGTTCTAGTAATGTCCTGGGAGAGAGCGCTGGCTGCAGTGTGCGGTGCCAAGAGTGGACGATGCCTACTGATGGCTACAATTCCCCAAGCTGGCCCATGAGCTTGGTGACAACATACAAAATGGAGCCAACCAGAACCACATCTTTCCTTAATATAAATAACAGATGTGAGATGTTTCCCTTTCTTATGCGAGAAAATAGGAAGGCACAAGATATTTCTGATTTCACACCTAGCCTGAGGGTAACTCCTGTCCAGATTGTGTCTAACTGCAGTATAAGTTGACTCTCCAGTCCCAGTCTAGGGGAGCAGAGGCTGGTGGTCTGCTTCCACCCACTTCTATCCTGCTGACCTCTACTGACCTGGGAGAAGCGAGCGGGTCTCTGTGTAAGAGCAGTATCCTCATTTCTACGAAAATATTTTAAAAATGAAATTAAATAAACAGATCCCACTGCCTGAGAGGACTCCCTGTGAGCTGCCAGGAACCAACATTCTCCAGCCCCAGTTCCCCTTAGAGCGGGAAGCTCAGCCTGTGTGAGAAAGAGGCCGCTTGTTCAGATATGGACACCATCTGGTTTGTGTCCTGCTAGCAGGAGTGGGCCCACCAGGTCTGTGAGGGCTACTGAAAAACTGTCTGTGGCCAATGAGGTACAAATGCCACCCCACATATGCTCAAGGAAAAGAAAATGTAGCCTTGTGGTAAGGAATGCTGAGGCAGCAACATAGAATCCCCAAATATTTTTATAGGGGGCTTTAAAGAAAAAAAATTGAACCCACAGTCCCTAACAAAGCCACAGTGTGTCCCATTTATGGCAAGCCTGATAATCACACCCTTCAGGGCTTTTACAGTCAGGCTGTGAACTCAGGGAGTAGAAGGCACTTCCTATAAGCCAAAGCCAACTGAGATTCCATTACCTCCCTCCTCTTGTCTGCAGAACCAGGTCAAACAATGGCTTGACCTCCTGTGCTCATTACATGTTGGCTTCCTTCTGCTAGCTAAGAGCCAGAGATAAGAAAATTGGTAATTGGAAGCCATGAAGGAAGTTTGCAAGCCAGAATCAAGCTGCTGTGTCAGACCAGCCTCTCCAAAGCTGTCTGTCAACTGATTCTGCGTGCTAAAAGGCGGCCATGCACTCTCCCTATACACTAACCAGTGTTGGTTAGGGTACCAAGACCCAAACAGGGTGGCTACAGTTCTTGGAAGATGAAATTCTGTGGGCAAGATGACGGTAACTCAGAATTCTAACCCAGATCCAAGCCTCGGAAGAGAATGGCAGGCTGCCAGCACTCTCTTTGCTTGGCTTTTGAGAAATCACTCTTTCAGAATATTCTCCTTCCTGGTGACTTCTCTGTGCCTCCTTCCTCCTAACCTTCAATCTTTAGCTCAGCTTCCCTCGCCTCTCTCATTTTCTCACTGTGATGGCTGTTAGGTTTTAGGTTTAAAGTACCGTTCTTAAGAAATCTATAAAACAAAGATGCCTCTAATCTGTAAGTTCTGCTTGTCCAAAGATGGATAACTTCTTGGAATACTGGGGACATAACAAGCCATGTGTGTTTTCACTTCCATAAACAAGCTTGGTTGCCCCAAATGCACAGGATGTGTACTTGAACACATGTAGTCAGGATGTATGTTTACCCTTGATTGGATGAAGGCAGAAGTGTGTAGCCTTGTGGATTTTTTTTTTTTTAGGCCCCTGACTAATGTAATTCAGAATTATACTCAGAGCATGAGTCTGATAACACTGCCCAGACTGATAACACTCCTAACACCCCAATACAGTTCCATCCTTCTCATTTACCTCAGGCCTTGAAGCCCTGAATGCCTTTTCTTTTGAGGTCTTTTCACAGGCTATTAATTTACTTCTTATCAACAGAAAAGAAAATGATTTGCTTCCAAACAGTTACTGTCTATGTCTCCTTCCCTCCTGAGGTCCATGAAAGCAGCTACTTAATGAAATGCCTCACTAACACATCAACTACAGCCTGAAAGACACCAAATATAAAAGCTGAGTATCTTCTATACAGAATGTTAGCTGTTCACATCTTCCCACACTCAAGGTCAAGTTGGGATCCTGCTATGTTCATGACTTTCTCCATTACCACCAAACCACACCATTCTCTCATTTTCCTGTCCACCCTCCCTTTATCTCTTTGATGCATACCATTCCCTTGGTTCTAGCAGGTGTCATGTCCCAAGAGGACTTCTCTTCCTTCCTCTCCAGCAACTCCATGGAAGCCAGTCACCTGATCACTCCTTTTCCATGTGTGACTCTAGAAGATGCACGATTCTGTTGTGATAGCTATTCTCTCTGGGAGTATAAATTTTATTTTCATCAAAAGATTATGTAGTAGGGGCCGTCAGGCTACTCTTTGTACAAGGATCACCCCAGGCTATTAAAACAGGAAGGGGAGGAGGTTCTCCCCCGTTGGTGGACTTGGAGGGGGCGGGGAGGAGTTGAGGGAGGGTTGGGGAGGATGGGAGGGAATGAGGGAGGGGGCTACGCATGGGATGCAAAAACCTAACCTGTGATTGATATAAAAATAAATAAATTTATAAAAAAAAGAAAAATGTCTTCTTAAGGAATATGAATTTTAAGTCAGAGTTTAAAGACTCTAATTAGCGTTAATTGGAGGATAGAAACACTGAAGATTTTGGTTAAATTTTGTTAAGATGAAATTACTATGAAGAATTTACTTATCTTCAGGACTGGCTGCAATGTCCTTCTCTGTGGCTTAGCAGGGCTGCTCCTCCCTTGCAGGGTGGGGAGGTCAAAGAGCCCACCATTGAGTTCATATCAGAAATATTCCCTATTCCCCTTACTAGGGTACCCACTGGGATAATGAGCTACTCTGGGCTACATCCGAGCAGGGGTTCTAGCATATATCCACCCATGGTCCTTGGTTGGAGAAACAGTCTCATAGAAAACCCCTTTGGTCTTTGTGGAGCTCCTGTTCTCTCCAGGTCATACTAACTCTCCCCTCTTTTCTATTATTCCCTGCCAAAGGTTTGTTTATGAGTCTCAGCATCTGTTTTGATACACTGCTAGGTAGAATCTTGCAGAAGCCTTCTGCGGTAGACTCCCATCCTGTTACATGTTGAAGGAGGGAGGGTGGAATTGGGGGGTAATGAGCAAGGGGGCTATGGCTGAGATACAAAGTAAATAACCTGTGATTAATATAAAAAATAAAAGTTATAAAAGATAAAAAATAATCAGATCCCCTTCACCACCTACAGAAATGTTAAGAAGTTACCATCAGCGCTGAGCCTGAGAAGCTAAGTGGCCTGCTCTCTAAGAACGTTGTGTAGAGAGGACAAGCCACTTGTATTTAACCTCTAATGTCAGGTAGAACTAAGCCTGAGGAAATCAATTGCTCTGTAAAGATACATCAGGGATGGATTTGAATGAGGGAGGCTGTCAATCCAAGCTGGTACTCTGGGATAGCCTACCTTCCACGGAAGAGTTAAGCATTTCCACCTGTGCCTCCTGCCTTTCGATGGCTGCCACGAGGTACAGCAGGAAAATCCCTCAAATGCCAGGCTAATTGGCAGATTTCAGGGATACTCAGTAAACACTTCTCCTTTCTTTATTGAGACACAGCAAGAACAATAGTTTGGCTTTCAGCCCACCCAGAAAATGTCACTCCACTAGGCCTCACTAAGTTTCCCAACCGCCAATGACAACATCTAGAAGACTTTCTTTACAAGACAAAGTCTAGCAGAAACTTTTCTGACTTGGAGGCAGAACACTCAGATGTTTTGAGTTAATTGGGCACAGCTGAAAGATTTTTCACACTTGCAAAAATATCAAAGTTCTCTCTTGGCCTCGGAAAAGCTAAACTATAGCTCTTTTTCAAATTCTAATGAATTTGGCATGAACTCCATTCATAATAATCACTGCCATTTTTTGGAGTACTTGAAAAAAAAGCAGCATGAACTAATGTAGTACCAGTTTTCAGAATCACGGGATGTTGGGATTAAAACAATGATGGTCCAGTCTCAGCTTTTCAAGTTGAAGAAAGCAAGGTTTGGTTTTGTGACTCTAACTGAAGAATAAAAACCCATCTCCAGAGATGCCTTGACTCCTGGCATGAAGCTGAAGCAGTAACAAAGGATTGACTCTTAGAACATATAACTTAAACTGCCTTTTTCTTACTTGGCTGATGCTCTTGTGGATAGAAGGTAGTTACAGATATTTCATGAAAAGAACCCATCTTGCCTATGAAGACTTTGGGCCACTTGTGTCTCTGGGCTTTGGTGTCTTTATCTCTAAGATGCAGCTGATGAACAGGTTGCTTTATGGAGGCAAAACAATGAGGTGAACTCTTGTGATAAACTCTCAAATTCCGCTCTTTTATGAAGTGCCATTGTGCATGGAAATTGCAGCCATACATCCTGCCTGGACTTAATTCTTCCTGCTCCCTGTTTTAGTTTCTTCTGGCTAATCAACAGAGCAAAAACACACGTCTTTCTTCTCTTGCTTCCTTATAGTCCTCTTGGCATTTCTGGCCTCTCTTTACCCCTCAGAACTCCCTCCAGCTGAGGGGTGCCCATTTTCATCAAAGATTCAGAAGAGCAGAAATGCTCTGTCTCCCAGTAACTACCAAGTTCCCCAGCCACATTTCCTTGATTACATTGTGTTCCTCTCACTTTACTGAGAGTGATAAAAGGGAATGGTGAGGGATTGACTTAAATCCGTGGGCATGAATTTAACCCCTCTGCTATAAAGGGACTGCTGAATTAGAAGGTCTCCAACCTGACAGGATGAAGATGACAAATGTAAATTCTACATATTGCTACAGCAGAGTGGAAAAGATTGCTTTTTTTTTTCTTTAAAAAAAGAAAGGAAGAAAGAAAAGAAAAAGAAAACGTGGAGTTTTTCCCAGGTCTACTTTCCAGAGAGAATATTATCATTTTTGTTTTTTCCAAGAATGAAATGAATAGGTCTTTCATGTGGCTTGATGATGCTGACTTATTACAACATATTGATTGACTGACTGATTGATTGATTGATTGCAAATTCCCTCCACAGGCAAATGTACTATTTCTCTCAAGAGACCTGAATGAGACGCCTAGGAGAAGAGCACAATAACTTAGAGTAAATGTCTGCCTGGTTTGCTTTGCTGTTTAGTCTGCACTAGGGGTTCTCACTAAGCTCCTACCTGTGGGTCTGCATGACTCTCCTTCAAAACACATTCACCATTAAGCATCACATGGTAGAAGTAGAGATTGAGAAAATGTCCATTATCTGGTATAAAACATCCAGCATGTGCGAACTGAAGATATTAGAGATCATGTAAGCTATAGGCAACCAGTTTTGACATCTAGATGTGGATGCTTTTTTGAAATCTCAAATACTGACCACAAGCACTTGCTAAAGGAAGCCCCTCACTTCCCGGACTATGTGGAATATTCTGGAATGTCACTCAACACCTCACATGCTACCAGTCTTTCTGACCTCCTGGGATAACATCTTATTTTGTTCCTAAGGAGCAGCCTTGGCGCTTTCACCAAATAACTCAACTTTTTGAGCCACAAGAGAAGAAAGATCCATTAGGAAAATAGAATTAAGCCACTGTTTGAAAATCAAATAGCATACATTTTTATTTGTCCTGACATAATTGTGAATCAGTAAAGGAAAGGAGAATTGTGTGCAGAGAAAGGAGTCTCAGCAATTCTGTGTCATGACTTGAGGCATAGGTCTTGACACTAGTGATGGTCATTTATATAGAACTTAGCGTTTCAAAATACTATTCATAAACATTGTCTCCTTAGAATACCACACACTCTGACATCAAGACATTGCTGACTTTATTTTAAAAGTAAGGAAAAGCAAGTAAGGAGTGGTGTGTTCTGACCAAGTGTTCTTAGACTTTGCCTCACCTCTCTGGCCTTCCAGCAATTACAATAGCATCTACCAGAGCAGGCAGCTGACATCACAGGCCAACACTCGGTCCTGCCTCAGTGAGAGAAGGAAACAGACCCTGAGGCCCTCTGTACAGGCAAAAATTAAATAGTTCCTGTGTTCTTCCTTGCTGATTTCCCCTAACTTTGCAAGTTCAGATTCCTGAGTTCAAATCCCAGCTCCAATACCAATTAGCAGTGTGGCCTTTTAGATAACCTATATGCTCAGGCTGTGCTTCAGTTTCCTCATATGTTAAATGAGGGTTATACAACTTCCTTACAGGGCTATCCTAAGTTTCCAGGCCTTGCTCTAAACAAGAACTCATTGTATAGTGCCTACTATTAACTTTGTAATTTGAAGAAAGAATACTTACAAAGATTAAGTAGGAATGTTGCCAAGACTAAACTCTAAATTCGACTTCTTATTTTGTTTTCTTATTTACTCCTCCTGAACACAGCCTTCCTGAAAACTAGCCCATTGTTCTTGTGTTTCTGGACCTAGCCTTTGTACACCTTTGTACATTATCTGAGACCAACTCTGTATAGACCAATGCAGAATTTCTGGAGGTGTGGCCAAGAAACCTGCATTTTCATTTGCTTTCTGACTGCTCTGACTGTTGTCAAGAACCAACAACTCAGACAAATCTCTGCAGTAGCTCTCATTGTTCATGCCCGTCTAGTTTTCTCTGCTTGCTCCTCATTCCAGAAATGCCCTGAATCCATCTTGCTGCATACTTTCCTTCCCTCTGCTTGCATACCCCTCGGTGCGCTATCTCGCGATTTAGGAAGACACAGTGGACGGCGCCTCACCGTTGTGGCTCGCCTCTTTCCAGTTCTTCAGAAATGATTGTTTATGGACTCCATGGCTGTTTTTGCTTCAGGCAGGCAGGGGAGTGGTGGAGGGATAGGGAGGCAGAGGGCTGAGAACATCTACTGCAGACACAGATCCACCACGGACCAAGATGCACCACTGTCCCCCTAGAGAATCTCAGGCTGTGCTGGGGTCAGCTCTACAACGCCGAGATAACCCGGAGCAGAGAAGATGAGCACAGAATGGCAAAAATCCAAGGAAGCATTTGGGGGAGAGTGCTGTGCACAATGGATTCCTTCTAGAGAGGAGGCCGGTATTGTTTTCAATTTGCTTTCATTTTATTCAGCTTTACAAATATTCCCTAACCACCCTGACTTCCATGAGTTCACCAAAAGACTTTTAACAGATGCTCTTGAGACTGCTAAACCGAAGTTTAGTATGCTACCCCCAAGCAAGCAACTTTTCTTATCATAAATTATTTTGTGTTGTTTTTTTTTTACCTAACTTTCTCCTTAAGCTAGACTTAAATCTTTGATTGTGTAAACAGTGGAAGATTGTCTAATTCCCTAAAGGGTGTCAAAGATCTGTATGGAATGGAGAAAGGAGATGAGGGAGTGGAAAAGAATGGAAGGAAAATAAGCATTAATTATTAAACACTGAGAAGGGTTTAAGAATCACATACAACTTGGCACTTCTGCACAAAGCTCTAAATCCATTACAGGCGAGGAAAGCAAGACTTCTCACCAGAGCAAATTTGCTTAATTGTGTTTTCTCTCTCCTAATGTGGAAAGGATTTCAAAACATACTTCCTGTGTGTGGCCTACCTTTGCTCTGACTGGGAATGCGCAGTGAACTGATAGAATATCTTATTTCAAAGAGGATTTGGTTCCGTTTAACAAAAGGCAATACGCAAATGTTTGTAATATGCAAATAAGATATCCCTGCCACCCCAAATCCTGTGAATGTTTTAATAATGAGACAAAGACACCATTCTCCCATTTATTTGGCTTACTGGGCTTAGTACAAAGAAGTCCAGGAAGTGGGTCAAAAAAAAAAAAAAGCTCCAGTAATACAAATAAAGTTTTGATGTGCCCTGCCTATGTCTGAATTTATTTTGTGTTGCTACAAAATAGCTGAGACTGATATAAAGAAAAGATGCTTTTCTCTATGGGTGGAGGCTGAAAGACCAAAATCAGACATCTGAGGACCTCTGGAGTAGAGCATGATCCTATGTAAGATGGGTGAATGTCTATGGGACAGATGAGCAGTGTGTATATAAAGATTCCTGGGGTCAGGCAGGAGGCAGGAGACCACAGGCTTCCTTTCTTAGAACAAGGTCCTTTGTTGGGAATTAACCTAGCCCTCTGAGAACAAACTGCTCCCTCTCGGAGACAGTGACCTATTACCTAAGCATCTCGTAATTGACCTGCCTTCTCAGCATTGTCACAACGGAGCTTCTGGTTTCATGAACATTGACAGGAAATATTCAAATCAGACCACATCACTACTCACCAGAGAGTGGTCAATCCTGGCAGCTTACTATACCTCTCATAGCATTGAATTCTGGAGCAGGCTCAGTGTTATAACATATTGTATCACCCACTGATTGGGGTATTCGCATATGGAGCTCAGAAATCAAGTCACCGCTGTCAATAGGCGCCGCTCTTATGCCACTCAGATCCCAAACAGGCACAGACCAGGTGAGTTGTGTTGTATAGTCCCTCTAATGCTGAGAAAACTCCCAAATCTAGAGGTCAAATAGTCCAAGATACCATTTAGTACAACTTTCTCATATTATAAATGAGAAAGCAGGCCCAGTGGTCCTGTGGTCCAATGAGTTGGTGACCACACAGAAGTAAGAATCAGGGTCCCATGAGGAGCCTTGGCAGAAACTAATACTTTGCTCTGTAATACTTTACAAAGTATATAAAGAAGACGGTTACAAAGAATAAACAAGACAGTTTCTGGTCTTGATTACCTTCAGAGGGAAACACAGAGAAGATAGAGGTGAGTAGGAAGCTGCCGCCAATCGAGCTGATGTAGAGGTCAATGAGGTCTGAGGTGAAACTCTGACATGAGACAGAACTTGGATCAGTTGCTGGGATGACATACAGATGTGAGAATACAAGCCATGTGGGAGTGGGAATATCCCCCCCCCAATAAAACAGAGACGGTGATGGTGCCTGTTTCTTAGATTGTGCAAGGACTAAAGGAGTTAATACAGAGATTCTGACACAGATGAGATGCTTAATAGATTCTGACTGTTATTACAACTCTAGCGCAGACATCCAAGGACAGATGAGTGGATAGACTGCCAAGAAGTTGGTCCTGAGGGGGCCTGTCCTCAGGCCAGGCCTCCTCCCTGCCAGCTTCTTGCTTCCAACTCAAGGTCCTTTGCTGCCCAACTCTAGCCCTCCTCACTCCCAAACAAAAGATACATATAACGGCATCAGTGTCCAGCGTCCAGCCCAAATCTATAGTAGAGTAGCAGGGTATAGATAAAAAATGAAACTGCAAAAAAGACATGGATATTGATAATGAAATGAAAATATAAAAAGGATAGCTAATCGCAAGTTTTTTTTTCATCTGTTACCACAATGCTAGATTATGTTGAGCTTTTTTTTTTTCTTCTTTTTTAAGTCTTGGTAAAGTATAGGGAGTATTAAATACAATCACCAGTTTGCATTCTTTCATGAAAAGTTCCCAGAGCAGTGAATGAGGGGCGGGGGCGATAGTTTAGTCCGTAAAGTGCTTGTCACACAAGCATGAGGAGCTGAGTTCCATCCCTGGAATCCAGGTAAAAAACCTGGATTCAGCAATGGGAGTTTGTAATCCTCGGGGTGGGGAAGGGGAGAGTGGCAGATTTGTGGGGCTTTCTGGGCAGCCAGACTAACAGAACAGCCAAGCTCTGGGGGGAAACGTCGGAGACATTATCTCACAAAAGTGGAGTGAGGAGTAACAGAAAGCGCTGACTGAGGAAGACTGACGCTGGCGACATGGGCATGCGCAAAGGCATGTGTGTGCTCAGACTCCCATGCATCTGCGCACATGCGCACACGAGGAAGGAAGAATGCACACGCGAAAGAGCGATCACTCCTTCCTTCCCTCCCCTTACCTGGGACCTTAGAGTCCGTGGGTTACTGCACACATTTCGGGTTTTCTACCCTATTAAAACTGTCCTCCAGAAGCTGGTATAAATGGCATCGTAATGACCAACTCTCCTGTGATGTGATTTGTAGCATGACCCCGAGTTGACAAGAAACAAACAAACAAACAACAGAAAATCAAGTCACATTCAATGTCATGCTCATGAGAAACACATGACCTCGCATTTTCAGTCTCTGAAAGCCAGCCATAAATCTTCACTGCAGATTAACTGGAACATCCTATTTTTTGGCTAAATCTTAAGACAATTTGCTCTCGTTTCAAACTCCAGAGTTTCGGTTTTCCTTTGAGGGCTCTGTTTATCTCCTTGTAAAACATGGCCAAAAGACACTTTAGGAAATCTTGAAGTTTTCTCGAGACAATGTTTGTTTTGCAGACTGTCTCCCTGACACTGGATGCCACTCAGCAGCCGGAACCCGGGATGTCAACAGCCTGGGGTCTTGACACGGCATTTCAAACCCCCTGTCTTGATTACAGAAAAGTCGTGGTCTTTACTTTTCCTTTCTGAACACTGGAGCTGACCCTCCAGGCATGAAAACCACAGTGTGTTCTGTCTTTCCCAGCACAGCTGGATCAGCATCTCCCACTTAAAGCTTTTAGATGCTTGACATACACATTTCTGAACACCCCCAAAGGACTGTCACGGTCTGATTTAATCCCGAAGAAAACTGACGTTAAAATAGAGCTTTTCCCAGCAATAATAATCTCATTTTTGATAAATTATTCTCTTCTCACCACCTTCGAGACATAGGAGAGCTTTTATGTAATAAAGAAGCCATTTGTTGCCGAATATTTTAATGCCTGTTTCCATATTTCCCTCGTTTTTAATGCAAGGGCAATGGACAACATTACAGGAGAATGTCTTTTAAAAGCAGATTTACAGCAAGGGTTGTGAGGGAAATGGATGGCCAGCTGCATCCGTGCAGAGCTGAGCTGCTGAAGGCACAGAGATGCTTATTCACACCTACATGCACGAAAGCATAACCTCTGTGGAGAGCGACAGTGTTACTGTGTAACCTACAATGTGGTGTGACCTGCCTTCAACATGGGCTCCCTCTTCTGACTTCCTATGTGTACTTAGTTGTCACTGGGTCTCACATGCTTCATCTGAGATGAGGGAGATGGAGGGGCAGACCTATTCATGAAGTCATGACTACATGAGGAAAAGACGGGAATGCCAATTTACCAAAAAAGAAGCTGTTATGGGAGCATCATACGTTGGGGCTTAATCAGAATGGCTTTGGCCAGAAGCGTGACTCATTGGGGTTTCTGAACTTCCCTTTTCAGAAGCGCTCATCTGGATGGACGCTTTTCAGCAGAGAAGCCCTGTGACAGTTGTGCTCTTTGCTGGATAGATAGCAGCAGAACTTACAAGGGGTGATGGTCTCAGATTCAAACTCTCCCTCCATATCCTTGGTCCTGTGATTTTTAATTCACATCAGGCTATTGATGTAGAAAGCTGCCTTGGGAAGCCTCAGTGGATAGGCTTCCTAGAAAGAGTCACTGTCTCATGGAAGTGTGGTATTTAACCTCAGTCGTATGCACATCTGAGGAACAAAAAC
This sequence comes from Pachyuromys duprasi, assembly GCA_028658305.1. Lineage (NCBI taxonomy): Eukaryota > Metazoa > Chordata > Mammalia > Rodentia > Muridae > Pachyuromys > Pachyuromys duprasi. The sequence goes on along the minus strand of CM053743.1, from coordinate 52,204,457 downwards.
TCTGTGAGCCAGATGCACTAGAGGTACTTCTGGGAAGGGAAGCCAGCTCTTCAGGGATGTTTTACTGATTTTTAAAATTATTATTAAATGTTCCGTGCCCTTTGTGGACATCAATATTCTCCATCTGGGGCAGAAGTCCTTATCTGAGAGGCTGGGTGGCTGGCAACTCACTCCGGATAGAATAAGCAGTCAAAGGGCTAACTGCAGAGGCTCAGAAACAGGTGTCTGTCTGCCTTTCATGCTGGAAAGGTGAGCTCTTCTGGCCTCAGGATGTTGTCTAGCCCATTGTACGTGGGACCTTTAAAACGCTCAGTTCCCTTCCAAAACCTGAGAAGCAAAAAGAAATGTCAGAAAGGAAGGGCAAGCCAGTGTAAGGATGAGTTAGTGGTGACCCAGGCTGGGAGGGAAGAATGTCACGCCTCACCCTCCCACTTAACCGCACTGTGGGATCTATGCTGACAATGGCAGCTCTTACAGGGAATAGGACAGACAGAAGGGAGCAAGGACTTGGGGAAGACAACAAAGAACCTGTGTTCTGTGTTCTAGCTTCCAGGTTTGAAAAATCAAACAAAGTTTCTATAGCCATTAAAAGCCACCTAGCACATCTTACTATTCCCTGCTCTACATTTCACTAGCGTATCTAATCCTATAAGAATTTCCAATGGACCTGGACCAAGGCTGAAAAACAGAGGTGCCTATGTGGACTCTGGCACCATACTAGCTGACAGCTCAGAATGCCCCCAGGCATCTGCATTCCTTGGAGGCCCTGGGCAGATAGAGGGTCTGGATGGATGCATGCCACATTCCTCAATGTCACTCTCGAGACAGTGTGGGAGCTAGAACCACAAAGAAAGCAGATAAAGGCATGTTGCTGGGCAATGAGAGCCTACATTTGGGTGGCTGAGTAGCCATGGGATCCTGGTAACTACAGCTCTTCTCAAGAGGTTGGCCTCCAGAAGCCAACTGACTATGTTTGGATCTCATCTCAAATCATGTTCGAATCCTGGGTTCAATGACACAGGTGTAAAACAAGCCAAGTCTTGGAGCTGCTTCAAATAGATCCACAGATTACATGAGCCATCTGGAGAGTGCTCAGTCTGCACAGAAAGCACAACAGTAAACACTGGCTGTTCTTATAGAAGTAGAGTTTTCAGATAAATCTGCCATCCAGCCCCCACCCTCATCACTGCTGGTCCCCCATAAGTTCAGTGAGTTGATTGGTTTGGAATCTATGACATGTAAAAATGCTTACAAGAGCCTAGGGAAGAAAAAGGTACTGAAAAAAAAAAAAGGACTTGGACCTTCTTCCTCAGGAGAAGAAAGGTGTTGAGACACCAAGGGCAGACAGCTCTAATGCTTATCAATGCAAGATGCTGGCATCATTTGATCTCCCTGTGCCCATAGTTTAAAAGGAACACTGTCTAGGAAAGAGTATGTGCCCCTGACCCACTCCTGGAAATCACACCGTGGGCTCAAACACTGATGGCCTAGCTAAAAAATTAGATGGGCTGGGTCAGCCAACAGTTAGATAATATCTACCTGTCTCACCTGTCTGGTGAGCTGGAGTATCACAAAACATAGGGCCAAGACTGGAGAACCCCCACTTCTGGTAGGTAAGGAGTGGGATGGTCACTGTAGGCCATAGAGCAAGAGGAACCTAGGGAATTCCTTCTATTAGCCATTCCTCTACCTCTGCTGACTTGCCTTTGGGAGAGATGGTTAGAAGCCATAGATGCTTAAGCAAGGTTTTCTTGATTTGAGGTATCTCCTAGGAAGCATTTCTTGAGCATCAGTCCAAGATAACCAATAGCAAGCAACTTTTCGCGTGGCAATGGTAGCAAAAGGATTTCTGAAGGGGGCACTGGGCTGTTCTGAGGTATCACAGAGGAGGCAGGTGGGGTTCATTTGAGGGTAGAACTAAACAGAGGGAAATTTGGGGGGACAATCCTTGAAAAGAGATCTCCCCTTTCTTCCTGTGCCTCTTGCAGAGGTCACATGCTACAGACAGCTTGGACTTTGAGGCTTTGAGCAGAGCAGAGGAAAACGGATCCCTGGACGTTACTGCAGGAAAGATTATATTCCACACAGGAAGAGATTTTGTGCCACAACAGGGAGTCAAGTGAGTCAAAAACTTGGAATGATTGCCTGATGAATGACATGTCATTAAGAAAGGAACTTCTTTTTACTCTCTTGTTTCTTTCTCTCTGTTTTCTTTGGATGGCCGCTTGGGTCAAGTGTGAAGTTGTTGTTCTCACCCCCATAGTCCAGAATCCAAGAACGCATCTGTGGCTGGGACACAGTAATCAAATGACCAGATGTGCAATGTGGGGCTAAGTGAACCCAACAGCTAAAGACACACAGTCTGGCAACAATCTTCTGCCATTTGAAACTTTTTTTAAAGCAGGAAAGCTGTTGTATTTAATTTGGCTGACACATATTTTGGGTTTTTTTAAAGTATAATTTGAAAAAGGTATTTGACAACATCAAATGCAACTTTCTTATGAATCTGATGCAAATGCAGATAAATTACAATGACTTTGAAAAACTATTTGACAGTATCTTTTAAGGTTGAATATGTGAGTACCTTACAGGATCCTGATTCAATTCCTTAAATACAGCTAACAGAAATATATAGACATATACAGCTAACAGAAATATATAGACATATACACCAAGAGATGTGCTTACAAATAATCATTATTGCACTACTCAAAATGGCACTGCATTGGTGTTTCTCTAGAACAGCTTTAAAATCCTTTGGGCTCACCTTTGCTGTAAAAATTTGCTTCCTGCAGCACAGCTTCTTGGGCTCAGAATTCCTCAGGAAAACTCAAGCACCCCAGAGAGTTTATGGTTTCGGCAGTGTCCTTAGCCATTGAGAGACAGGAACTGACAGACAATGAATAAATGTTTCCACCTCTTGCTCTCTCTGATGGACCATTCTAAAAAGCATCCCCTAAGCCCCTCAGAAAATGCTGGTACACCCACATCTTATTTTTGCTTCTCTCCCTATGTCACTCTCTCTGCTCTGCTGTCCTGGCACCTAGGAAAACATCTCCACATCGATCATTAGCAAGCAAAATTTTCTCTCAAACTCTCCTATGGAGAAAGTCCCAAAGAAAGAAAACTCAGATTTGGATACAAAGCAACATGAGTTGATAAATTGTGGAGTATTCATAGAAAGAAATGTTGCATTAAATTGTTCTAAATTTGAGTGAATCTATAAATATAAAGTTAAATCAAAGAAGCGAAGCTAGTAGATGAGGAGGAGATCCATGAATTGCTCTGCATATAATGTGGCTATTGAACACATCAACTCCCACAAGTTGTGGTCACCTGCTCAAGGTCAACCCAGGCAACTTTCAGCATGAAAGGGGGAGAGGACTCCTTGGCAAAGGAGCTATTGGCAGTTGATGGTTTCTGAATAAGGGAGAGTCATTCTCCTTTAGAGACATGGACCGTGGTAGCTGTCTCTTGCCCCAGTATCCATGCACATATGGGAAATACTAATTAGATTTATGGGATTAGGTATGGAAAGGAAAGAAGAAGACATGAAATTTGGAAGGAAATGAGCTGGGAGCACCAGGGAGAGTTGGAAGGATATAAATGTATGCAATTTTCAACAAATAAAAGTATTACTTTTTAAAAAGCCAGATATTAAAGATTATGTACTTGGGCCTGTAAATATGGCTTAGCAGGTAAGAATGCTTCCTGCTTATGCAGACAACACAGGTTCAGTTTTCAGGACACACATGGTGGCTCACAAACATCTATAAGTCTCTGCAACTCTGTAACTCAGGGGATCCAAACCCTCCTCTGATCTCTGTATGCTCTACGTGGACACACACACACACACACACACACACACAGGAGCACTTGCATAAAATTAAATAATGAACAAAATAAAAGTTATACACTCCACATTCTATTATGAGAAGTTCATCAAAGTTCATAGAACTAATCATGAAAGTGGTTATCTTTGGGAAGAGGAATAAGATAGTGATTGGTGGGATGAACACTAAGAGGAATTTTGGGCATGTTATCAATGATCCATTTGTTGAACTGGATATTGCTAAATCAGGTTCACTTTTTAACAATTTCTTGAGTTAACCCTTTCAATTTGATCAGTTGTGTTGTGCTTGGAATAATCATGTTTTTAAATGAATTTTTTAAACAAAATGTATGATGACTGATTCTTTTGCCTTGTTCAATAACAATATATGAGTTTGTTTATTTCAGGGAGACTGCCGTTTATATCCATGGTCCATAGTAGGAAACACTAACATCAGCTTCCTTTCTAGACAGGAAGTTAAAGGAGTAAAGATGACCCTAAGGTCAGTGTGTCTAAACAGGGTTGATTGTTCACAGCTCCAGACAAGTGGCATACCAGTATAGTGACACAGTAGAAAATTAAGGCAAAGGAGGAAATGTGAGAAAGAAAGAACAAAGGAGAAAGAGAGACTGGTGGAGAGAATGAAAATAGGGAAGAGATAAGAAAAGAAGAAAAATAAAAGGCAGACTTATGATGTTTGCCATTGCCAATGGTGTAGGTGGTGCCACAATGGATGTTATTAAGGTCCCAAATTTCACCAAGTAGTTGACAACCCATTGTTAGGAGGCAGTTTGCTGGGTCCGGCCATCTCAGGAACAAGTTCCATCTTGCTAGCAGAGTCAAAACTGAGTTCATATTCCCAGGCCCCAGAACCCAACTCCTATTGTTCTTCTTCAGGTGTTTTCATGTTTGTCTGTTAATCAGTAAAGGATGTAAAAGGGAAGTTGCCATTATCCCCTATTTGAGCTAAAGCACACAAGTGTTAAATGTGCTGCCTGTCTTGACTTAAAGCTTGCCCACTCCTTTGTTCCCTTATAATTCTAAATTCCAGACCAAAGTCCAAAAGAGAACATGACTGCAAAGAGCTGAATCAAGAGTCCTGAAACCAGGACTTGGAAAGACTCAGTCACCCTTTGGTTAACCCCTAGTGTCAAAATATGATTGGTCAATGCAACAGAACACACTGATCCCCTTTGCATTGTGTTCCTATCCTTTAAAACTCTTGTACAATCTCCCTTCGGGGTCTCCCTTCAGACCTCAAACTGGCCATTTCCCTGCACGTACAGAAAATAAAACTTGAATTTTCAGCTTATGTCTCTGAAGTGAGTTTTCTCGGCTTCTATCCTGAACCCAGAAATGTCTGTGTATTTTATCATAGTCTTGCAAGAGCCCCCGGCATGCCACCTGCTCTAGCCAATCATTGCCATGTACAAAAGTGGCTTCAGTGTGTCCTCATCTTAGATTTTTTTTTTCCAGGAAAAGCCAGAAATCTGGATTTTGCCAGTGAAAATTCCTGTCTTAAAATATGTTGACAAGGTCAAATTTTTCAAACACTTGAAAGATTGGGAGTGGAGAAAAACATTGCTGAAAACTAGATCAGGCTCTCAAAATGCTGTTTTTGCCCTCTGGTCTTCACATTAAACTAGAAGGTCTTTCATGGGACAGGCTTGCAGTCTGAAAAAAAAATGAAGCTAACGTTTAGCACATGTCCTGTGGAGTGACACATCTTCGTTGTATGACTATAAGACAAAGAAATGAGCCTTACCTGAGCATTGGAGAACCTGTGTCCAGTTCAGTTTTACTGTTGAAATTATTTAGCTGGACCTCAGTTTCCCTATCTGCATTGGGAAACTTTGCAAAAGAGTTCTTATGGCAGAATTTCTGGGATGATGTAATGAACATAGGTGAGACTAAGTCTTGGGGACTGAACAAACTTCACAACATGGTGCATAATGGTTGTTGGCTCTGGGTCACTGCATAGAGTCCGTAGTCTTGGAATTCATTCCCTTCTCTCTCCCCTTCGAAGTTCATCAAACAAAAGCAGAATTCTTCATCCAGCCTTGCCCAGACGAGAAGGCCTGCCCGTAAGCTTCATGCTCCTTAGATGTTCTGATTTCTCGGGGGGCAACAGCTCTCTGAACTTTGAGTAGCCAAAAGCACCCCCCCCCCAGTCCTGGTGTTGGTGTGACCTGGGCTTGTGCGTGGGGCTCTCTCATTCGTAACAAGGAATGCCATTCAATGTCACTTCCTCCTGTAAGTTCCTACCTCGTAGGAATTCTGACAAGAGATGTCAACTGTTTCAAAAGCTAATCATGCCTCTGGCACAAAAGTGTCAGATGAAGTTAATTACACTCTCCTGTGACTTACCAAGGCATCTACTCACAGGCGCTAGATGGCCATCTGCCCAGAGGTTTGTGAAAATTTGATCTTATGTCTCTTTGTATTTAAGTTGGCCTTCTTCCCTCTGTTATTTTAGAGATTCAGCCAGAGTTAATATTTCTACAAAATTCAGACAGGTTTAGACATGGAGATTCTGATCTAATCCAAATTTGTGGGCTCAGGAATGCTCCCAGGAAGCTGTTATGCATTTTGCTAAAGAAGGTTCACACCAGGAGGAAGAGAGAGTCAGCTTTGAACACCAGAGAGGGCAGTCAGGTAGCTTAATCTATGCTGTTAATTTATTTAAAAATATTATTCACAGTTTCCCTGAAGAGAGAGAGGGTATGAAACTAGATATCAGAGTCTAAGGCAAAAAGAAAAAAAATCAGTAATATTAATCTTGATTTTTAAAAATTTTGCGAGGGTAGGAGGGAATGAGGGAGGAGGCTACGCCTGGGATTCAAAGTACCTAACCTGTGATTGAGATAAAAATAAATAAATTATAAAAAAAAATTGCCCTTTTCTTCATCATGGATCTTGTATTCATTTTGATTATGGTTTAAAATACATAAAATTTTGGATTGAAATCTTTTTAGCTTATTTGTTTGTTTGTGGCAGGATCTGACTCTATAGCCCAGGATAATCTAGAAGTTGTTTTTAGCCTAGGCAGACCTTGAATGCATGACAATTATTCTGCTGCAGATTTCCAAGTGGTAGGATGATAGGCATGAGTCCCCATACGTAATTACCCTACTTATCTTGATTGCTGCATGTTTTTCAGAGACCTTCAATTCTTGCCCTAGAAGCCAGTGTGCCTACAGCTACTGCACTCAGTACATTAATGACAGCCACTGAATGCACTTAAAAATTGTTTTGATCATTCTCACTTGAATCTAACTTAAAGATTACTCTTCTCTCAAAGCCCTGGTGTTGTGGCAGAAAACAAACAAACAAACAAAATCACTGACCTAGGAGTCCAAAACCCAACGCTGGCTTTAATCTGAGCACCCTCAGGTAGACGGCTCCAGGCACTACTATGCCTCTCACAGTCTATGCATCTTTGGTTTAAAAATAAGGATAAGCACATGTCATAATAAAGCATTTATTTTAATTACTGAGTTCTTGGTGACAAATAATAAAATCAACTGAAGGAAACCTGACTGTATTCACTGTCTGGGTTATTGGATAGAGTAGTTGGGAGTCTGCTCAGCTAGATCAGGATACCCCAGTTGCAGTCACAGGAGACCACCTGCTGTTACATCCCAGCAATGGAACAATTCCTAGGATCCCCCATTCCTTTGCCTTTCCAAAGTACTTTCTCTCTAATACCCACACCAGAATCTACTCAGAACTCATTTCATAGGCTTTTATCCAAATCAAAGTCTTGTTTGATTGATTGACCAATTGATTCCTCAAGAAGTGTCTCATGTAGCCCAGGCTGATCTCAAATTCATTTTAAATTTTTTTTATTAAATTCTTTATTAATTACACTTTATTCACCTTATATACCCCTGTAGTTCCCTCCCTCCTCCCGTCCCAACCCCTCCCTTCTTCCCCTCTCTGCACCCGTGTCCCTCCCCAAGACCACTGATAGGGGAGGTCCTCCTTTCCTTCCCTCCGATCCCAGTCTATCAGGTCTCATCAGGAGTGGCTGCATTGTCTTCTTCTGTGGCCCGGCAAGGCTGCTCCCCTCTCAGGGGGAGGTGATCAACAAGCAGGCCAATCAGTTCATGTCAGAGACAGTCCCTGTTCCCATTACTATGGAACCCACTTGGACACTGAACTGCCTTTTAAGCCAAGGCTGGCCTTAAACTTCTGATATGCTTGCCTCCATCACTCAAGTGCTGGACTTGCAGACAGGTACCACCACACTTGACTCTTAAAGTCAACATCTTCCCCAGACTATCGGAAGAGGCCTGGCCAATGCCTGTGTCTAGCTACAAAGGAGTTTGGGAGAATGATCTTTCTTCTTACTGGAGACACACAACCAGAATACATAAATTTGAAGGTACTGGGAGGCCACTCTGGGGAGCTAGGCAGTATGGCGAACACCTGCCGTAACAGGTGAAGGTAGCAGGCTCAGACAGCAGTTGCTAACAAAAGCCAGGACAGGAAGCTGAAGGCAAACTTGGAGCACTCTCTCCTCCTTCCTGAAATCTCACACTTGCAGTCACTCTTTGGCCTGCCCCTTGTGGATGAGCCATTCCAGGCAAGAAATGTGAGAATTCAAACTGAGGTTGCCCCTCAGCTGCCACCATGCCATCGTTCACCTAGACCCGCCTCACTTCCTTACTGGAGTTATTTAGAACTAACAGGACAGCTCTGGCCCGCAAGAGGCTCTGTGGACTCATTAAGTCTGGAAATGCTTGGGAAGTGCATCTGCGAAGGCTTGCAGCCAACTGTCCTCATTATCATCAGCCTACAGACACTCTCCCAGAAGGCAAAACATTGCAAGGTCTGAAATCCTGGCCCTAGCCCAGCCCTTCATTCCAACCTACCTCAAAAATCAATGTCTTCTTAGTTTCTTTGTTATGGATTCTCCGTGGCCCAGGACAAGAGCACCAGCACAGGGCAGTATGCTGCAGAAGGGGGCCACACAACCCCGGGAGAGCCTCCTCCCGGAAACGGATCTTGGAGCCCCTCTGAAGCTTCTCTCCCTCAGCTTCTGTGAAGGCTGCCCCAGGCTAAAAAACAGAAGCTTTTGTTTGTTATAGTTAATGCAGGCTTCTTGCGCTTTTGTTTAGGTTTAAAGTTATACATACAGTTCTCTTTCTAGCTCTGATACACACACACACACACACACATACGAGTATGTATGTATCCATATGTATAATTTCTATGTCTCCCCCTTTTTCTAGTGTGAACTGGTTAAGCCAGGACCCAGGTGTCTCTCCACTCCAATTCTCTAAAAATGTTGGAAACGGTGTGCAGTTTCTTTTTCTGAAACTACTTCTATTTTTATTTAATAATTTTCTATCGTTCTTCATTTTTTCATCAATTTCTCTCTTCCCCCTCCTCTCTTCCCTCTCTCTTGTAGATCTCTCTTTGTTTTTCTCTGCCTTGTCCCAGTTCCTTTCTCTCTCTTCCATCTTTAGGGTTGACTTTGGTCTCTGACTCCTAATCCCACTGTGTCTCCAGTGTCTTCCCCTTATCTATGCAAATTCCACAGCTTGGGGTTCTGTCAACTCAAGCATCTTATGAGGCACCTCGTGAACCAGTTTTTCTGGATAACTTAGCAGGATTCTGAATACAACTGTCCAAGTGGAGCACTGTACCCAAGCCCCTGCCAAGAGAGTGAGTGGGGAGAGAGATCTAGTTTATGCTTCCCTCTCCATGCTGTGTGCCCTGGGCCAGGGCTGTACTGCCTGAAGGAAAAGGCGTGCTTCTATTATTCAATGACTAACCAAAGCTCAATGTGAGGAGCCAATTAAGCAGGTACAGGTGGCTCCAGAATAGCTGCTTCCTGTAGCAATCCACTAGGGCAAACTGCGTATTTATTGTTTGTTTGTAACTTTAGTTTTGTAAAAAAGATCTTTCTACGGATCCCAGGGTGGCTCTGAACCTATATTTATCCTCCAACCTTGGCCGTCTGAGAGCTGGAATTACAGGTATGCACTGCCATTCGCAGCCTGACACAGGCTTTTTAAACCTCCCATGAAATCCTCTCCAATTTTTTATGAAGGGCAAGCTGGTGGGCTATAAGCATGCCACTGTGCATGAATCCCTCCCCATCTCTTCACAAATTAGTTGGCTTCTGGACGGGAACAGTGGAATAAGCAATGGTTATAAGGGTGAAATTATAATTGCCTATTAGATCGACCGCAATTGTAAAAGAATAAGTTATGGAAACTCTTCTCTCTGTCCTGCTACTTCAGCATAAAAACAATGATCCCAAGTAAGAAATTTTTTTGGAAGGTTCATCAAACTCAAAGGAGGCCATGTGTTCAGAGAATAACAGGTTTAATTAGGGGAGGAGGAAGTCGTGGAAGCTTCTCCAGGATGCTGAAAGGCCTGTTTACATGAAGTCCTCAGAAACTTCAGAAGGTGCCAACCTTGCTTCTTTGTTTAATCTAGTTCATTCCAAAGCCCTGGGCAGTTAAGTCTCTAGAGCTATTCTTAGTTTGTGAGACTTAATGCAGTTTGTCTCCTGCTTCACTTGATGGGGCCAAGAAAAGAGAGGGGGAAAAAACCCCACTATATTCTATTGAAGTAAACAGGCAAGAGCTGGAGGGAGGCGGAAAGAGGGTTGGCACATAGACCATGTTAATGTGCTTCGAGCCCAGCTCCCAAGTGACATGAACCCCTTTGTTTTCTGTATCCACCTCTCAAAACCTAGACAACATGTGACTGGCTAAACTGCTGATTCCTCCATGCTGCCCCTCTTTACTTGCCCCTCTTTAGGACTTTTCCCCTAACTGACAATCAAAAATGATAACATAGAGGAAAAAAAAAACCCCATTTTCCCAAAAGAGCAAGCATAAGCACGGATGTGAGAGGCTAGTGATAGAACCAGTTTGGGTTGGGTTAGCAAAGAGGGAAAGAGAGAAAGAAAGGCGGAGAGAGAGAAAATTCAGAGGCGAAAGGCAGAGAAGGGTGGCTGTGAATAAGGCAGATATGAAAGAAACCTTGTTAAGGATGGGAAAGGAAGTGACACGTCAAAGGCTTGAATGTGGCAGCGAGGACGGAGTCTCTGTGCCCCACAGACTTGTCTGTCAGAATCTAGCTGTGGTCGACTTGCTGGAGGCAGAAGGACACAGCGGATGCAGCAGCAAATCTGCTACTCCCCTATGGTGCTATTTCTTTGTAGCTTTTAATTACTTAGCAGAGGCATTGCTTTTCAGGGGTCAGGACAGGAAACAGAAACACTCTGGGTACTTCCATCTGTCAGAACCGAGGTGGAAGAAGTCTGGGAAGCAGCCAGCAGAGTGTAGGCTTCAAGGCAAAATTGTCCACCATCTCCAAAGACCAGGAGGCTGCTGCCGTCCTGTAGTCAGTGTCCTCCACCACCTCACCCCATGAACAAGAAGCTGTGGTGCATCTACCCAGGCCCACTTCTGCTTCACCCATACACAATCCACCACAGCCGCGGAGGCCTCTGCCTCCCCCTGCCTCGTACTCCCTGGGCAAGGGCAGCCTCTGGCCCCAACTGTATCTTCACAGTACAGCTGGGACACAGCCTGAAGCAGTCACCTGAGGCATCCAACGGTCTCCATGGAGATGCCCAATCACATGGTGCATTACACAACAGCCTGATGGCAGCCTAAGGGGTGGTGCCTTTGGATGAACAGCTTCCCTCTGAGCTGGAGGAATTCACCCTGGAGCTGCCGTCAGGAAGGGGCTATGCCAGAAAGTCTTTCCTGTGTCCCTTCCCAGCTTCAGACTTACTTAAACCTTTATTTGACACCCACTGATTTTCTTGTCCATATACTAGCGTTTGCACCATCCTATATTTTATTAAGTGAATCTATGTTGTTTTCCCTCAGATTGCACATTTTGCAAAATGTACAACAAAAAGCAAGCAAACAAGACAAAAAGAAACCTGGAATAAATAGACATTAGTCACAGAATGGGCTCTATTTATTACATTATTGTCTCAAGTCCCTAAGGCCCACCAACACTCAGAGCCTCAACTTTGCTTGATGAGCAGCCATGCTGGCCTGCGTGATGACTTACCCCTCCTTCCCAGCAGGCAGCACCTCTTCCCGAAGCTGTCTCAGTCTGTTCAGCCCGTGACAAACACCATGACAAACAGCTGAGGCATCTCTTGAAGAGTTGGAGGCCACTAGGAGGCCAGCGTGACAGGGTTCTGCTGAGGGCCATCTTGCAGACTGTGCCTAGCTGTGGTCCTCAGTGGGGAGGAGAGAGGGAAAGTTTTCTGTGTTGACTTGAGACACCACTAATCCCATCCACAGGGTTCTGCCCTGACCTAACCTAGCAAGTGCCCAACTCCTATACAGCACAGTGGGCGAAGGATATAAACACAGGAGTCTGAAGGGATACATAGAGTTAGTTAGTCCCTGGCACCAACACATAAATGTATACAAAGACACAGACACAGGCACAAGCAGACACACAAATGCACACACACACACACATGCATAAACACACACACAGACTCACACACATGCACACACAGAGACACAGACACACATGCACATACACAGATACACCCAGGCATACGCATGCACACACAGACCCCCACACATTCACAGACCTCCACACACATACACAGACAAATATGTACACACACAGACACACACATTCACAGACATACATACTCACACACACACACACACACACAATGATTTCCTTGGTGCCCTTCCTCTATCCGGAGAAGCACGGTTCTGTGAAAACAAACAGGAATAGCACAGGGTAAAGGCATGATCAGAGCAGTTGACTTGAAAAATGAGTCCAGTCATGAGTGTGTTGGCTCATTGTGGAACATCTGTGCATACTCGGCCATTGGTGTGCCTGGAAGAATGTCACCATGGACTGATGAAGATCAACAGCCTGTGAAAATCTGGATTGGGATGCTGGCATTTCTCAGATCAGCTAATGACTACACTGCTGTTACAGAATTTTATCAAACTACATCAATGCTGTGAAGAGTCTGAACATACCATTCTCTGACACTTCCTTTAACTGACACACTCTTCCCATTATCTTGATATGTGATTCACTAGGACATTCTTTCACAGGATGAGGTGAGTAGACAGAGAACTTGGTTGCGTGGCAAGATTGGAGGAGAGAACTGTTTTCTGCTGGTGAAGGTCCTATGACAACAGACCTTGGGCCTAGGATCTGCACATAGCGTTTCTTTGGGGGAATGGCTCCATTGGCATTCTTGGCATCATAACACACAAGGCACCTGGGCCAGGGGGCAAAGTCCAGACCCACTGATTATTATCTATCAATCTAAGTAGTTGGTAGACTAGTGTAGAGGCCTGGGGCCTATGGGAGATGGACGTCTGTAATGCTGAGGGCTCTTGACTTCTGAGAATCAGTAACTCTAGGCCACTGTAAGCTCTCGCTCACTTGGACTTTGTAAGACAATTTTGCCCTCAGGGAGGAGGAGAGAGCCACAAGGTCTTGCTGGGGACAGACAGTAGGACTGCACAACCAGGTCCTGGGACTTCCCAGCTAGGCAGCCTGCTTTTCCTGCCTCTCCTTCCCCTTGGCAACACTCCTCATCTGTTCTCTCAGCAAAGTGCAAATGCCCGAGAGAGAGCCAGTTGGCATCTTCTCTAGTGTCAGTTTCCGCCCGAGTTTTGCAGTTCTTTCAGGGCCTGCCCGTAGCAGGCATTCATCCCCTGGCTAAAAAGAAGCACAGCTCCCTGGGAGACCAGTAAGAACAGTGCCAGGAATTCGCAAAAGGGTGAGAGGACCCGCTCCTTATGAGGATCCATTCCCATGGCAACCCTGTGGTGATGTTCCTATATTTCTGCTCCAAGCTAGCTCCTCTGGCACAGATGCTGACTTGGCGTTGCCTTGAATTATTTATCAGCTCCCACAGGGTAAAAACAGCAGAGTGTCTCTGTCTCCCCCAGAATTCACTGTGCTACACTTTGACCCCAGGGAAATCTAGAAATTCACCATGAGCCACCTGACCTCTCCAAGGCACTTTGGAAAGGGACAGGAAAAGGTCCCACCATCTTCTCCTTAAAGACTGCTGGAATTTTGCTGAGTGCATGCTGCGTCTACTCAGTCCTTCATCTTAGTCTTTGTTCTTCTCTCACTGTTCTATACAGAGGCAGGCAGACCTCTAGTTGGATAACCGCCATAATTTGGCAGGTACTAGAAACAGGACAAAATGGCCTTCACCCAGCCTCCACGGTGCCTCTATGACAAGCTCCACACATCTGGTGCCAGGCAACCCAGATTCACATAAGAACATGAATGGGACAAACAAAAGTGGCTTTCTCCTCACTGTCACTGAATTTAAGGCACTATAAACCTCATACCCTTGGACTTTCAATCCAAGCCCTTGTATCCTACTCCAAGAAATATAACTTACCAGCTAGAACAGTGGTTCTCAATATTCCTAGTGCTGTGACTCTTCAATACAGTTCCTCATGTTGTGGTGGCCCCAACCATAAAATTATTTCATTGCTACTTCATAACTGCAATTTTGCCACTGTTCTAAATGGTAAACATCTGATTTATACGATAGCTAATATGCAGCCCCTGAAGGTGTCAGGCCCCACAGGTTGCGAACCACTGAACCAAACATTTATTGGCAAACAGGCACAAAACTGACCCCTTAATTTAGCTGTGGTTTCATTTTGCTGTTTCAACTACACCAACAAGCACCTTGCTTATGAGAGAGAGAGAGAGAGAGAGAGAGAGAGAGAGAGAGAGAGAGAGAGAGAGAGAGAGAGAAATCAACAGGGGGACAATAGAACCAGCCTCAAAACATAGTGGGGAAGAGACCTGAGGGAATCAGCCCTTCTGGGTACAGTTGACTGCTGGATCCTGGAAGAAACCACACATACCAATGTGACACTGAGAACTGTAAACTAACTAGCCACAGGTCAGAACAGTGAATAATTCAACAACTCTGGCCCTCCACTTGTGCACACAGGGTTGGTTCAAGGGTTAAAGGAGCTGGTTAATTCATAGAAAACCATTAACCAGAGCTCAGCACATAGTAAGCACTCAATAAAGTTGTTTGTTTTTCTTGGATTTGTTCAGCCCCATCAACCTACATAATTCTTCCTTTGGCCTTAACCACTGCTGCCTGGATTTATCCCATCTTTGCTGCTAAACTTTTCGTAGACCCCAACTCTGCTCCAGCTTTCCACGGCAGCCTGCATTCCTGTTTTCATTTCTTATTTAAGTCCTCAAACATCTGTTGGATTTCTAACAAGTGTGCTGGCACCCTGTATTTCTGGCTGGAAAGAATTTCAAGAGACATACAGACTGTTTCCGCATCCTGATGTTTCTACTTGCCGTTTTCCAGCTTTGCAGTGGCTTGAAAATCACAGGCATGTGGTAGAAAGCCCAATTAAAAGTTCATTCATCAGCAGGGCTACCATTGGTTTTACCTGTGTAACTCTGCTAACGTTAATTATAAGGAAACAAATGAGGATCAGCAGCAGAAACAAACCCACTAAATGATATTTTTGAAACATAAAACTTGTCCTGGAAGTACAGAAAAAAAAATTTTTTTGCACTCTCCCTGATTCTTCGGCATAAATCCCATATGTCTTAACAAGACAGTATCACTCACTGGGATAATATATACCATCTATGATGCGTCTTCCCACTCCCCAGGCCCATGAATGGGCACATGGTAGACGACTCTTTCCCATTGGTTATGTGACTTTGACTAGATAACATTGTCCCTCTAGCCCCTGGCATTTGAGAAGAAAGACTAGAGCATCCTGGGAAAGAATAGCATGTTTTGTGGATGCTGCATTTTCAGGCAGGGTCTGTGTGGGTCAATCAGCAAGGTCCCTACCAACTGACTGACGGTTTGAATGAGCATGTATACTTGGTAATCATATGATTCCTTCATGTATGCTGCTGTTTTCCCTCTGAGTCTGGAACATCCCACGGGCAGCAGAAGATGCTCTTAGTCATAGCAGATTAGGATCACAGCTGGACTCCGGGAGATGAAGCACGGAACTCCTCACTGTTGCCACATAGTTGCTTGGAAGTCCCAAGTGAGCTGGCACCCGTGCCTCACTCAGCTGCTTTAGCTTCAGCTGCCTTTCCCAAGGGTTCTCTGCTCCAGGCTCCAGCCAGGGGAGCCTGACACAGGTCAGCACAGAGCCCTGCACACATCTGTGGAACCAACATAGCAGCGGCTGGAAAGTTTTTATACTATAGATCCCTTCTCTTCACGGTAGGTATGCAGAGGGTAGGCTGATGTGGGAGGGGGTGACCTGTGTCCCGCGTGCACGGAGTGAAATACAGTTTGTGATTTTCATGGCCATGGCTGGGGCTGAGCTCTGCCTTCATCTGCCTGAGCTAGATGTCTCGAGTTCTGTGTGGCCCTGAACAATCTTTCCACTGTCTTTGGGAAGCTTATCCTTAAACAAGATCTTATTGGTCACAGAATTCTTTTACACACGTAAAACTTACCCCAAGCCCCAAAGTATCTTCTTTATCTCTATTGGGTTGTAGCACTAGCAGTCCCCCAACTCTGCACCCAAAGCATTATTTTCTATAGTTACAGTTACCCGCTGCCCCAAAAATATGAATGGGAAATACCAGAAACAATCTTGTAAATCTTAGATGATTTTTGTTATGGTACATAATTGTTCAAATACATTATTTGTTGTAACTAATCTCTTCCAATGCCTAATTTATGGATTAAATTTTAACGGTACTGCTTACATTGGGAGGAGTGTTATGATACAGTTCCTGGTACTGAATGTGGTTCTGGATATTTATTGTCTTAAAAACACTGATCCCCACAGGCAAGAAAGGAACGCTGTGCTTACATTTACTTTAGCAGAAAGTAAAGCTGGGTTAAAAAAAAATAACACACAAATACAAACTCTATTTGTCATCCTCTTTAGTTTAGCTGTGGAACATTCTTCAAAGACCGGTGTGCTGAAGTCTTGTTCCTCAGCTTGGCTCTCATGGAAGGCAGTAGAAACCTGTAAAAGGCAGAGCCTGGCTAGAGGTCTTCAATCATTGTATGCACCAATTTCTTTCTCTGTTTTTACTTCCTAGTTGCTGTGAGGTAAGCAGCTTTGTTCCACCAAACGATCCTGCATTAACAAGCCCTGAACCACAGGCCCAAAGCCACAGGATGAGTCAACTCCAGCTGGATTGGACCCTCTAAAGAGCTGTGAGCCTAAACGAACCATCCCTTTTTTCACATTATCCAGGTATTTTGTTGTAGTAGCTGACATCATCAGGACAAAAACATTACCATATGTCATGGAATTTCTGGGAAATGCCACAATACACTTAAGTGAGATACAACTTACCATCCAAATGGAAATGGCTTTGACCTCGCTGATCTCAGACTTGAAGCCAGCTGATTGGAAGCCCTGATACTCTCCTATCATAAAAGGGACTCAAGATTATGTTGCATCAAGGACATCACACTGTCACACATTTTTATGTTTGGCCCTCAGAACCATAGGAGCTACCGGGTAGGGCTACCCACAAACTCCCTTCACCCTCGTGTGCCCTGCTTCTTACCAGTAGTCTGTATCGGGAGGGGGACTCAGGTCTTCCTCTCATTGGCCTTGTTCCTGCCAGGCCAGTCCCGGAGTCAACCTTCAAGGTACAGTCTGTCCTTGAGAACTGGGCATCCCATGGAAAATAACTTCTGGGCTAGCTGGGAAACTGACTTCTGAAGGTGAGGTTTCTCATTTGGCCGGAAGAACTCAGTGTACCTTCTGTCGGGCGCTTTGCTGGCAAAGCCACAGTACCAATGGCCAGCCTGTGAGGACCTGCAGGGAAGGAGGATGAGCTGTGCCCAGTGAGCAACACTAAGGGAGAGTGGCTGAGGGCAAACAGAAGGGGAAGAGTCCCCACCAATGGGGATTGGGAGGCCCACGTGAGCCTGGGAACCCGGTGCAGCATAAAGGCTGCTCTGCTCAGTTTGTCCTGGGGCTCTGGAAAACGGAGCGAGAAAGGATGGCCCATGTATCCCCACCCAGTCCAGCAGACATTTTTGTAAAACTACATATTTTATTCAAATGACGGTTTGCCAAGATTTTAGCACTGGCGTTGAGTGGATGCCTGATTGACTATCCTATTTCTGTAGTCCTCTTCTATCATCTCTACTTAGCCCACCATCCTCTGCCTTGCAGGATAAAGTGCAGGACGCGGTGCCGAGTTGGCGATGCACCCTTGCCGTCCACTGTAATATCAACTTGAGCAAGTTCCATGTAGAATGAAGCCTTTGCACTTCCGGGGGAAGGGGGATCTGCTTCAGAGTCTCCAGGCAGAGACTGCACCCCACCCCATCCCCCCACCCAGTGACAGTACAGCAGGGACTGGCTCCTCTTCTCTCTCCCTCCCCTTCCCAAATTTTCATTTCCTTCTCAGGGCAGAGTGATACACAAGGCTTTGTTCTGGGACCTCCTAGAATTTTTGGAAAAAAATTATGTAAATCTCCTTACACATTTTAAAATTAAGAGGCATAATTACTTTTTAAGTTTAAGTGATTGAAAAGGATATAATTTACTCAATGCAATGTACAGAAATGTCACCTTTATCTATTCAAAAATCTCATAGACAAACTTTATTTTTTAAAAGAATTAATTTTCCCTTGTTGAACTCATTTCTATTCCATCTTACCCATAAAATTTTATATTAGTATGATATACTTCTATGCTTGATAATCATTTATAGATCAGCATATCAACTTTAGACAGCAAAATATGTACTTTAATGAAAATTGTATGTATTTTATTTTATCTAGATTAAAATTTTCTATTGCTTATTATAAATATAAACAAAAAATTAAATTTACTAGTCATTATAAGACTATGAATACCACTAAATATTCTGGATTGATTTATCATTGTAATTTATGTTAGTATATAATTAGATGAAATAAAATTATGGCATAAAATTTTAAAATAACAATTAAGACTCCAAAAGAAGAAAACCTTTTAGCAGAAATTAATTGGCATATCATGGATGAATAGTTCTTATTGTCAAATGGCAACCTCATTTTATGACAATTGTCAGCAAAATCCAGAGAAACTCTTAGCTGCTGAATCCACAAAGAAGTTGAAGGAAACCAGATACTGCACCCCAATTAAAAAGCAAATATAGATTTATAATGCATAATAATCTTTTTGGCAAAAATTCAAAAAAATTGTTCTCCATAGATTTGATTGAATATTCTCATGTAGCTTGATTTCATTTGCAGCTATAATCCTTAACCTTTACCTACTTGAAATCCATGCCAAATACGTACCCAAGACCCCGGCATCAATATTTCAAACATTTGCCATTCTAGCAGGTTTTTCTGTGGTGGACTTTCCCCTTAAAGGAAAAAAAAAAGAATGAGTGTGAGCATGATCCTCCAAAAGGTTCTTTCACAGAATGAGCACAGGGAAGAGCCGTGTGGAAATAACACCTGAACTTCCTTCTTTAAAATTACCCATTCTCACATCTCTCCTTTGATAACACTTGCTAAGCCTGGCAGCACAGTGTCCAGGGACTTCCTTTTTATCAGTGCCATGATGGTACCCCCTCCACTAATCATTTATTCATGCCCAAATTCTAGAGCCCTCATCTCAGTAGGCTAACTACAATGGTCTCCCTCCATATTCCAGACGCTTGGAATGTCCTCTCTTCCCTTCATCTTCCTAGCAGAGATCTCACAGAGGACTTCAGTCCTGAGTGTGGTAGAAAGGCCAGGGTTGAAAAAAAAAATAAAATAAACAGAAAGAGACTGGCTCCCCAGTACAGACTAGGTTTAGAAAGTAAATTCCAAACAGAAAAAAGTTCGCAGCCCCTTTTGCCCAAACATCAGGATGGCATGGCTAAACAAAACTACCTGTGACCTAGTCCTATGCAGTTTGCCCTCATTTGCATAGTGACGAGGTAGATACAGAATTTCATGAAAAGTGGTTCATCTTACCCAAAAGATGACATCACCTAAATGGAGAACCTTCCCCACCAACCACCCTTTACCACAGACAGACCAGTGGTGGTTGGGGCCTCCGTGCCCATTGCTTTCTTAGCAACGTCCTGAATAAACTTTTCTTCTACTTCACTCTAAAGGGTAAATTCGTTCACCAGTTTCCAGTGTTCTCTGCCACACTGGGCCCTGACCTTTCTTACTGTGACACAGTAAGATGTGGGTGCTAATTCCTGAGTCTATGTGGATGTATCATTTACAAATGAGAAGTAGACAGTCTCTGAGGGTCTTGCTCCTTGTTGGGAAAGAAAGGGAGACAGTCCCAGCACTCCCAGCTGTTAGGCTTCAGCGCCCTGCTTGACTCCCTTTTCTCCTCCAATAGAGACTTCTTAACACAGATTCACAAACCACTCACATAGCTTCTGTGTATTAAAAACAAATAGGAACAAAAATTGACAAAGAAACAGATAAGTTTATCTACAGTTTGGGCAAACCTGAAGAGAGAAAGATTCCTTCTCCCTCCCTTCCTTAATCAGTGACATGATTTTATAGAGAAGAGAAAATAAAAAGCCAAGAAATATGTGCGCTTGATAGTTCTATGCCACCTTGACACAGCCAGAGTCACGTAAGAGGAGGAAACCCCAATTTTAAAAATGCTTCTGTAAGATTGCGTCATCGGTAAGCCTACATGGCATTTTATTAATTATGATAGATGGGGAAGGGATCCTATTGTGGGTGGTGCCATTCCTCTATAAGAAAGGAGGCTTAGCTGCCATGAGGAGCAAGCCTGCCCTCCATGGCCTCTGCATCCGCTCCAGGTTCTTCCTGTTTGCCTTCCTGTCCTGACTTCATTTGGTGAGGATCAGTGATGTGGAAGTGTAAGCCAAATAAACCCTTTCCTCCCCAACTTGCTTTTTGTGTGTGGGGTTTCATCACAGCAATAGCAGCCCTAACTAAGAAAATAGTTGATTTAACTGTGCAGTAAGGTCTCAGGACTGTGTCAAAAGCAAGTCTCTCTTCTGAATAGTGGTGGGGCTTTATTTAGCCTTTTCCTTCCCCAGCACTGAATTCCTGAGGAAATTCTAATCATTGGAAGTCCACTGTTCTGACAGTCTGAAAGCACATCAGTGTCTCTCTTTACAATATCTCCTCTCCTGCCAGGTTTCAGCATCAGGTCGTTATTCTCTCTTTAGGGTCTCAAGGTTGCTATACGTCAGCAGCTGTCAGTTTCTTCAGGATCAACTAAAAATGCTTTCAAAATGAACTTTGGTGCTGTTTGCTTGTTAGTTTTTTTTTTTTTTTTACTGGGGGGGGTACTGATCTGAACTGTAGCTCAGATTAAGCTTTTGGACAGAGAAGCACAGAAAGAGGCATGGACTTGATGAGTTGTGGTCCTGAGGAAAGTGGGGAATTGAAGGGTGATCCTGGATGACTGGACAGGAGAGCCGCTCTGGCCCAGACTGAAGAGCCCTGCTGGCATTCACTTTCAGAACCTGTCCTTCCTTTTCACTGACTCCAGCAACGTGAGGATTCTCAGAGCCAAGAGAAGAAACCAACTTGAAAAGACAGAGGGAAGAAGGTGGCGACCTCCCCGTGTCCAGCTTTCCCTTATGACCAAGGACAGAGAGCAGGGACTGACCCCACAGCAAAGTGTGGGGGACTGACTATAGGCAATACATCTGAAGAAACAATTCCTACCCTCTGATATTCTTACCCTCTTGTTTCAACATCTTCCATCCCATCTTCCCATACTGCTTCCCCCTCCTCCATGGGCAAGCAGGAACGAGAACGCTCGAGCACCTGGATCCCCTGAGGTTACTGTGGCGCAGGAATCCGAGGGTTTCTCCTTCTTCAAGCCTCAGCCTGACGATTCGAGAAGTTCCAAGAACTTTCTGGAAGTGACCCACCTAAATGAGTGATCTACAGTAATTCTGCAGCTATGAAAGAATGTGTTCATTTAGAGTTTTATCAAGCTGTAGTTTATAGCCTACTTAATAAAGCTATTAGCTCCATTACAGAATCCGTAATGACTCCCGTGGACTTACAGACATGCAATCAGTGTGGTGTCAGAGTTGTTATCCACCCGTCCAGACGAGAAATGTTCCGCTTACCCAAATCCACAGACTGTGAATTGAACAGAAATCCTGGGGCGAAGTTCAAAGGCTGCTGTGAGCTTCCCTTAGGCTCCTGTTTGTGCATGATCAGTCCGAGGAGAGATTTTCCTTCTGCCTGCTCCTTCTTTCTTTCGCCTGAATAACAGTTACGTGATAAATAAATATTATTAGCTAACATTTATGAGTTCGTTTCTTAATGGAAGGCTAAAAAAATATCTTAAAGGTTCCATCCTGGTCAGTCTTACTCACTTCCGGGTTCACCCTTGTATTTCACATCGTGCTTTATAGAAAGTAAGTGCCTGGTATACATTACATATTTGTGAGCAAATGAGCAAACATTCCCTGTAAAGGAAGTGTGCTATCTCATATTAACTGTTGCGCCTAATTCCCCAATTCTCTATGCACTTGATTTATTCTAAGCCAGTGGTTTTCAACCTTCCAAAAGCTGTGACCCCTTAATACAGTTCCTCATGTTATAGTGACCCCCAACTGTAAAATTATTTTGTTGCTACTTCATAACAGTAATTTTGCTACTTTTACAAATTGTAATATGAATATCTGATATGCTACATATCTAATACACAACCCCCAAAGGGGTTGGCACCCCCAAGTTGAGAGTTACTGGTCTAAGGTATGATTTCAAGCTGCATGCAATAATTTACAAAAATAAAATATTTGATAATTTAAGGTTATTTCTAACATTTGTAGAAATAAAAAAATTACCTTATTTTTAAGTGTTCTTATCCTAAGACACACTTTTTGCCAACTAAATAGGAAAGCATAAAAGTTGGTGGTATAAACAAAATAAATGATGCAGGTTTTTGAGAAGTGCACTCACTGACTCTTTAAACGCCAGATTTCATCAGAAAGGATAACTGTGTGTATACATACACACACACATCAAGGCAACGTAATATGAGACATTAGATTGGTGAAGGAAGCTGAGCATTGAGGAAAAAACATCATTATAGATGACTTACTTAACTTGAAATCTCTTTGGACCAATTAAAAATATAGAAAGGTTGCCAGCAAGACTCTTAGCATGAAAGTTCACATGTGTAGAGCTGTTGAGATGTGACCTGGGTAGAGGATGGAGAGGGGGAGAATCTACAAAGGACAACTGAAGGGTCAGGCCAGGACAGGAGCACACCAAGATTCATGCCGATGCCGTTTTCCTACCGCCACACACCTACCTCTGGGAGTCTTGGCTTCTTCTCCCATGTACTCCTTTCTATTGAATTGTACCAGCTTTTCTCTTCAGCCCCAGTGGGAAACGGAGAGCAGCTGTCTGCTGCAGCGACTGCTCATCTATGCGGCCCACAGATATCTCCAGTTTCACCTTGGAAATAAAAGTAAGTGCTGGCCACCAGGCTATACACACGAGTGGTATGCATCTTTGCAAGAAGGTGCTTCATCCACAGTGCAGTGGCGTACCCTACTTGTCCTGTCTGCTGACTGGGTGCGGACCATGAGATCAAAGCTGTTGCTGAGGATAACAGAATCCTAGTATCAGGGAATGGGAGTCACTGAATCATCCCCAAGCAACCCCCCCCCATTCCTCCCTCCTTCTCCTCTTCCTTCTCTGTCTCTGTCTCTTTGTCCCATCTCTGTCTGTATGTTTCTGTCTCTGTGTGTGTGTATATATAAAAATGCACAAAACACAGAACAGGAAAAACACCTAACTTTTTTATTATTTGGCCTTTTAATTTATTTATTTTTACTATCATTTGCTTTTGCAGCTGGATCTAATGGAAGTTTTACACGTCAGGCGTGGAGCTGACCGTATGAAAAAAAAATTCGTTTTGGAAAATTAAAAGGGAAGAAGAGATTGCGGTACTTAAAAAATAAAGCAAATAAAAATGATGTGATCCAATTTTTTTTCTCTAACAAGTTCTAAAATAGGAAGAAAAAATTATAGAAAGCAGTGAATGGTTATAAATCTTCAGGGAAACAGAGAAGCCTGTGGCACCTTTCTAAATAGACATGTCTGCTGAGAGTACCGGCCATTTCATTTACTTGCTTCACGTGTATCCCTGTACTAAAATCAGTCATATTAAAAAAAAAAAAAAACAAAAAAAAACACCAAAGTCCGTGAACCCAAAAGTTAAGAAAAGACTTATTTGAACAACAGAAAATGAAACCCGCCTAAATAACATGACATAGGAAAGAGGTAAACAATCGCATACTAGACTGATGGTGAATCATATAGCCGTTTAAGATACTGTGTGAGAAACATATACTCAAAGACACTTGTAAAATAAATAGTGTGGAGTAAAAGCATTTTAGGAAGCTGAGTAGATCGGGACAGCAGCTGTCAAACTCCGCCTATTTGTCTGCTCTGTGCCTTAATCTCACCCCCCCCCAATTTACTAAATTTGTTTTTTGAATGATAAAACATTTTATAGAAAAGAACATTATACTCTGCACACTGCTCTGAACAAATGCCAAAAATATGAGGTCTCTAGCTTCCCTCGCTATCCCATCCTCCCCTAAAATGTTCCAGGGACCACAAAGCCAGGTGTGTGTGGGAGGGGGTTAGGGGTGCAGGGACAATTAAAGCCACCAACAATAAAGAAAAATAAAATTCTCCCACTCTGCTTTTGGCTTTGTTTCAAAATATCGATGTTAGTTTTTGCTTGCCCTTCCCTAACTCTTCTTCTCCACGAAGCTCACCTCTGGAAAGAACTGGGTAGTCCAGATTTGTGACTTTCAAATTTCCAGCCCTTCCTTTGTGTTTCTATGTTTTTTTCTAACTTAACTGATCCTTGAATTTGGGATTTTGGGCCTTATAAAGCTGTTCCCTAGTTCGAGGACAGCCTGGTCTACAAAGCAAGTCCAGGACAGTCAAGGTTACATATAGAAATCCTGTCTTGAAAAACAAATAAAAAGAAAAAGAAACAAACAAAAAAACCTCAAAAAGCTGTTACCTATATATAAAAAAAAAAATCTCAGCTAGCCCATCCAAGAATCATAAGAGGCGTCTTGGCCAGGCATGCTCACAGCAGAAAGGTCAGTCCTGAAAAGAATTAGATATGTGCTGTAAGAGCATGTGAAATAAACACAAGACTTTCATAAGGAAGGAAGGAAGGAAGGAAGGAAGGAAGGAAGGAAGGAAGGAAGGAAGGAAGGAAGGAAGGAAGGATATCTAGCCAGCTTGAGGTTAAACGTATGAGATTCCACAAATGCAAAATGGCCTTGCAGTTGCCAAATGTTTCCAGTGAGAAGGAGACCCAGAAAGCTGATAGGTTGTCACCTTGAACTCTTTATTACCGAAAGGAAGATGATATCAGACAACTTTTCCTGATGTCATGGCCAAGAGTCCTGGGGTGGGAAGAATCAACTCCAATAGAGCACGCTTGAAGAGAACCACAGGGAGAGAACTTTGTCCTGATTCAGCGTAAAGATTTGGATACTATGTGTCCTTTAGGATTCCAAGGTTCTTATGAATTTACTAACTGATAATATGTCATCCTTTAATTCCCTGATTTACTTCTTTCTTTAGTTTACTAGTCTTCAAATCCAGAGGAGCCAAGCCAAAAAATCAGCAGCCTCATCTGGATTTGGATGACAGGGCTCTAGGCTTTGATCCCAATGTTCTAGTTCAGTGTCACTCACCTGATACAGGAGGAGGCCTGCACATTTGTCTTATGAGCAGCCACGAATAGGAGCAATTATAAGGGAGACTGATCTACTTTTGAAACTTTGGTGATTGATGATGTTAGGTAGCTCCTTCCCACACTGACTGTTGGCTTGACTATGTGTGATGGTTTGGACATGAAGAGCCCCCAAAGTTCATCTATGCAAAGGTTAGACCCCCATCTGGCTATGCAGTTTGGGGATATTCTGGAAACTATTGGATATGGGAGCTGGCTCGAGGAAGTATGTCATTGCAGTCAGGTCATTGGGAGTTCTTTCTCCTGGCCCCTTCCTGCTACAAATTCTCCCTATCTACCCAGAAGTAAAAAATTTCCTCTGCCACACATTCCCATGGCCATGACACTTGGCCCAAGCAAATGGAGCCAAGTGACCTCTAAAATCACAAACCTAAATAAATCCTTCCTTCCTTCCTTCCTTCCTTCCACAGGTCGATTTTTTGTCAAGTGTTTTATTGCAATGACAATGATAGAAACTGGGAGTCTTGAGCTTACTGGTGAAGAGGATCAAAATGTGGACTAAGGCAAATGATTCTGAAATAAAGCAATAAACAAGTCTTTTGTTAGTCACCATGTGACTGCTTTGGCAAGTGGAACAAGACAAATCTGATGCAAGCAAAGGCTGAAAGAAACATTCATTGGAACTTGTTCTGTCTCCTTCCAGGAAGTAAGCCCACTACCGTCTGAACAAACCCAGAAAAACATATTGGAAGGTGATAGGCTATTTGTAGAGAGGCCCTGTGGTCCCAGGCTAACAGAAAGCATCCCAAGCAAATAACCTATTGACTAGCAAGTAATAAGACACCAGGAGTCCCATAGAACCATTGTTCATCAAATCCCTGCATCACAATAAGACACCAGTAATCCCATAGAACCATTCTGCTGCATTAAGTCACTGCAGCACAAGATGCTCTTTGCAGCAGCAAAAGTTAACCAAAGGTTCAAAGAGGAGTACATCCAGCAAAAGGAAACCTGGGAAGGTAACAATGAGGTAAGAGAAATGCCTAGGAACAGTGGTGCCAGGCATGAGAGCCAATATCTCCTGTTAAATAATTGGTAGAGGGAGACAATGAAGGAAACACCATGACTTAAGTCCAACAGGAAAATTAAAGATGGAAGCCAAAGCTTGGACGAAACCTTTGGAAGTTTACGGGATGAAATGGAATAAAATGGGAGAATGAAAGAATGAGTTATTACAAGTCACCAGAAATAAACAAGAAGCCAGACAGCCTTTGTTAGCAAGGTGGCTAGCAAATGAACTGGGCGCTTAGTGGAACACTGAATGAGAATCTACGGGGTGTGATCCTGGGGTCTGTGGTGTTAACAAACTATCCCATGTGCTGTGATGTGTACTTCCTTGGCAGTGACTAGCTCCGTACATAAGTGCACTGTTACACGTAAACCCTGTCAAGTAATTAAAGTACTTTCAGGCAATGGGTGCTCAGTCAGCTCTAACACAACCAAGGAGAACCCAGGATTCTCAGATTAGGTGCCTGTGGAAATCCCATTAGGAGGAGGGTCCGGAGAATAATAAATGGCACAGTGGTTAAAAGCACTGGCTGCTCTTACAGAGGACCCAGGTTGGGTGTCCTGATGCCACACAGAAGTACAGGTTCAAAGAAACAAAAAACAGACGAATAAACAATCCCTCCAAACAACAATAGCAATAAAACCAACATCAAAACAAGATGGACAGCATATGAGAGGCAATTCCCAAGCTTAACTTCTGGACTGCGCATGTGTGCAAGTGTACTTTCACATACAACACGTTAACACATGCACCCTTGTGGAAACACCACACAAAGCATTTGGGGGAAAAAATTGAATTTCTGGGAGTGTGGTCTAGGTATTATAAATGCTCCCCAGATGATTGAATTACAGAGTGGGAAGATCCTGGAAGAGATGATACAACTCCTAAACCAAGAATCCATCATATTTCTGAGAAATGAGAGATAAATACAGAAACTCTCCGAATGTCATTTCCATATATTTAGTGATTGATCTAAACTGCTATTAACCTCAAAGATCATGTTAGGACTTGGTGACTAATGGCTATTTCTGAGTCGAAAATGAAATAGCATTTATTTTTATGATGTAATAAAAGTCAAGTGAGCATTAACTCAGACCCCATGAATCAGCGAATATGGTCATTCGAACAGAGCCTAAGTCAAGCTATCTATGGAAATAGATGTGAAGTTGTCATACAAGATTTTGAGATTTTGGTAGAAAATTTTAAAGTACTTAAGAAAAAAGGATCAGTCTGATAGTGAATTGAGTAGTGCCCAGCTGATGTTTGAAATAGTAAGGAATGATAGGAAACTGTGACAAATTAGATTTGTTGAGAGAGAGGGCTGTTTGTGACATCCAACCTCTTAAAAAAAAAAGAAGGCCAATTTAGCTCATAGGTTGCCCATTTATGAACCTCTGAGTCACACTAGAAGCTATTATAATAGAGATATAAATGTAACTACAGAGTTACAGAGAAGGGGTCAGAAAGGGCTTTTGAGAAGGGATAATCATGGAAACATTTGAAAGGCTGGAGATGTTTGTCATCTTCCAAGTTAACTTTAAACCATTTCACTCGGTGATTATTTAAGATATGAACAAAGAGGATAGTAGAATGCCTGCACACCCTTTATTAAGACTAAATGTTAATACCTAGCATTGCTCCTAGCAAATTTTCTCTGACATAATAGTATCATCTAATCTGTATACCTTGTTTAAATATCACCAGTTTTGGAAGAGCCCTTATGCCAGGAGGCATAGGTTCAGCGCCCAGTACTGAAAAAAAAAAACCTGCACCAAACAAACAACACCAACTTTCCTACTGATGTCCTTCATTATTCAAGACCCACACTGGCCTTCTGAGTTTCCTTTAATGTAGAAGAGTTGTTTGTTTGTTTGTATGTATATATCATACATGCACTTGAAGTGGTTTACAAAAGTCTACCTTTTTACTTTTTAAAAGTTACATATATTAATTTTTCATATATACATTTTCAAAAATGTTCTTGCCTGCGTAAATGATACTTACTGTATGCCCAACAAATAGACAACCAAAAAAAAAAAAAAAAAAAAACAACCATTCTACAGTGACTACTTCTGTATTTCAGCCTGGGTGTAGCTTTTTGTGGTTGAGCATGCCACAACTGAAGGATTTTAACCGATCAACAACATATTCAACATGCAATAGGGGAAAAAAACAGGGCTGACTTCAGTCAAAAGAACCTAAGTAATACAAAGAAGAATTGGGAACACACACCACTTAGCCATCAGTATTTATAAGACATAGCTCCCTTAGAATGAGTGATAACTTGTCCATGGACTATGACTTACAGAAGTCCAATCAGGGTGAACCTTCAAACTGACTTGGAAATGGCGGCACTGACGGTATTCACTCTTTCTGTCAGCATCCTGGTCACACAAGGATCTGACAGGGCAGGGATATCTTCAGCAGTCAAATTGGTAGCTTCATGTTTTCTTCCCTAGAAGCTGGGTTTTTTTTTTGTTTTTTATTTTTATTTTTTTGCCCATTGACCTTTATAGTCATTTGTGAAGTTTTCTTTTAAGTAGGCTGCATGGTTTTGACATCCATGTTTCTGTGATTACGACTAGAAAGATCCTGAGATTTCTTAGGGTTTGCTGCTCATAGACTGGTTGTGTAGGTCTTCTATTTATCCAGAAATACAACTTCTTTACAGACTTGCTAACCACTAGCAACTAGTCATTCTTCCAGGTAGGAACCACAAACACAGAATCTCTCTCTGATTGTTGAAGTTGAGTCTAAAAATTTCTACTGTCTCACAACAGGCGCTGTCATATGATCACCCCTGAAAGCCTCAGTGTAATGGTTACTGCTTTTCAATTCACTTCTGTTTAGGAGAAGTCTCCAGTCTCCTGGAGAATAGTGAATTTCTCTCTGAACTCATGTTTTCTTATAGCTCCTCGTTTGCTTTGTCAGGTAGAAACTGCTTAATGGGGAACACTAGAGAATGGCTGGAGGGGTTAGGTTTGGTTCCTGCCCAAATCTTAGATTTTACTTGTCTTGCATTGGAAAGGGGGATTTGACCTTGGCTGACTTCTAGAATGTAGTT
Source organism: Pachyuromys duprasi (assembly GCA_028658305.1). Taxonomy (NCBI): domain Eukaryota; kingdom Metazoa; phylum Chordata; class Mammalia; order Rodentia; family Muridae; genus Pachyuromys; species Pachyuromys duprasi. The sequence continues at coordinate 52,174,821 of CM053743.1, read as the reverse complement.
ATTTTGAATTATAGTCCATGCCCAGGAAGGGGTTCACTAAGCAATGCCATATATTCTTCCTGCTTTGCTTCTAAATAACTTACACCATTTTATGGTCATATTTTTTATTTTAGGACTTTCTCATAATCCAGAGTCTTGAATCTCTCCTACAGTTTTTCCTGGTATATCTTGTGGTATATCTTGCAGCCTGAATTACAATGGGTTACCTCTGTTCAGACAGTCAACACACTGAGATCTGTATCTAATTGCATCCCACATCTGGAACCAAATCTTGTGTCAGCTAGAGAATTTGATACCTACAACTAACAGAAGCCTGAATTGAACCAGATTCAGCAATAAAGAAGACCATTTACTTTTATGACTGAAGCCAGAGATGAGGCAGCACTCAGTGTGATTACTTCTGGGTACATTTATCTGCATCCTTCATTTGACATTGATTCACCCACAAGCTCACTCCATCACATTGGCAAAAGGGCTCTAAAAGTTCCTTTGACATCATCATTCTCTAATTCTGTGAGGAAAGGCAGAAGAAACATCTTTTGATAAAAGCACTGCATACCTGAGTCTGCTTGGACTGCCTAGGTTTCTTGAGTATGGTAAATAAGTGGGCAAATAAAAGTAGAATATTGTAGATTAAATCAACCAATGGCAGCCCTACTAGTGATGTTTGAGAATACTAAGAATCTAAATGAGAAAAGGAAAATTTCAGAAACTGGACAGTATATTTTGATTGTTAGCTAGTGGTATCATCACCTGTTGTTATGCTATCAGGATTTCAAAAGTGGACTTATATTCTTTTATGAAATGATGGCAGTCAAGGCTGTAGAGATGGCTCAGCGGGTAAGGCGCTTGCTGTGCAGAGGTGAGGACCTGAGTTCAGATTCCCAGCATCCTCTCGAAAGGTGTGTGTGGAATGCACACCTGAAACTGTAGTCACAGAAGCAGCAGTGGGAGATCCCAGGAAGCTGCAGGTCAGCAAGGCCGGCATGAACAGCGAGTGCCAGCATCACTTAGAGGGCCTGTTTCAAACAATAAGGTGGAGAGCAACAGCAGCCACCCAACATTAACCTCTGACCTCCTCATATGCACACATGAGCAAGTGTACCCACATATTCATGTACACACGCAGAGAGAACCACTCACACAAAACAATACAGTAAAACTTAATGACAGAAAAGAATTTAACGATATTAATCATTAACAAAATGATCTAACTTAATGTGGCCTTAAAAAATGTCTATCATGACATATGATATAGGATAAACCTACTAAAATCTGTACACCTAAAGAAACTAATCAAGAGGGAGGACTCTGGCTAAAATGCTCAATCCCTATCCAGAAAGGCAAAGAGGATGAACATCAGAAGGAGAAAACAGGGAACAAGTTAGGAGCCTGCCACAGAGGGCCTCGGAAAGGCTCTGCCCTGCAGACTATCAAAGCAGGTGCTAAGACTTATGGCCAACCTTTGGGCAGAATGCAGGGGATCTTATGAAAGAAGTGGGAAATAGTAAGACCCGGAGAAGATAGAAGCTCCACAAGGAGAGCAACAGAACCAAAAAATCTGAGCACAGGGGTCTTCCCTGAGACTGATACTCCAACCAAGTACCATGCATGAAGAAAACCTAGAACCCCCGCACAGATGTAGCCCATGGCAGTTCAGCGTCCAAGCGGGTTCCATAGTAATGGGAACAGGGACTGTCTCTGACATGAACTGATTGGCCTGTTCTTTAATCACCTCCCCCTGAGGGGGGGGGGCAGCCTTACCAGGCCACAGAGGAAGACAATGCAGCCACTCCTGATGAGACCTAATAGACTAGGATCAGTAGGAAGGAAAAGAAGACCTCCCCTATCAGTGGATTTGGGGAGGGGCATGTGTGGAGAAGAGGGAGGAAAGGAGAGGTTGGGAGGGGAGGAGGGAGCTACAGGGGGGATACAAAGTGAATAAAGTATAATTAATAAAAATAATTTCTAAAATGTCTATCAAAGGAGCAGGAGAGATGGCTCAGTGGTTAAGAGCACTATCTGCTCCTCCAGAGGGCCTGGGTTCCATTGGCTCACAGCCGTCTACAATGGGATCTGACGTCCTCTTTTGGCATGCAGGTGTACATGCAGATAGAGCACTCATATACATATTAATTAATTAACTAATTAATTAATTAAAACATCTATTAGTACCATAGCTGATATTAGTTTTGATTGTAGTACAATGCCTGGCATTCCATTAACAATTGCTTTATGAATGAAAAATACAGTGCACGGTATTTAACTTGAATCGCTGAGATCTGGAAGCATACTGTCTCAAACCTCCATGAACTGAGAACTTTACTTGAGATGTTTGGACATAAAGCTTCCCAGCTGGAAAGTGAATAGCCAAAACCTGGCCTCAGACTTGCTGACTCTACAAACGCATTTCCAATGACTCTAAGCTGCTCCAGGGCGTTAAACTAAGCCCTCAGAACTTTAGCACAGCTGTGTTCAGAAGACACACAGGAAATGCATAAAATTTCTGACAGCCAGTATCCAAAAAGTAATTGGAAAGATCAACGAGAGTTTGAAACAGGCTCCAGCTGATATTTGCTTTACAGACCTGTAGCTGTCAAAGCAAGCAATAATGTTAATATAAAGACAAAAATTATCAAAGTCACTTTGTCAATAGGATGATCTGAACTTGTGCACAAAGCAGAATATACAGAAAGAGGAAACATAATGGATCCTGCACACAAGGTGACTCAGATGTTACTTCATCTCTGACTTCATAAGAATTTACATGTTTCTCTATAGAGTTGAAGTTAAAAATCAGATCCTGCCACTAATTTGGAAGGAAAGAATTGATCTAGCACAGTTTATCATTTTGTTATGGCAATGATATTAAGCACACTAAATTTTTCCCACTGTTGACAGTAAACCCTATTAATCTGATAGGTTAGTGAAGACATATTAGCAACAGAGAAAAAATAACTAATCTTGACTGTTCACTCAGTCTTAACATTTTCATATGTATCTATTTGCTGAATAATTATTGACTAACTTCAGCTTGGCGGCCATCACTCATGGTAGTTGCTAAGTATATAGCATTTACTATCTGGGTATGTAAGGAGACACCTATGCCCCAGTTAAGGAAATGAAATCAAGAATCCAAAATACCTGAGCTCAAATGCTAGCTTTACAGTCTGTGAGATGCTGTGTACGTATGGTCAATCAACTTAACTATGTCTCATTTTCTTCATTTCCTGGAATTGCACATGCAGTTACTCCCTGTAGCTTGTCAGATAACATATTGTTGCACTTACTATGTTTAAAATACTGCCTGGCACTCAGCTCCATGGTATTTGTATTACCAACTGGTCCCTAACCTCAGAGAGCCTACGATAAAGTAAAGAGAAAGAAATATGTCTGGACACTTATTTTCCTGAAAATGCACTAAGATAAGTGTTACGCTCTCCATTTTTGCAAGCAAGGCAACTGAAATTTCAATAGTTCATTCAAGGCCTGAATTAATGAGCAAATGGGCCAGAATTCAAAACTCCCATGACAATGAGTTTGAAGTCTATATTCTCACCAACTTTCTGGATGAGAAATTGAGAGATAGAGTTTCTAGCCATCATTTCAGTCCAACACAAAAATCCCTGGAGAGCTTTTATAGAGTAACAGATAAAAAAGAGTCACATTTTAGTTTCCTTAAATCGGAACATCAGAATCAAGTTCACAATCTCCCCCACGATTCTACAGGCACTCATCTCAAAACGTTTCCAGCAGGACAGTCTGATTCCTCCACAGAAGATAGCAGCCATCAAGATGAAACTGCTCTAGTAGAATCAGCAACATTCCAGAACTTTCCTCCACTGGGGTTCGCATGTCTGGTCACCTCTCTGTACGGTAGGGAGGAGGGAGGAGGCCCGTGTGGATAGTGCCACCTCGGTTGAGAGTTACTGCCAGCGGGTTACAAGATGCCCTGAAGCATCCGTGCAGCATCCCCAGCACTGTGTGGGTGGATGTGAAAGAGGACGGTGGGAATCCACTCCCTCTCATCCATGTTGGACTGACAAACTAAACAGCATCGTTTCTTCACACATGGAGGAAGGAGCAGCTTGGGAAATGTCCCAGACAAATGCAGCTGTTCTGTGCTTCTGGAGAGGGTGCCAATAACATTTTGTTCCTTGGGGTTCCAAAAATGAAAATGCGTGCACAGCCGTAAAAACAAACAAACCCACAGGGATAATTATCATATTAACCCATATGTCATATTGACATTTATTTAAGCCCATTAAATAATTGCATATATTCTATTCTGATCTTCATTCTTTCTGTTGAGATTCAACCAAGAGAAAGAGGCTAGTTTGTCAGCCACAGAGGCTGCTCTGGGATCTGCAGCCACTCAGGGGTTAAGCTTCCATACCTCTCTGAACTGGGATGATTTCAGGAATTCATCTGGGAGGCTGGCTCATGAGCATCTACACAGCTGAGGATGACTTTAACTTCTCACCGCCCTGCCTCCACTTGCTGAGTGAGAGCATTCACAGGTATGTACCACACTCGGTTTGTGCAGTGCTGTGGATCAATCCCAAGGCTTTGTGCATGCTAGGTGAGCACTCTGTCACCTGAGCTACACCCCTAACTCCATTTCCAGACTCCAAATTCTCAATTTAGTCATTTGAGTAAATAAAAATGGAGATGTTCCAATAAAAACACAGGCATTGCAGTCTGGTGCTTTGTTACTTATGCTGTGGTCTTCATTATTTCACTTCCTTTCTGGGGTCCAAGAAAGATGTGCATGAGGCTAGCAGGTAACTACCGACTATGAATGATTCTTTCTCTTTACTTGTTGCTTCCCCTAACCTCACACAGCACGCAACACTGAGCTTTCTAGCATCCAAAGTTTCAGCACAGACAGAACTTCCAGTATTCAGGAGCTGAATAAGTCTACAGCTACCCGTAAAAATCAGTCAGGAAAGAGTGACCACACACAGAGATGGACTAGAACATTCTCTAGACCAGCACTGTCTGACGATAATATAATGTGACCCATATGAGTGGTTTAAATGATTCTAATAATTTTAATAATGCATTTTACTTAGCTCAATATATCCAAACTGTAAAAAATAAATAAATAAACAACAAGGTGGTTCTTTGTTAAGTCTGGTGTGCATATTACACTTAGAGCATAGCTCAGTTTGGCCACTGTAATTCACATGCTCAGTAGCAGCTTATGCTTAACGAATATATTGTTAGACAGTACAAGTCCAGCCCATCCGAACATAAATGTTAGACGATGCACTTAATACATACAAATCTATAACACATGAGGTTTTATGGCACTCTCTGGTTATTTGGGATTGAACTTGCAGCAAGTTGGTTTCAGATTTATGGTGAGGAACAGGGCTTTAGTTGGTGAGACAGCAGAGTAGCCATTAGGTCAGAAAATGCACTTGGTTCTAAGAGCACAGTAGTGCTCGAGCACTGTGAAGCCTGGGAATCCTCCAGATGGAGATATTTAAGCAAAGGAAAGCTGACTGTCTGAAATGTTGAGCACACTGATCCAGTTAGGAGCTCTTGGGGATGCAAGGAAAGCTAGGAGTGGAGAAAATCTAGAGTTTAAAATCAAGATGGATGCGAGCTCCTCTTGGGAGCTCCTAAACTCCTATGAATGGTGGTTGATATGAGAAAACGAACGAGAGAATGTTAAGAATCTGTTGGACTTGTACCTAAAAAAGATGTCTTAGGTTTGGTTCAGCCAAGGATCCTCTCCGGACAAAGATTTGGGTTTGTATAAAATGTGGTCTCGAGGAACAAGGGAATGGAGGAGTGACAGCAGGTGAGCTAACTTTGAGTGTGTAAGTGAGATGCTGTCCTGGGAAACCTGGACTTGATTCCGCTGACTTCCTTAGAGTGAGCATGGAGAAAGCTTTTCAGGAGCTAGTGAGAGGTGCCTGGACAGGAGCCTCAGTGTTTATCCTTCACCCCTCCACTTTCCCAGGGTGGTAATGCCAAGCACTCTGGCCTGGCCTGGCCTTGAGCTCCTTCAGGAAGGGGTCAATACCCTGAGAAGAGCAGTTCTTCTGGCCCCTCGCAGTTCTGTCTGACCCATCTCAAGTTCCTGTAGGTGGAGTCTGGCAGAAGTGGGTCTAGACAGATGGCCTCTCCCTCAGAAACCCTTAGATTCATCAAAGATAACCACTGCCGCCCACCTCAGATACAAATGCTATTTTCAATCCCTGAGAATCCCCACCCCCATCTGAGCTCCACTGCTGGGTAGTTCCACCAGCCTCTCCAGTTGAATTTTCGTAAGCTCTGTACCATCCCCAATTTGGGGAGCATTTATTGAACTGTGCTAAGAATTGTGAGCCTTTGGGAATATTGGGGTTCTGAAGTTACATGAGTGACTAGTTTAGGGAAAGGCAGGCAAGACTTGGATCTATTCTCTCCTCTGATCAACACCTCTACCCTTCCCCCTTTTCCCACCCCATCACACATGGGATTTGAATCAAACAACAGAAGAAAATAGTGTTTCTGAAGTAGCCCTTCCTTACTAGCATTGTCACTCGCCTCTTCTATGCAGGTGAAGGGGGGAGGTTCTTTGTGGGCTTAAAAATGCTCCTAACCTCTTAATCAAGTATTCGTCTGGCCAAAAATCTGTAAACACAAACTTTGGGACTTGTGTCTGAAGAAGGACCTGGTCTGAGAGACATACCTGATTAGATATACTGAGAGCAGTCTGATTGCTTCCTCTCCCAACATTTGGGTTTAATTTTCATAAGTTTAACTCATATTAGCACCCCTCCAACAATTAAAAGTGATTCCTAAATTGTTTTAAAAGCAGGGAAAGTATTTTTCTTTCTTTTAAGCTCCTGGAAAAAAATAAGTCAGGTGCCATACAGAAAAACAATCCAAGTACTCTTCGCTCCACCAATGTTCTTGTCATTTAACAATACAGGGGTCTTACCAAAAGTGTGACCCAAACGCCTGCTTCGGGGAACAGCCCTCCCTTCCTCCAACAGTGCTTACCACAAGAAACTTGCAATGAATTAAGCTGGATTCCCACACTAAATGATTTCCATTCCTAACCCCAGGGAGGTGAAGGGAGGGAAATACCATGAGAATATATTTTTAAATGCCAGTGAGACTTCAAATTCAAAGTAATATAAATCTCTCCCTTTCTTTGATGTATAGCAGAGAGGTCTATGCTAAAGCCATTCCTTCTGTGCTATTTCTTTTTTTTTCCCCCTCAGAGAGTCTGTGTGAATCATCCAAGCTATAAAACTATATGACTGAACACTGATAATTACACGACTTTTAACTGGCAGAGAACAATGGTCCGGCTCTCGGATGGAGCGGACTTACTCAGCCATAGATTTTCTGTCAGCGTGTAGTCACAGGGTCTGATGTTCTGTCTCTGTGGAGGATTCTGTATATCGGCCTGGATACCACCAAGGCTAGGAGGGCAGCTGTCTGGAGCCTTCCCAGAATTCCTAATCAAACTAGGCTGCTGGCCGGACAAGGGAGGCAGCCTTTTCCAGAGAGTGCACTGACCAGCCTCCTATACCCCCAGAGCGCTGCAGCCCTCCCAGAGACATGCCCTTTGAGACAGCATGGTGGCAGGATGCCCAGCTGTCGAAGGACAAGCTTTCTTTCCTCCGTCTCTCACATGGCATCAGTTAGCACAAGTGCCAAGGCACAGGAGATTGGCTTAATAGCTGTGACTTAGTCTTTTGCGCAAAATAAAAACAATGTGCCCTTAAATTACAACATGTCCCCTCAACAATATTTAGCAGTAAATTTGCAGAACAGAAGGGCTGGCATTGAACTTGCTCAGCATCTTCCATTCCATGATTTGCTCCTGCCACTCATTGCCTGGTACCAGTAGGAGATGGGTACCACACCCATTAACCTGCTTAAAGCCATGACAGTACGTACTTGCTGGGGATGCAATTTCCATTCAGTCTCAGAGCCAGTGACTACCAGAGTCACGTCTGAAAGCCATGTCTCCTCACCCTTCGAGAGGGCTACAGCCTTGAGGGCACAGGAGCTCTGTGTCTTAAAAAGAAAAGAAAAAGGAAACTAGGGGGTGGGGTGGACACACAGAAAACATGAGGAATGAAAAGTAAAGTCATTCATTTTCTCCGGCAGACATCTTTGTTGGCAACATTTGGGTGCAGTCTCATGTTTATTTGTTTGAAAAGGCGCTCACATAATGTGTACTGGTTTTAATGGCTCTTTTCATCTTCTTCCTAATTATAAAGCAGCGCATGTTTACTACAGGAAAGATAGGAAAACGATCATTAAAAAAAAAAATCAAAAGCGTCCAGTAACCCCACCCGGTAAGAGGTAACCATTATAAAGCAATTTCGTTGAATCTGACATTCAAAAACCCATAAAGTTGTAAAAGCCTCCAAGACCAGGGCAAGAAAATAGTACTTTGCCATTTTTGCAGTTAGAAGCCTGGCTGATTTGTCTAGGATATCTCTTTGTTTCCTAAGTATAGGCTAGAGTTTCCAATTAACTTCACAGGAATCTTTTTGAGATCAATACTATGACATTAGTTGGGAATTTACAATGTTCTGAAAAGAAACCTGTAATCTCAAGGCCATGAACTACATTCATTCAGTTTGGGCTCCTCCTTGCCAGGCCAGACCACAAGAATCTGGACCCACATGAAAATAGTAGGAGGTGGTTTGGCTGCAGAAGCACAAGCAAGCTTTATGTTGGCCAGAGAATGAAAGGAGCTGAGAGAGCATAGGGGTGTGTGGAATCTCATCATCCCCTGCATCACCAAAATCATCCAGGCCACATTTCAGAGCAGGTGCTGAAGGTAGAGGGGAAGCACGCAGCTCTCTTTGCTCACGATTTAATATTAAATAATTTCTTTGAAGTTATTATTATTATTTTTTTAAATTTCTAACAGTTCTTAAAAGTTGATGGTTGGGGATGGTAGCTTAGTTGGTAAAGTGTCTGTCTTCAAAGCAAGCAGACCTGAATCTGATGCCGGGAACTACAGTTAAAAAAATAAATAAAAAGTTGTGTGTGGTGGTGTGCTCTTGTAGTCCCGGTGCTGGCGAGGTAGGCTCAGAGCTGTTCAACATCCTGCTTTCACAGTGAGTTCCCGAACAGGACGCTGAGAAGCCCCGTCTCAAACAAAAATGTAAAACAATAAATAAAGCCAACAGTGGACGGCATGTGGTAAATGACATTTGCAGCTTCCCTCCAGCTTTCACATTTACATGTGTCCTCCCCTCACCCCCCCCACACACACAAGCAAACACACATACACACTGATGGTGGGCATCAATAGATTCATCATTACATTAAATAACTACTTTAATGATTCGGCTGCCTATACGAAAATTGCTCATTGTGATCTGATGGACCAGCTAAAATTTCTATACGTTTCAGAAGGTCGAAGTGTTCTGTTACTACAGGCCAAGAGGTTTTCATGTCAATATGTAAAACAAATAGGGATTTGGGTCATGGCTTTAAAGATACACCTAGACATTCAGAAATATAAAGTAGCTAAAGAGAACAAAACAATCAATAGATGCAATCATTACCAGAGTTTCTTAAAGCCTTTGAGCGTGTTGTACGGAGATAGGGTGAGAGGTTCCACCACTCACTGCCCCTAAGCCAAATGCCTTGATCTCTATCTGCTCTCTTCCTTCAGTCTCATTTTCCACATCTATTCAGTTTCCAGGTCCTGCTGATTCCACTTCCTAAATATCCCTCATGCTTTACTCTACTCCAAGTTCACTTTGACCAGCTTCCTTCAAGCTTCATGCCTCTCTCTAACGTGTACAGACACCCCCCCCCCCGAGTGAGATTGTTCTTCACCCAGGCCAGGGTGATACTTTGGAAACAATCTGATAGTGTAACTCTACCACTGAACACTTTCCAATGACTTCCCATAATTGCTTTAATTAAAGAGTAATATTCATTTAGAAAAAAAAATCACCTGGATGTATGCTTGTGCTAATTTTGACAAATACAGTCATAAAGCCACGACCATCACAGAAAAAAAATATTAAATGGTTCTTTTGAGTGGTTAAGATAAAGAAATTATAAATATTCACACAGGGGTTATGTGTGTGTGTGTGTTTAAGTTTTCATTTCCCTTGAGTAAACAATAGAAGTATCTGAGGGGTGTCTGCTACGTACTTAACTTTATGAGAAGTTGCCAAGCTATTTTTCAGATGGCCGCATCACTTGTATCCCTCTGTTGGTTGGACGGAGTCTGACCCCTGCAGGAGTTCTTCTGGGGCCCTCTACATCCTCCTCCTACAGGTGTTTCCACGTGTCATCCCTGTTGCTCCACCACACTTCACTTCTTCCAAGCGCTTACATATGTTCAGGACTGCCTACATACCACATCCTCTGCAGAAAAAAAAATTAAAGTACTCCTCTTTACCTAACAAATGTGTTGGCTTAAATACTTCTGACAGGAAGGCGTTCTCAAATCTGCATAGTTCCCTTCTTGTGTTTCTCACGTTCATTATTTAGCAAATGTCTGTTGCCTAACAACCAGTATCTGGGCTTTTCTGGAACTGGAAATAGAGGAATGAGCAAAACAAAAAGTCCAGTCTGTCATCAAACTTATATTCTAATAAATAAGATAGATAGGGTAGGGGCATGCAATTCAGTAGTATAGTGTTTGCCCAACACATCCAAACCCCTAGGTTCAACCTCTAGCACTGCAGAAAGCAATAGAAAGACACACTAATGCCATGTGCCAGCAATTGCTATCAAAAGCAATAAAAAGTGGTGGGAAGGACTAGAAAAATGCCCAGAGCTGCTGTTGAAGGACAATGTAAGTGAGTGGGTCTACAGACATCCTGGGGAAAAATCATTCCAGGCAGAGAGAACAACAAACACAAAGATGGTAAGATGGAAAATGGGTTGGCTGGAGTGTTCAGGAAGTAGCTTAGAGCCCAGCATAGCAAGAGCCTAGCAAGCCAGGAGAGAGGTGAGGAACACGCGGCCAGCCAGAGGACAGATTATGAGTGGCTACCGTGTTTGCCAGTCTTTTCTGGCTTTTGTCACCTTGCATAGTTCCTGCTTTCTACCTTATTTTTCCAGCCTTCCCAACCTAGGCTCTTGGAGACCAGGTCTGTGTTTATATTTAAGTGCTTTGCATTGCAGATTTCAAGCACTTAGTATGATGTTTATTGCACAGGCATTCTAAAATAAATATTTGAATGAATGAATGAATAAATGAATGAATGAGTGGATGGAACAACACAATGGCATTTTCTTGACTGAATGACAAGTTACCAAGACAGCATGTAATGCCAAGGAAAAAAATGAGGCCTTTTATTTACACAGCCTTTCCGAGGATAGAAGTGGATATTTAAGGCTGGAATTCTGTCTTGATCAAAGCTCCTTTTGCTATGTTTGCACTGTGGTTCCTAGGCTATGAATTCAGGGTAAAAAAAATTCTACATTCAAACAGTTTCAGCCCTTCCTCATTCTGTCACTTTTTTGATTTGAATTTGAAGTATTCTCTTATGGAATAAAAATGCTTGTGTTTCTTCAACAGTCATATGCTGAAACCTTATCCTCAAATGTTATTACACCAGAAAGTAGGGGCTGTGGGATGTAATTAGGCCTAAATTAGTCTGGAGGGAGATGCTATTGCAAATGAAGTATCCCTATAAGAGTCTTTAACATTTGCTGACTCTCTTCTGCCATGTGAAGAGAAGCAAGACTGCAACTAGAAGGAACCTGGTGAGCTATCTCCTGGTCTCAGACTCCCAGTCCAAAGAGCTCAGAGTTTACAAGCTCCTCAGTCTGTGGTTCTTGATTTTGTTGTGGTTGTTGTTGTTTAAGTTCTACTTATGTGAGTGTTTTATGCGCATTTGTGCCTGTGCACCACATGTGTGCCTAGTGCCCACCTGAGTCAGAAGAGGGCTGGATACCCTCTAACTGGAGTTGCAGACGGTTGTGAGCCACTATGTAGGTGCTGGGAACAGAGCCCAGGTCCTCTGCAAGAACAACAAATCCTGTCAACTGTTGAGCCATCTCTCCAGTCCAGGTTCTTGGCAGAATAAGACAAAGTTCTTAACAGACCAAGACAAAGTGTCTCGCCTACTCTTTGGGGTAGCTGTTGGAGGAAAAACTAAGTAATCTAGGAGCCCACAGATGTGTTTTACTAATCTGATATACATGGTCATGGAATATAGGTCAGTTGGTAGAGTGCTTTCCTACCATATGTGAGACCCTGAGTTCAAACCCCAGGACCACATAAACCAAATGTTCCCATATCTCTATACTACTAGCACTGGGAAGGGGGAGGAAGCAGGATCAGGAATCCAAGGTCATGCTCAGCTACACAAAGAGATTGCAACCAGCCAGGAATATGTACGACCTATTATCAACAATGACGGTAATCAATGATGATGGTGGTGGTGGTGATGATTTGACCTACAGAATGATTCAGAAAACTAGGACACACCATCTTTTTAAAACAACAGCAACGCATCAGATTGTGACACTGGGGAGATGGCTCAGAAGTTAAGAACGCGCGTTGCTCTTACAGAGGACCTGGGTTTAGTTTCCAGCACCCATACCAACTGTCTTATAACTGCCTGAAGCTCTAGCTCCAGGGACTCTCACACCCTCTGGCCTGCACAAACATGGTATACAGGTGTGCAGAAACTCACTAAGGCACACGCAGATACACAAAAATAAAAATTACAAGTAAATCTTTTCAAAAATAACCTTGTATGACCTATCTAAAATATCTGACCATGCAGTAATGCTGCTTCCCTAGTGCCTCACGGATAACTATTGAGCTTCGTAGTTACTGTCCTGTTGGAGGAGGACTGTTGGAAACTGTGTTTCCAAGGGCTGATTTCAGTGCCTTGAGATCTGGTTACTGCCCTGCTATGAGTATTGTTATATTGTTGAACTATCTCCGGTAGCCATGGGATGAGGACTGTTCCCCAATTATCTCTGATTGGCTGATTAAAAAGCCTATACCTGAGCAGGGCAGAAGGAGGTAGCCATGGCTTAGGTTCATGGGCTTTGGGAACAGAAAGATCATGGGAGAAGAGAGGAAGCAAGCAGCCTGGATGGGATAACGTGGAGAGGAGTACATGGCCAGATTGATGTGGACAGACAAAAGTGGCCTAGATGAGAGAATAAGCAAGTATTTATGGAATTACGGATGGAAGGTAGGCCAGAAAGAAACTATTAGGGCAGATGGCATTGGATGGGGGCTTGGGAAGTAAAGATGTCTTAGGAGGTAATATCTGCCATGTCCCAGATGAAATAAGTCTATTCTAAAACCTATCAGGTGTCCGTGTATTTATTGACTGTAATTATAGGATTAATAATAAACATTATTCGACCACACCTTAAATTTTTTTATTTTTAAAGGACCCAAAATGTATTAATTGAACATATTTATCTTGGGCAACTTAAGTCTTATTACATGAAAAAGACTATATGTAAGAGTGTACATATAAATGCTTCCTACGCTATGGACAAATAGTAATAGCACATTGAAATGGGATTCTTAAAATATAAAATAGAAGGGGAAGTACTTGCTAGTGAAATTCACTTTCAAACTATCCCCATAAAATTATCGTAAGAATTATACTTCTGCCTAGGTTCCAGTGGGCTCTTAGGTAACTTTTATAAAAAGCAGTGAAAAAAAATATATATGTATATCCTTCAAATTAACAATAACACTGTCCCTTTGTAGTTGTCCCTTCTGCAGTTGCTGCAGTCCTCAGTATTCTTTTGTGCTTTTACCCTATCCATTTCACCCATGGAGGCCCATTCCACATGGGTCTATAATGTGTAGCTTACTGCCCTATAATAAGAATCTCAAATGTCCCCTGTTTGGGGGCTTTGAAGACTAGCATCAGTCCACTTGTGTTCTCTACTGATCCTTGGAGCACTCTTACGTAGTTGAATTCGGAATTAAAGGACTCTGCAGCACAGCCTATAGATCCAAAAGTCAGGAGACAGAGGTGGTGTTCCTAAGAAATGCACGAAGCAGTGCAGGCAGGAAGGCAGGAAGTGAGAGACCATCTCCTCTGCTTAGCATTAAGTCTAAGCCTCAGAGTCTTACAGAAGCCCCATGTGGATTGCAGATGCAGGTACTAAGGTACCTACCTGGTCCATGGTTTTTAACTCAGCACCCCAGCCCTTGAGTCTGCCTAGATCGCTGTTCTACCCAGGTTGCTCGTTGAAATTGTGCATATCAGGCAGTACTAACTCCAGAGCAACTGTCTCGATTGTGAGAATTCTGGGAGAGTTAGAAGGAAATTTCCAAAAAGAGAATTCTCAGTAGAGGAATACAGAATGGCAGAGAAGCCATTAAAGAAATGCTCAACATCCTTAGCCATCAGAGAGATGCAAATCAAAACGACTCTGAGATTTCACCTGACACCCATTAGAATGGCTAAGATCAAAAACTCAAGTGACAACACATGCTGGAGAGGTTGTGGAGAAAGGGGAACCCTCCTCCATTGCTGGTGGGAGTGCAAACTTGTACAACCACTCTGGAAATCAATCTGGCGCTTTCTCAGACTATTACGAATAGCACTACCTCAAGATCCAGCTATACCACTCCTGGGCATATATCCAAAAGTTGCTTAAGTACACAACAAGGACATTTGTTCAACCATGTTCATAGCAGCTTTATTTGTAAGAGCCAGAATCTGGAAACAACCCAGATGTCCCTTAGTTGAAGAATGGATACAGAAATTGTGGTACTTTTTAAACAATGGAATACTACTCAGCAATTAAAAACGAGGAAATCATGAAATTTGCAGGCAAATGGTGGGACCTGGAAACGATCATCCTGAGTGAGGTATCCCAAAAGCAGAAAGACACACGTGGCATATACTCACTTATATAGACGTATAAGATAGGATAAACATACTAAAATCTATGCACTTAAAGAAGATAAACAAGAAAGAGGACCCGGGGTAAGATGATCAATCCTCCCTTAGAAAGACAAATGGGATGGACATTGGATGTAGGAGAAAACAAGTAACAGGACAGGAGCCTACCACAAGGGCCTCTGAAAGGCTACCTAGCAGTGTATCAAAGTAGATACTGAGACTCATAACCAAACCTTCGGCAGAGTGCAGGGAATCATAAGAAGGGGGAGTTAATAAGGACCAAATATATCAGGGGACAGGGGTCTTTTATGAGACTGTTTCTCCAACCAAGGACCATGCATGGATATAACCTAGAACCTCTGGCGGATGTAGCCCATGGTAGCTCAGTATCCAAGTGAGTACCCTATTAAGGGGAACAGGGGCTATTTCTGATATAAACTCAATGGCGGGCTCTTTGACCTCCCCCGCCCCTAGGGAGGAGCAGCCCTGCCAGGCCACAGAGGAGGACTTTGCAGCCAGTCCTGAAGATACCTGATAAACCAGGGTCAGATGAAAGGGGAAGAGGTCTCCCTTATCAGTGGACTTAGAAAGGGGCAGGAAGGAGATGAAGGAGGGAGGGTGGGGTTGGGAGGGAATGAGGGAGTGGGATACAGCAGGGATACAAAGTTAATAAACTGTAACTAATATTAAAAAATAAAATAAAATAAAGTAAATAACTAAGAGAAAAAAAAGAAGGAAATTTCCGTGCCGGGTTATATAATCTAGGGTCTACCACAAGTCCTGGCACAGTTGCTGAATAAACACTTCTGGGAGATGAATGAATTCTGCAGATTATTTCTCTTCCTACTATAAAATTTATTTATATATAAAATGTGCTTCTCTTAATCTTCATGACCCCACAGTGTTCTGAAATTCTGAGTTTCTAGCTACTTACATATAAAACAGAGGTCAAATGATAAGTATTGGGGCCCCAACCATTTCCAGGAGAGTAATCAAAGCAGCATGGTCAAGCCCGCTTTAATGCTGGTAGAAAGGAACCGGGAAGGCTCTAATTTTTCACCGCGGAGCTGAGATAATGCCATTAGTCATAGCTGAGTTTCTTAGCATTGATGTTAGAGCAGATAGATCAAGAGTTTACGTTTTGCGCACGAGTGGAGTTTATTTGCCAAAAATGAATTTATCACAAATTTGCCTTCAGGACTCAAGGAATGTGCCTCTGGTGAGTGTGAAATACAGAGGAGGGCCAGCCTGTAAGCAGGGGCCCGATGACTGGGTCCAAATGGCTGGTGTAATTAAAATATCACCCACCAACCCCATGCTCATTAATTTTCTTCTGCTACCCCTGTCTCCCAGCTGAAAGGCCCACCATTAGTCACACCTTTGAGTTAAGGCCTTGAAGGATGTTCTCCACAGGCTCCAATGTGCTAAGAGGGATTTTAAATCATGGAACTTGCATTCATTAGCATGTGAGGGGGGATGGAGCATTACTTTCATCAAATAAGAATAGTGATACTTGCAATTTATTACCAAGCTGTAACTACTCCACCGACTTTACCAGCTGAGCTTTGTTTTATCCACACAAACACCTGTGTTTCAGAGACTACATCCAATTCTGTTTAAAGAGGCCACACAGCCCTAACTGGATTTGATTCCATGCCTGCTGAAAGCCTTGCTCACTCATTAAAGAGCCACTTATAAATTGTGAAGTGCACAATGCTACATATGCAATGCAGTCAGTGTTCTCTTACCCATAACCTCAAACCACTATCGCCCTGACCAAGAGACTGAACACCTATTACCCCTGATTTCTTCCGGTTCCCTAACATAAAAGGACCAGAGCCCTGGCTTAACCCTTTGCTGCTACACAAGAGAAGTAGTATCTCAGGGAAGGTCTGGAAGAGAGAAAGCAGTTCAAGACAAAGAATGCAGTGAGTATGCAGGAAGCTCCTGAAGTGAGGCAGAGGTTTGGTTTAACCGCCACCTACCCCTGCAGCACCTTCAGCTACCTCCCTATAGCGGGGACAGCTGAGCCCCTCACAGCCTGCAGCAGCAGTGTGAGGCTGGGAGCCTGCAGAGATTACAGAGGGGCTGTCCTGCATATCAAGCAGCGATGGTCTCTCCCACTGCCGGGAATCCCAGTCTCTAACAAGAAACAGAATGCTGACAAATGGAAAGGAGATGTGTTTGCTGGCACAGAGTCTATAGAGTGGGAAGGCAGGCCAGGCCTAGGATCCCACAGGAAGTCTTGAACCCACTTTCTGCTTCTTAGTTTAGCTCTCATCAGCTCTTCCCAGATCCAGGGTGGTGTTTTTAAACTGCCAAGTTACAGTGAAGCTTCTTCTATTGTCTTTCCTGCAGCACCGCCATTCAGGCTGCTGGTGTGAATGTTCGAAGCCCCTGCTGCCCTGCTTTGCCCTGAGTCCTCTTCAGGGGAGCTCTTCTGCAAGCTGTTACGGGCTTGTCTGGGAGCTCCTATTACATTATTTTTTTTTATCAGCTCCCCTATCTCCAGATCTGGAATTGTAAATAGTTGGCATGCTTAGGAGATACACCTGAGGGAAACCCTGTGAGTAAGCCTTAGTACAACTTAGTACAACTGTAGGCAAAGATCAAAAGCTCAGTGTGGAGATTTCTTCTGTCATCAGAAAGAGAGGGTGGGGAGGGACCGAAGGAGGAGAAAAAGGGGGAATAGAGTCGGACAGAAGGAAGAGAGGGAGCAGGGAAAGGAAGGCAAGAAGAAAGAAATGAAGAGAATGTGAGGAAGAGAAACAGAGGGATGTAACAGAAAAGATAAGAGCTGAGAGAGCCCCAAGGCAGTTCAGATTTTTCAGAGGACAACAGTACAATCAGCAACATAGGTGAGGAGACTTTCTAAAACCTTAGCTGTGCGAGCTGTTGATAATAAACAAAAGCCAAACGCTGACAGCTACTTCCATGTCTGTTGTGTAACAATTTCCTGTGAGATTGAGACAATTCAAAATAGCTTCAGGAAGTCCCTGAAATTGACCAGATTCACCAGCACCCCCCCCCCCACACACAAAGTAAACAACACCTGAGAGTCCTTCCCAGACAAAAGTGAAGCTGAGCTGCAAAGAGTATTACCAGACAAGAAAAGGTGTAGAAACCAGGTCAGCTACCTGGAAGAAGCAGAAACTAGCCGAACTGCCTGGAAGAAGTTTCAACCAACTGAGGCACATGGAAAGGTCACTCTCCAACCTGTTGAGCTGCCTGTGGGCTATGCAGTGTGTTCCAAGTTCCCAGCTTAGTGAGCTTTTATTTTTCCCCAGCTGGGGTGAGCTTTGGTGATATAGCTGTCTTTGAGTAATTTCTGCTCCTGTAAATAACCCCCCACCCATCTGTAAGCAACCCCATTAAAGTATACTGGCTTACCAGTTGGACTCTGGTGGTATCTGTACTTTTTTGGTTTATCATGGGTTCTCTATCTGGAGTGAATAGATGTGTGTGTGTGTGTTGGTGTTTTACATCTCCTCAGGACATATTGTCACACAAAATTGCCTATTAAATACCAAAGGTTACCAACATCAAATACCTTACCATATGACATCTACTAACATAATCAGTGAACAGACAAATAATCATGAATCCTGATCTGTTCATGAGCTTACGTATTTTATATATCTCAAATATTATCACAAGTGGAAAGCAGAAATGTAAATCAGAGCATTCATTCATTCTCTTTCTTCATATCTCCATCTGGAGTGGTTCTTTTAGATGCTAAAACCTTTCCAGGACGTTCAGTGGAAGCGGTCTAGGAAGCATAAAGGTCTAGCAAAGCTGAGCCCCTCAGAACTGTGTGTGCCCCAGGAGTTCCCAAGTTCCCTCCCTTATGTTTGCCATGGTTATAAGATGTTCTCTGAGCAAATCATGTTTACTGATTAATTCCTGAAAATTTTTGTTGCACAGATGGTTTAAGCCAGACTGGGTGGGTCTCTGAGGATATGGAAAGGAAAGGCTCATTATCCATCCTGAATTTCCTTATAAAAATATCTGAATTATAACTAATCTTTCAAAACTCACTGATTTTTCTACCAGTCTCCTCACTCTAGTCTCCAAACATCACAAGTGAAGTGATTATGCTGTTACTCATCTTTCAGTGTTATTTGGGGCAATTCATGCCGCAGGGCACTTACTCAGAGCTAACATTCATCAGAGGAAGGAGGCTGATATAAAAAAAATTACATTTATTTATTCCTTACATATATTATCTCCTTCAACCTACATCTGTCATGTGGGGGAGGGTCCTGTTTCCCTCATTTTATAGAAAGAGGAGTTGGGAAATACCAAGGACTACATAGCATAGCTAGGCTTCACACCAAGGTGCTCTGGAGTTAGGATTCATAGTCTTTGGGAAGTATATGCCTATGATCCCAGCCCTCGGGAGCTTGAGGCAGAAGAATGATGAGTTTAAGGCTAGTTTGGTGGTGAATTCCAGGGTATCCTGAGCTACACAGTTAGCTCAAGTCCAGCCGAGGTTATGTAGTAAGAGCCTGTGTTAGCTGCACCTGCAAGAGCACAGCATGCTGTATGATAAGCAGGAGGGACAAACGAGGAACTCCAGCAGAGAAACATGCCCAAACAGAAATCCCCTCAGCTAATGGGGAAAGATAAAGTAGCTGAATCAGAATTTACAGATCCAGAGATAAAGACCTTAACAGGCGGGTTTGCTTTGCTTTTGATTCCTCTATTTAGCTAACGTGTAAGTGGCTGCATGTGGGTTACAAGGGGACTTACTTTTCAGGCTAATAGTTATGGAAATTGAACCCTTCTTTATGGTTTCTCTTTGATACTGCTCACCAAATACTTCCATTACTGTGAGCACAACATAGGACAGCTTTTCTGGAAGTCAAGTGGCTTTATAAAAAAAAAGATTTATTTATGTATGAGTACTCTATTTGTATATGTACCTTCATGACAGAAGAGGACATCTGATCCCATTATAGATGGTTGTGAGCCACTATGTAGTCACTGGGAACTGAGTTCTGCACTTCTGGAAGAGCAGCCAGTTGCCCTTAACCACTGAGCCATCGCTCCCCTGACCTGGCTCTGTGGTGCAGTGGATAACACATCAGACTTGTAGACAAATGGCTTTTTATGACTTGCTTTGATCAATAAAGGGTGCATGGAAATGGCAGATGTCACTTTAAGAAGGACATACTGAGATCAGGTCCATAGTCTACTCCTCTAAAAGAAAAGTCCTAGATATTTTTATGAATCTGAATCTTGGAATGAAGACGGCTTAGAGCCAGTTCCCACATGACCCTGACAAGCATATGGCATACGTGAGAAATGATTGTTGCTTCAAGGTAATTCAGATTGGGAAGGTCTGCTAACCAGAGCACACGTAATCCAGAATCCTTAATAATGGTATTTTTCAGCTTACAATTAAATGTTTTCCCAGCAGTCCTGAATGACAGGCCACATTGATCTGGGGCTTTGTTACTGTTTCCCCAGTGTGAGATGCACAGCCCCCAATGTTCCCTGGGGACAATGCTTTAGAATGTTGACGTCATGTTAAGCTATGTAAGAGGAGAGAGCAAGTCATTGTGAAGGTGGCGCCTGTGTCATGTACCTGAAACATACAGAATTAAATTAATTTTATTGGCAAGATCTGGCTGTGAAGCCAGTGATTAGATTGCCACAGATGCAATCTGATTTGGTTGTTACTGTTTCAGTTGTCTTGATGAGGGAATTCAATCGCACAATTGCCTTGGCCATTGGCCTACCAACAGTTGGTCACATAGCCACAGTTTGACCTTAGGACAGGATGTGAAACTAATTGGCTTGAATACAAGTTTTTTTTTTATTCCTGTAAGTGGTTATGTGTCAAGTACTTGCATATAATAAAAAGTTGTCAGCTGTAAATATTTAAAATTTACAATCTTCCTTGTGTACATGCTACACCAAACAGCTAAATACTTTAGAAAACTATGAACTTCGGGTCACGTCTAAATTTTAAACTCTGTGCAGATCTCAGAGCTTCAGTCCAATATTCTTTATGGTAAAAAGTCAGTCATCTTCCACCAATCATGACGACTGATTCTGACTCCACTATTCAAAACGACAGTGCAAGAATGGACCACAGATGCCCGAGACTAGTAGCTTATTGTTATACACACTCAAACGGCATTGTGGTTTGTTTTATTTACTGGAAAGCTGTAGCATCTGTAGACAGTGAGTGAACGAATAACTGAACAATTAGGTAATGACTGAGAAGCACCAATATTTCTTCATTTCAGCTCTTTTGCAAAAGTGAAGCAAGTACTCTTTTGAACATACCAAGCAATACCACTTCATGATTAAGCATTTTGCCCTGGAGTTATCATAGTCTGAATTTGATGTCTGGTCATGCTGTTATTGCAGATTTCATTTTTTCCAACGGTGTTTGTAGTCTGTCCTATCCCACATCCTCTTCACACAATATGAACTTATTGTTCCTCCATCAAGATACTGTCAATATTGAATCTAGGTGAGCTATGTGTTTAGTTTAAGCGATATAATTTCACAGAAATGATGATACATCAATACAGACATAGCCCTTAACTAACCAGGAAGCTTCTGCTTCCTGCCTCTTGGGAGCCAGCTACCAGGTAAAACACGGATTTTACCAGCAGATACCAGTCTGGGTTGTCGGGATGAATGGGTACTCAAACATATAAATAATATATGGACTATGAAAATAGAGTGGACTTATTACAGAACATGTTGAATTTGCGTTATCTTTGGGATAAAATTTTAGATGCATGGGTGGGGGTGGCTATATATTTTATAAAACACAGAAGAGCAATACCCTCAATTTTAGCAACAACAATCAAGGAAAGCAATGCCTATTTGTCAACAGCAAGTAGCTGGTACTTGGAGACATGGACACAAGACTGAGAAATAAAGTACAGAGGGCACAAATACAAGGAACATCACCATTTAAGGAAAATAAGAGGAAGAAGAACCAAAAAAGAAATTAAGAAAAAAAAAGGATCAATAAAGACAGAAGCTAAGGTCTACATCAACACCACCCCACGCCTTACTGAGCTTTAACTTATACAGTAGGGCACAGGTGGTGGAGATTCTAGAGAGAGATGTTTGTGAGAGAACAGCAGGCAGATTGGACTGGCTGTTACTAGGCATCCAGGAAGTCAGCTAAGAAGGTACCAGACTCAGAAAGCAGCGATTGCTTCTGAGAGATAAAGGTCTATGCTTCCTGATGAGGAGAAAAGTTATTTCTGACCAGTACCAAGCTTTCCTGTTGTTGTGATTGGTTACAGTGCCATGGTAACATCTGGAGTTCACAGTACTTTCCATTTAATGTCTGTTCCAAAACAGAGGGAGTCAGGAAAAGGAGTTAATAATCCTCATTTCTTCTTCAGCTAAACTGTGACAAGAGAGAGAATTTCTTAGGTCATAATCAGAAGCAATCTTAGTGTACACAATTGGCTAATTAATCCTGACAATTCCTCCCCAAATCAGGCACATTATTTAGTTATAAAGATACCTTCTGGGAAGTTTATTGCTTTCTGGTTTTATCATTCCATTAGCATCACAGGGTACATTTACATAAACCTAGATAGTATAAGTCAATTACATCATGTGTCATTTTGATGCAAAGGTATAAGGCTGATGCCATCATGGCACACTACTGTATCGCAGTAAACATTTTATAAGTAACAATATGAAGGAGTATGTGCTGTACTTAATTTCAAATGTTAAATTTATATCCAATGCAGAGCAGTAGCCAGCATTACATAAGCAGCTGAATAATATGCTGTAATGATGTTAAAGAAGTCTCACATCGTTATATAATAGGAATTGTTCACCTCTATAGTCTTTCTGGTCCACTAGTTTTGACTGAGCTATTATGATGTGGCATGTGCCTATAACTATTTAGTTTTAAATGATCCTTATTTTTTCTCATTATTCCTATAAATAACAACAACAACAACAACCAAGGCCAAGTGTCCACTTCCATTTATGTGTTAAAGATAAGAGGATTGGGTCTTGGCACAATCTGGCTTAACAAATTCAGGGCATTGAAGCCACAGAGCAAAGGGGGAATCCTGATTTTTTTTTCCTGGTCTCTTCACGGATTTGAATATGTAGTAAGAAATTGATAAGATTAAGGAGACCACAGCTCTTTGGAGGTATGGGTTTAAATAGAGTGCTTGTTACTTCCCATTGCAATAAACAAATACCAGTCTAGAAGGACATAAGGATGGAGAGGCTTAATTTGTCTCAGCTTGAGGTGATATGGTCCATCATGGTGGCAGAGGTATGGGCTGGAATATTACTCAGGTGCTGTTAAAAAACAAAAAACAAATAGATGTAACTAGGAAAAATCCCGAGCAAAGTAACCCACACCTAGAAAGACAAACATGATATATTTTTGGTGTAATGTTCTTGTTGAATGTGTACAATTTACCCTTGTTCATTCAAATGCTGATGTCTTTAATCCACTCTCTGATTTCAATCTGGACATTGTATTGTGATGTTTACTCTAAGCATCACTTGCCTCAAGTTTTTGTAAACATGCCACCATTTGTTCTCTGTATTGTCAATAAAACAACCAGCAAATGCTGAGCAATGGCGAGAACAGGGTGGGACATCCTGGTCCGGAGGGGAGGAGAAAGAAGTGAGTGGGAGGAGTCAAAGAGGAGAGATTAGGAGGAGAGGACTTGGAACCACCAGGAGAGATGAACCGGACCTAAGCTATGACTAAAAGCAAGTATAATGTGGGAAATCTTGGAGGTTTAGGATGGAGGAATCATTGCCCAATATTGTGCTCTAGGTTAACTAAATACATCCTAGTCTCTGTGTGGTTATTTGGGTAGACAGCTAGTTTAGGAATACACTGTTACTGTTTCTGACATGAACTCAGTGGCTGGCTCTTTGACCATCCCCCTCCTCTCCTCCAGGAGGAGAAGCCTTACTAGGCCACAGAGGAGAACATTGCAGCCAGCCCTGAAGAGACCTGATAAGCTAGGGTCAGATGGAAGGGGAGGAGGACCTCCCCTATTAGTGGAGTTAGAGAGGGGCAGGGAGGAAATGAGGGAGGGGCTACAGCTGAGATACAAAGTAAATAAACTAATATAAAAATAGAAATTTAATTTTAAAAAGGAATAACCACTGTTTAACTAAAAGATAAATCAATAATAAATATTAACAATCAACAACAATATATAATCACTTAAAAGTGAATATTAGTTGTTAAGGAAATCATACTACAGTCCACAGACCCAGAGAGGCTAAGTAACAAAGAAGGCACTAGGGGGTATGCATAGATCTCCCTAGGAAGGGGAAATACAATAAATTTTGAGGGTGGACTTGGGTGGGTGGAAATGAAGGAGGAATCAGGTAGAGGGACACAGGGGAAAAGAGTATGGGGAGAGACAGCTGGCAGTGGGGGCCTTTGGAGGGTTGTAATGGAAACCTGGTGTAGTGGAAACTTCCTGAAGTCTGTGAAAGTGACCATAGTAAGAACTCCAGTAACAAAGGATACAGAGTCTGAAATGGCCATCTTTTGTAACCAGGCTAGTCTTCCAGCAGTGGGACTAGGACCCTAATCCAGCTACAAAACCTTCAACCCACAACCTGTCCTGCCTGTAAGATGTGCTGGGGCAATGGTGGCTTAGAACTTGTGGAAGTGCCCAACCAATGACTGGTCTAATTTGGGGCCCATGCCAGGAACTTGAAACTGGGTGATCCAGATGAGGTAGCCGTTCCATTGGACCTGAGATGGTCACGTGCATGCAAGTCATGCTGGCTTGCTATTCTTGTTGTTTTCAGCAGACACCTCCTGTTTTGCTTGGATATGTTTACTTGGAAACCTATATAAGTGGTTTACTCTGTAATAAAAAATGGTGCCTTGATCAGAGCACTGTCTTGGTATCACTTCGTGTTCTCTGTCTCTTTTAATTCCCAGTCCCTTGTGCAGGCGGTTACTATTAGTGGTCATGGGCGACTACACCCAGAGACCTAGGGTAGAAGCAAAAAGGATATTCTGTTATATAGTCATACATCAGTGCCTAGCCCAATCATCATCAGAAAGGCTACCTCTTCCAGCATGAAAAGAATACGTGGAGAGACCCACAGCCAAACATTAGGTGGAGCTCAGGGGGAACCCCTTGGAAAAGGAGGATAAAGAATTGCAGGAGCCAGAGAGGTCAAGGACACCAGAGAACAATGGCCCACAAAATCAACTAATCAAGGCTCCTAGAGGCTCACGGAGACAGCATGGCAATCATGGAACCTGCATGGGTCTATGACAGGTCTTCAGCATATACGTTTTGGTTGTTTAGCTTGGCAGTTTTGAGGGAGTCCTCACAGTAGGAATGGAGGTGTCTCTGACTCTTTTGTCTGCCCTCAGGACCCATTTCCTCCTATTGGGCTGCATCTTCAGCCTTGATATGAGTGTTTGTGCCTAGTCTCATTTCACCTTGTTGTGCTGTGTATGGCTGATATGCCTAGAGACCTGCTCTTTTCTGAAGGGAAATGGAAGAACAATGGATTTGGAAGAGAGGGGAAGTGCGGAGGGACCGGGAGGAGTGGAGGGAGGAGAGGCTTTAGGCTGAATGTATGGTATAAGCAAAAAATAAAAATAAAATGAGATTCCATTGATCCACCAGTAGGTGTCTATGCCAGTACCATGCAGTTTTTTTACTGTTGCTCTATAGTACAGCTTGAGATCAGGGATGGAGATCCCACCAGAAGATCTTTTATTGTAGAGGATTGTATTAACGATTCTGGGTTTCTTGTTGTTCCATATGAAGTTGAGAATTTTTTTTCAAGGTCTGTAAAGAATTGTGTTGTTATTTTCACAGGAATTGCATTGAATCTGTAGATTGCTTTTGGTAAGATGGCCATTTTTACTATGTTAATCCTGCCAAGCCATGAGCATGGGAGATCTTTCCATCTTCTGGTATCTTCTTCTGATTCTTTCTTCAGAGACTGGAAATTTTTTTCATACAGTCTTTGACTTGCTTGGTTAGGGTCACACCAAGGGACTTCATATCCTTTGTGGGTATTGTGTAGTTTCCCTAATTTCCTTCTCAGCCCTTTTGTCTTTGGTGTACAGGAGGGCTTCTGATTTTTTTGAGTAAATTTTGTATCCAGCCACTTTTTTGAAGGGGATTATGAGCTTAAGGAGTTCTCTGGTAGAATTTTTGGGGTCACTCATGTATACCACCATCTCATCTGCAAATAGTGATACTTTGACTTCTTCCTTTCCAATTTTATCCCCTTGATCTCCTTTAATTGTCTTATTGCTCTAGCTAGGACTTCAAGAACTATGTTGAAGAGATATGGAGAGACTGGACAGCCTTGCCTTGTCCCTGATTTCGGTGGAATTGCTGTAAGTTTCTCACCATTTAGTTTGATGTTGGCTATAGGCTTGCTGTTTATTGCCTTTACTGTGTTTAAGTATGTGCCTTGTATGCCTGACCTCTCCAATACTTTAAAAATAAATAGAAGACCCAGAAATAAACACACACACCTATGGATACTTGAGTTTAGACAAAGAAGCCAAAACCATTCAATGGAAAAAAGACAACATCTTCAACAAATGGTGATGTTCCAACTGGATGTCTACATGCAAAAAAAAATGAAAATAGAACCATATTTATCACCCTGCACAAAACTAAAGTCTAAGTGGATCAAAGACAACAACCTAAAACCAGACACACTAAATCAGTTAGAAGAAAAAGTGGGGAAGAACCTAGAACTCATTGGGACAAGAGACACCTTCCTGAGCAGAACACCTACAGCACAGACTCTAAGATCAACAATGAATAAATAGGAACTCATGAAATTGAAAAGCTTCTGTAAAGCAAAAGATACTGTTGTCAGAACAAAATGATAGCCTACAGACTGGGAAAGGATCTTTACCAACTCTGTATCTGACAGAGGGCTGATATCCAGAATATATAAAGAACTAAAGAACTTAAAAAGCAACAAATCAAACAATCTGATTAAAAAAGGGGGTACAGAGCTAAACAGAGAATTCTCTGTAGAGGAAGACAGAGTAGAAGAGAAACACTTAAGAAATGCTCAACGTCTTTTGCCATCAGAGAGATACAAATCAAAACAACACTGAGATTTCACCTGACAGCCATCAGAATGGCTGAGATCAAAAACTCAAATGACAACACATGCTAGAGAGGTCGTGGAGAAAGGGGAACACTTCTCCACTGCTGGTGGGAATGTAAACTTGTACAACCACTTTGGAAATCAATCTGGCGCTTTCTCAGACAACTAGGAACAGTGCTTCCTCAAGATCCAGCTATACCACTCCTAGGAATGTATCCAAAAGATGCTCAAGTATACAACAAGGACATTTGCTCAACCATGTTTATAGCAGCATTGTTTGTAATAGCCAGAATCTGGAAACAACACAGATGTCCCTCAATTGAGGAAAGGATACAGAAATTGTGGTGCTTTTACACAATGGAATACTACTCAGCAATTAAAAACGAGGAAATCATGAAATTTGCAGGCAAATGGTGGGACCTAGAAAAGATCATCCTGAGTGAGATATCCCAGAAACAGAAAGACACACATGATATATACTCACTTATAAGTGGGTACTCAATCTATAAGATAGGATAAACCTACTAAAACCTGTACACCTAAAGAAGATAAACAAGAAAGAGGACACAGGATAAGATGATCAATCCTCACTTAGAAAGAAAAATGGTATGAACATTGGAAATAGAAGAAAACAAGTAACAGGATAGGAGCCTATCAAATAGGGCCTCTGAAACACTCTACCCAGCAGTGTATCAAAGCAGATGCTGAGACTCATAACCAAACCTTGGGCAGAGTGCAGGGAATCATACGAAAGAAGGAGGAGTTAGTATGACCTGGAGAGGACAGGAGCTCCACAAGGACCAAATATATCTGGGCACAGGGGTCTTTTATGAGAATGATTCTCCAACCAAGAACCGTGAATGGATATAACCTAGAACTACTGCCTCTATATAGCCCATCGCAGCTCAGTATCCAAGTGTGTTCCCTAGTTAGGTGAACAGGGACTGTCTCAGACATGAACTCAATGGCTGGTTCTTTGACACCTTCTCTCCTCTGAGGGAGGAGCAGCCTTGCTAGGCCACAGAAGAGGACACTCTAGCCAGCCCTGAAGAGACCTGATAAGCTAGGATCAGATGGAAGGGGAAGAGGATCTCCCCCCAACAGTGGACTTAGGGGCAGGAAGGATATGAGGGAGGGAGGGTGGGATTGGAGGGAATGAGGGGCATCAGCTGGATACAAAGTAAATAAACTGTAATTAATATAAAAATAATAAAATAAAAAATAAAAACTATCCCTAGCCCAATAAAAAATAAATAAATAAACACAAATGGATGTTGGATTTTGTCAATTGATTTTTCAGCATCTAAGGAGATTATCATGAGGGTCGATCAATGGAATCGAATAGAAGACCCAGGAATAAATGCATGCACTTTTGAACACCTGATCTTTGACAAAGATGCCAAAACTATACAATGGAAAAAAGATAGTATCTTCAACAAATGGTGCTCATTTAACTGGATGTCTACATGTAGAAAAATGCAAATAGATCCATACTTATCACCCTGCACAAAACTAAAGTCCAAGTGGATCAAAGACCTCAATATAAAAACAGACACACTAACCCTGTTAGAAGAAAAAGTGGGGAACAGTCTTGAACTCATTGGCATAGGAGACAACTTCCTGAACAGAACACCAACAGCACAGGCTCTAAGAGCAACAATCAATAAATGGGACCTCATGAAACTGAAAAGCTTCTGTAAAGCAAAGGATACTGTTGTCAGAACAAAACGACTTCCTGCAGATTAGGAAAGAATCTTCACCAACCCTATATCTGACAGAGGGCTAATATCCAGTATATATAAAGAACTTAAGAAGTTAAAAAGCAACAAATCAAGTAATCCAATTAAAAAATGGGGTATGGAGCTAAACAGAGAATTCTCAATAGAGAAATATTGAATGGCTGAAAAACACTTAAAGAAATGTTCAACATCCTCAGTCATCAGGGAATTACAAATCAAAATGACCCTGAGATTTCACTTTACACCCATCAGAATGGCTAAGATCAAAAACTCAAGTGACAACACAGGTTGGAGAGGTTGTGGAGAAAGGGGAACCCTCCTCCCCTGCTGGTGGGAATGTAAACTTGTACAATGACTCTGGAAATCAATCTGGCACTTTCTTAGACAATTAGGAATAACGCTTCCTCAAGACCCAGCTATACCACTCCTAGGCATATATCCAAAAGATGCTCAATAAGGACATTTGCTCAACCATGTTTGTAGTAGCTTTATTTGTAATAGCCAAAATTTGGAAACAACCCAGATGTCTCTCAGTTGAGGAATGGATACAGAAATTGTGGTACATCTGCACAATGGAATATTACTCAGGAATAAAAACAAGGAAATTATGAAATTTGCAGGTAAATGGTGGGAATTGGAGAAGATCATCTTGAGTGAGGTGTCCCAGAAGCAGAAAGACATACAGGTATATACTCTCTCATAAGTGGATATTAAACATATAATATAGAATAAACCTACTAAAATCTGTACCAATAAAGAAACTAATCAAGAAGGAGGCCTCTGGCTAAAATGCTCAGTCCCATTGAGAAAGGCAAAGAGGATGGATGTTAGAAGAAGGAGAAAACAGGGAATAGGGCAGGAGCCTGCCACAGAGGGCCTCTGAAAGGCTCTACCCTGCAGGTATCCAAGCAGATGCTGAGACTTATGGCCAACCTTTGGGCAGAGTGCAGGGAATCTTTCAAAAGAAGTGGGAAATAGTAAGACCTGGAGAAGACAAGAACTCCACAAGGAGAACAACAGAACAAAAAAAAATCTGGTCCCAGGGGTCTTTTCTGAGACTGATACTCCAACCTAGGACCATTCATGGAGATAACCTAGAACCCCTGCACAGATGTAGCCCATGGCAGTTCAATGTCCAAATGGGTTCCATAGTAATGGGAACAGGGACTGTCTCTGACATGAACTGATTGGCCTGCTCTTTGATCACCTCCCCCTGAGTGGGGAGCAGCCTTACCAGGCCACAGAGGAAGACAATGCAGCCACTCTTGATGAGGCCTGTTAGACTAGGATTAGAAAGAAGGAGAGGAAGTCCTCCCCTATCAGTGGACTTGGGAAGGGGCATAAATGGAGAAATGGAAGGAAGGGGAGGATTGGAAGGGGAGGAGGGAGCTCTGGGGAGATACAAAGTGAATAAAATGTAATTAATAAAAATAATAAAATGAGAGAGAGAGAGTGAGAGAGAATTTTCTACCCTGGTTTTCATGGTTATTTCTTAATGGAAAATGTTTATCTGTAAGAGTCTCCAAAATCTTTAACAGTTACACCATTGTTCAAAAACCCAAAGTCCAAAGTCTCTTTTGAAACTCAGTGTAATCTCTTAATTATTAGGTCTCATAAAACAAAAATTAAAAATTACATATTTCTAATATGTTAACCTAGTGGAATAGAGTAAACAATACCATGTCAAATGGGGAGAATAGGAACATAGCAAGCAACGATAGTACCAAAATATGATGGAGTAAACACCAAACCTTGCAGGCCCATGATGTCCAGCATCTGAAGCTCATGGTGATATCATCTGTGTTCCAACATCGAAGCAGCTCTACCCCTCTAGTTCAGTTGCCTATGACACATGTGATTTCTTTCCTGGGCTCACTTGAATCAGTGCCTATAGCTTTCCTTAATGCACATATGTTTCTGCCATCTCTGGTATCTTGGATTTACCTTCATAGCTTCATCATAGCCTGCTCAAGAGCTTATACAGGGAATCCAACTCTACTACACATTCTGGAACCTGCATACATGTCTTCAGGATCTAATAACTTTTGCATTTGGAATTCCTGACAAAAAACAGAATAATGTGAAAAATGTCAAGCTCTGCTGTCTGATCAGTCTATCCCAGCCTCCTTGGACCACAACTACAGTGACATATGGGTGTGTTTGCTGCCAACCTGGGACAGTGCTTTCCTAGATGGCAGTTCTGAAGGAGAGAACCCCTGTGGTGCCATTCTCTGTTCAGAAGCCCTCTTTTCAAATAAATTTGCATTTTTATAAGCGAGAGCCTAGGATGAGTACTCTTGCCCTCAAGGAACCTTTCTTCTTGTTTCAGTACAAAATGACCACATAAACGATTTCTTCTCCTACTCCTTCTCTTCCTTTTCATTTTTATTTATGTCTGTTCCTGTGTGTATCTTTAGAGGGTGGGGTAACTTCAGGGGCCAGAGGAGGCCACTGTGTTCTCTGCAGCTGGAGTTGCAGGTGGTTGTGAGCTACCTGACATGGGTTCTGAGAACCAAATTTGTTTCCTCTGGAAGAACATCAAGTGTTCTTAACCTCTGAGCTACCTCTCCAGGTCCTGAGCTCTCTTCTTAACATTTCAGTCTCTATAACAATTGTTACCACACTTTCAGCACCTTTTTATCTACTCTGACAAAGTTTTCACTGCATTTGTGCTCCTTTGCTCAAAAAAGTGTGTGTTTTCCCATAGATTCCTACTTTGGTTTCACATTATAAACCTTAGTAAATTCAGTGAGCAATAATGTTGTACCACAATCTGCATGTTAGGATGTCTTGTAGTTGTCTCCACGTTGTTGCCAGTGTTTGCTACTTTGCGCATTCCTTTTCTCTCTTCCACCCTTCTCCACTACCTTTCTTCTTCCCTTTCAAACCCCTAACACTAGATAAGAAAGAGAGAAAAAAAGGATAGAGGAGAAAGGGGGTGTAATATTCATCAGACTGATTCCGGCTGATTATGGGTGTCAAGTTCCTTGGGACAGGTTTGATCTTCACCATCACGATACCTAATTTATTTTCATTTCTTTGCATGCACGACTACTTAACAAATTGCAACAACCAGCAGCATCCAACCACCAACCAGGCACACCTATCAGGACTCTAGCATTCCTCTGAAAAGTCCCCGGAATTCCAAAGTCAGATATTTGCAGAAACTGTCTGGAGCTGGCAAAACCATGCCCTTGCCAGAGCATGAGGCAAATCATAGTCCGCTGCTGGAAGCGGTCCCATATCCCTACACCTAGGATTAAAACAAAAACATATTCCCATAACATTTCTGTGTTTTTAAAAAAAAAAAACAGGGGGGGATCCAAGATGGCTGCCAGGAGAGAACACTGTGTCTGAGGAGTAGGAGAGCAGAAACAACGCAGCGACCAGGAGACTGAACTCTGGGACCTAAAACGCCAGCATTGTGAGTGCCAGGTGAGCGGAACTCCTACGGTGAGAA
>CM053743.1:52078650-52142189 GCA_028658305.1 Pachyuromys duprasi | reverse complement strand
CTCCCCTGTTGGTGGACTTGGAGGGGGCGGGGAGGAAGGAGATGAGGGAGGGAGTGGGAGGGTAGGAGGGAATGAGGGAGGGGTCTATGCCTGGGATTCAAAGTACTTAACCTGTGATTGAGATAAAAATAAATAAATTAACAACAACAACAAAAACATTCTAGAGGGTTAGAATCCATGATGGTGAAGTAAAGGCATGGTGGCAGGGGCAAAAGCTGAGAGTTCACACCTCAGACCTCAAGCAGAAAGCAGAGACCAAACTTGAACTGGCCTTTGGAAATGCAAAAGCCCTCTTTCAGTGACATACTTCCTCCAGCAAAGCCACACCTTCTAATCCTCCCCTACAGCCACCAACTAGGAGCCATGTACTCAAATGCTTGAGATTTATAGGAGACATGTCATTCAAATGAGCGTACTGATATTACTTTTAAGGAATAACAGAGTGACCATGCCAGATCTACAAAACAGTAAGTACACAAAAGCATGTCTTACCTTGTCATAGTTACTGTTCTATTGATGTGAAAAGACACTATGACCAAGGCAACTCCTATTAAAAAGAAAAAAAGCATTTAATTTGAGACTTGCTTATAGTTTCACAAGTGAGTTCATGATCGTCATGGTGGGAAGCCTGACAGCAGGAAGGCAGGCACAGTGCTGGAGAAGTAGCTGAGGCCTCACATCTGATCTGTAAGCTGCAAGCAGAGAGATCACTGGGCCTAATGTGGGTCTTTGAAACCTCAAAGCCCACCCCCAGAGACATATTTCCTATAACGAGGCCACATATACACTTAAAAGGCCACACCTCCTAATCCTTCTCAAACAGTTCCACTAACTGGGGCCTAAGTATTCTATATTTGAGCCTATTGGGGCCATTCTCATTCAGTTCATCACACACCAACAGTAAAAAATCCATAGCAATGCAGTCTTATTCTTCATTTTTGAAGCATTGTCATGTAGAAGAGAATCCTATTCTTTTTAGTACCAAAAAGTAGAACTCAGGCCAATGGAGTCTAAATTTAAGGCAGACATGTGTGTGGATTCCCTAAGGTGCTTTTCAAAATGAACTAAACAGCTCTGGGAAGACAGTCTACTATCTGTTCTTGGAGATGTCGAAACAGAGATTGACTGTAAAAATACCATCAACCTTATAGAATGTTTCATATTATAGCAACAAAGGGGGTCTCAGTGAGTTTGCAATTCATCAAAATATAGTTGTGTTTAGCCATTTCTATGTAACACTTCCCACCATTTCCCTGCACTACTTCCTGTCTAATTATAAGCTTATGTGTTAGTGTTTGCTAACTCCAAATACTCCCCTTTTGTGCAAATCACAATTCTACCTCAATCTAGGATGCCCCATCAGCAGCCATAGTTGACTGATCAGCGGTTGGTACCTGCTTGATATTAGCCTTTAATTCAAAGGTGGAAATTTAGATAATGTGAGAGTGCTTCTATGTGTGTGTGTATGTTCATAAAGGAATATGGGAAGTTGGCCTGCAAACAGGGAACAATAATATTATGGTTAGTTCCATCAAATTGATACAAACCAGAGTCACCAGGGAGTGAGAAATCTCATTTAGTGAATTGCTTCCATTAGACTAATCTGTGGAGTACTTTCTTGATTCCTAGTTGATGTGGGAATGCCGACCCCACTGCGGGTAGTGCCTTCCCTGGGAATATGGTCTTGGGCTGTGTAAAAAAGGTAACTGAGCAAGCCAGAGGAAGCAAGACAGTAAGCAGCATTGCTCTATGGTTCTGTTTCAGCTGCTGACATCAAGTTCTGTGGGGGTGTCTGTGACATTCACAAGCCTGTAGAGAGATGGTCTGAGGGAAGCAAGATTGTGTTCTGTTCAACACGAGTTAGTAACTTCGGTCTGACTTCCAGTGTGTTGTTTTAGGGATATATAAGAACAGCACAATTTGCTGAAAACTTCCCTGGTGATAATTAACTCAATACCATGTACACAGTAAAGCCTACATAAATCTCCTTGAGGAACAAAGTAAGCTAAATAAAGATCAAATGTGACTATGTTGAAACTCTTTGGAAAGTACACATGGCCCTTGCCAGAAAGGTGGGTTCTATGGGTTGACTGAGAGGAACAAGCTCATGATGAAGGTCTGGGGGAGGGCTCAGTGCAGTCTCAAGCCACACAGAAAGCACAAATGTCAACAAGTGAGAAAGCATGTGCTCTCCCAGCCTTCTGGACAAATGACAGTTACTGTACTCCTTCCCTCAAAGAAACAACCCCTGTCCTTGACATTCCAGCTTCCCCGAGTGCTTACATGTGACACTAAGGACTCTGCCCCCTTCAAAGCTTCTGCCTCCAGCATGTGCCCTGGCTTCCCCCAGTGATGTACTGTGAACCGTAAGTAAAAGTAAACCCCTTCCTCCTCTTAGTCAGTGCTTTATCACAGCAACACAGAAGCAAACTGGGACAGGCTACCAAAATAATTCTAAGCACAGGTGAGCCAGCAGGAAGCAAAGCAGAGTAGTAGATCCCTATATATATGAACGTAATGTTAAGCAAGGGCTGGGGCAGGGGACGTAAAAAGAGAGAGAAAGAATGCTTAGTATCAATGAAGACTCATGATTCTCTCATCAAACTTTGCCTTGCTAATGTCTGCTGTGGTCAGTCTCTGTTGCTTCCACCTCTAAGAGTCAGAAGTACAATTCTACATGAGTACACTGACTTTCCATCATCACTTTGAGACAGGAAAGGAGAGGTCTTTTTCAAGAACAAGAAGCCAGACCTAGGGAGATGACTGTGTGAATACACTGCTTGCTAGACAGGCATTAAGAGCTGAGTTTGATATAGGGTTGGTGAACATCCTTTCCCAGTCTGTAGGCTGTCCTTTTGTTCTGATGACAATGTCCTTTGCTTTACAGAAGCTTTTCGGTTTCATGAGGTCCCATTTATTGATTGTTGATCTTAGAGCCTATGCTGTTGGTGTTCTGTTCAGGAAGTAGTCTCCTGTGCCAATGAGCTCAAGGCTCTTCCCCACTTTGTCTTCCACACTTTGTCAGGTTTAGTGTGTCTGGTTTTATGTCAAAGTCTTTGATCCACTTGGACTTTAGTTTGTGCAGGGTGATAAGTATGGGCAAATTTGCATTTTCTATATGTAGAAATCCAGTTAGACCAGCACCATTTGTTCAAGATGCTACCTTTTTTCCATTGTACGGTTTTGGCATCTTTATCAAAGATCAGGTGTCCATAAGTGTGTGGGTTTATTTCTGGATCTTCTATTCGATTACATTGTTCCACCATTCAATTTCTCTGCCAATACCACGTAGTTTTTATAACTGTTGCTCTATAGTACAGAGGGCTAATATCCAGAATATATAAAGAACTTAAGAAGTTAGAGAGCAACAAATCAAGTAATACAATTAAAAAATGCAGTACAGAGCTAAACAGAGAATTCTCAATAGAAGAATATAAAATGGCCAAAAAAAAAAAAAAAAACACTTAAGAAATGCTCAACATCCTTAGTCATCAGGGAAATGCAAATCAAAATGATCCTGAGATTTCACTTTACACCCATCAGAATGGCTAAGATCAAAACCGGAAGTGATAACACATGCTAGAGAGGATGTGGAAAAAGGGCAACCCTCCTCCACTGCTGGTGGGAATGTAAACTTGTACAACCACTTTGGAAATCAATCTGGTGCTTTCTCAAAAAATTAGGAATAGTGCTACCTCAAGATCCTATACCACTCTGAGGCATATATCCAAAGTATGCTCAAGAATACAAGGACATTTGCTCAACCATGTTCATAGCAGCTTTATTCATAATAGCCAGAATCTGGAAACAAACCAGATGTCCCTCAATTGTGGAATGGATACAAAAATTGTGGTACATTCACACGATAGAATACTACTCAGTAATTTAAAACAAGGAAATCATGAAATTTGCAGGCAAATGGTGGGATCTAGAAAAGATCATCCTGAGTGAGGTATCCCAGAAGCAGAAAGACACACATGGCGTATACTCACTTATAAGTGGATATTAGACATATAATATAGGATAATCATAC
The DNA here is from genome assembly GCA_028658305.1 of Pachyuromys duprasi. Classification (NCBI taxonomy): domain Eukaryota; kingdom Metazoa; phylum Chordata; class Mammalia; order Rodentia; family Muridae; genus Pachyuromys; species Pachyuromys duprasi. The sequence continues at coordinate 52,138,156 of CM053743.1, read as the reverse complement.
TAAAATCTGTACACCTAAAGAAGCTAAGCAAGAAGGAGGACCCTGGGTAAGATGATTAATCCTCATTCAGAAAGGCAAATGGGATAGACATCAGAAGAGGGAGAAAACAGGGAACAGGACAGGAGGGCCTCTGAAAGACTCTACCCAGCAGGGTATTAAAGCAGATGCTAAGACTCAGAGCCAAACTTTGGGCAGAGTGCAGGGAATCTTATGAAAGAAGGGGGAGATAGCAAGACCTGAGGGGACAGGAGCATCACAAGGAGAGCATCAGATCTGAAAAATCTCGGCCCAGGACTCTTTTCTGAGACTGGTACTCCAACCAAGGACCATTCATGGAGATAATGTAGAACCTCTGCATAGATGTGGCCTATGGCAGCTCAGTGTTCAAGTGAAGTTCCCTAATAATGGGAACCAGGCTGTCTCACACATGAACTCAGCATCTGGCTCTTTGATCACCTCCCCATGATGGGGGAGCAGCCTTACCAGGCCACAGAGGAAGACAAAGCAACCAGTCCTGATGAGACCTGATAGGCTAGGGTCAGATGGAAGGGGAGGAGGACCTCCCCTATCAGTGGACTGGGGAAGGAGCATGGGAGGAGAAGGAGAGAGGGTGGGATTAGGAGGGGATGGGGGGCTACAGCTGGAATACAAAGTGAAAAAATTGTAATAAATAACAAAATTTTTAAATAAAAAAGAGCGGAGTTCGGATGCCCAATGCCCACACAAAACAGCACCTGCAACTCCAGCGGTGGCTGGCGAAGACAGGAGGAACTTGGGGGTCACTTACCAACTAGTCACCTAAAATAATGTGTCTTGGGATCAGTGAAGAGATCCAATCTCAAAAAATAAGGTGGATAATAATAGTGGGAAACACCCAATGCTGACCTGTGACAGCTAAGCAAGCCCACCCACATACATGTATGCACATACATGCCTAACACACACACACACACACACACACACACACACGCAAAACCAGAATTTGGGGACAGAGAATGAAGAAACAGTTCTCATTCTCACTCAGCATCATACTGCTTCTTTAATTTAGCCTCTCTGGTTTTCAGTTCCTACATAAGGAAGGCAGTGAGAAGCTGCTTCTACGGATACTGATGATAGCCGGGCAAAGGTTACCTGATGAGCGGTTTTGTGTTCTCTGCTCTATCCAGGTTTTATAATATAATATTTCTACATCACTATGCGATAAGAACGGGTACTCTCCACCCTGCCTTATAATGATAAATAATATCATTTCAGAACAAGGGTGGGGCCACATGAAACAGTTCAAGACAGAGATATTGTGGTTTGAGATAAGTCCAGGAAGTTTTAAATAGACTGTGCCAGAACATGCTGGGGTTTCCAGGGGCTTTTCAACAAAGCAAACGGGGAGCTGTTTGGATGATAAAGGGGTACAGGTCTTGGTACAGTGTGTGCTTTATCCTCCAAGGAACTTCTGTTTACTGGGCTTTTAGCTTTGGAGCCTTCGGCTGATTAAGCAATGGCTAGGAGAAAGATTAAAATAACAACCACTTGCCAAATCTGCTTTTATTGTAATGGCTTCTACAGCGGGATGCAGCTCCTCTTTCAATTTTCTCCTCGCTGATTAATTTCCTGTTGATCTGAAGGTAACTGAAAACCTTTTCGGATGAAACAGGAACCACCACGAGTGCTTCTTGGTAATGGGATGGGGTCCCACTGGGTACCAGCCTCTGGGGGCTTCCTCGCAGCTGCGGATGACTGGGAGGGTGATAGTTGGAGGCACTTGTTAGTGAGGAATGTGTTCATTTGTGAGTGTGTCTGACATACAGTTATTTCTCTCCCTCTTCTGGTGTCCTGGGAGCGTCTGCCTCCTGTTTGTGCGTGTGGTAGATTTTGATGGACAGTTTTCTGTTACTTGAGAATGATTGGCCAACTCAGGCATCAAGTTCATATCCAAGGTAGACATCACACCAGCCTGAAATTCAGCAGCCATAGAAGATCCCAGGAAAGTGGAATTATTATTTCATTTCGTGGCCATAGCTACTCTGCTCCACCAAATTCTGATTGTGTCTCGTAGTGAAATTCAGTTCTCCCTTTCTAAGACTGAGCTACCCATTTTGGCTGACTTAACACACCCATGTGCTTCTTTGCTTGGCTGAAGAGAAGAGCGAAAGGACAGAGGGGAATGTGTGGATAATGAAAGTGACACTGTCCATTTAACGTGATCACCTCTGCAAGGAGCCACGCTCCTCACTCATGGCCGCCATCTGCCTATCCACTTCGCCTTGGTGTTTCCGATCTACTCTGATAATGTTACTTGATTTCATTTTTTACAATCACATTCGTATTTTGACACCACCTACTATTTAATGTGTCTGCAGGATGCTGATGGGCCCGAAGAACTGGAGAACAAGCAAGCTCTGCTCAGTGATGAATAAAATGAAGAGCAGCCTCATATTCACCAGGGGAGTAGAATGGCTCACGGCAGAAGCTCAGATGTCTTAGGTTCTCATACAGTAGTATGGCCTTAGCTCCATTACTTCACTTCTCTGTGATTTTAGCTCTGAGAAGAATCATGGCCTCTCTTTCCCTCGGCTGGTAGAACAGGTAACTAGTAACTAATGCACACAGTTGTTGGAGCAGTGCATAGTGCATGCTCAGGCTTAGCGCATGCTCAGGCTTATGATGGCCCAGCACCAAAAGCCTATAGGCAAAAGCAGGAAGAGAGCTCAAGTCTGGCAGCTTTGATTCCCTGTGCCTCATACTCTCTTAGGCTGCAAAAGCCAATACCTAGATGGGCCCCCTATGCTATCTATCTAGGTAAACAAAACAATATTCCTAAAATGATCAGAAGTAATCGCTAAGGAACAAAGATAAAAGAACAAAGCCAGGATTCCCTAGCTTGACTAAACATTAGCTTCTTTTAAGAGTAGGTAGGCCATGCTTCAGACCAACTGAATGTCTAAATGTACATCTATGAGGGGGAGACCTAAGCAGCAGCACAGGCAGTCTCAGCCTTCTTGAGAGAAGCCTGATTTCAGCCAAAGAAAGTCACTGGTAGGAACAATACTGTCCACATTTCAAAAATAATATTTTTAAAATTTTGAGATCATAATATAATCCCATCATTTCCCTCTCTCCTTTCCTCCCTCCAGGCCCTCCACTATTCTCCTCCTTGTTTTCTTTCAAATTTATGGCATCTTTTTTCATTTACTATTATATTATTAGTGTGTGTGTTCCTGATACATGCCTATAATGTGCTCACTCTGTGTCATCTTACTTCTAACTTGTGTGTATATATTCTCAGGGCTGACCATTTTGTATTGAATAACCAGTAGGTTTGTTCTCCTCTGGAGAAGACTATCTCTCCTACTCTCAACAGCCCTGTCTTTGTGTAGAGTTGAAACCTCATGAGTATTGCCCCATTTTTTATTTGTTTTTGTTTTTGTTTGTTTGTTTTATTTTGTGACAGGTCTCCTGTGGCCCAGTAGCCCAAGCTTGCTTGGAACTGTTGAATCTCTTATCTCTACTCCACTGCCTCTGAGTTCTGAGATTGTGGGCATGTACTACTACAGAGTTTTATAGTATGCTGGGGTCGAAGCCAGGACTTCATACGTGCTAAGTAAGCATTCTGTCAACTCAGCCCAAGATTGTCCCCGTTTGTTGGAGGTTTTCACTCTAAAGAGGTGAGCAGATGTTCTCTTGAGCATTACAAATACTTTGGTAAACCAGAGCTTGGTGATTTCTGTTTTGTTTTAAGCTGTCATTGATTAAGTGTTCATTGTGTGCCGGTCTGGCCGCCTTTTACCTGTCACCTCATTGACCCAACACAATAAAACCATTAGACAGTATTCTAATGGGCCCCATTTTACAGATAGGGAATCTAAGTCCTGAATAGATGAGATCGTCTATCTGAGGTGATGCAGTTAATGTCTGTGAGATGTAAGAGTCAAGCCCAGGCCAATGGAAGCAGACTGTGAACTCATTTAACAACTCTGTCTACTTGTTAGCCTGTCTCCAAGATGCCCCTCTCACCGTCCACCCATACTCTGAGGGCAGCATGTCCCCTGTTGCCTTACCAACACACATCTGCCACCTTCCCAGGGAAGAAAATGTGTGCATCAAGTTCAGAAAGCAAAGAACATAAGGTTACCTCAGAGATTGTCCACTACAGGCTGGGGAAACCTTGCTGCCGCCCTTTCCCTCTGTTTCCCTTTTCTCCTCACCTCCACACTCCACTTCTCAGCCTTTGTTCGTTGTCTTGAATTTGAAATGTAGGCTAGCCTCTGTATGTGCTCAGAGGTTTGGGAAAGGCAACTGGGCAGAAATCCAGCATCTGTCTAATAAACTTTGGAATATTTCCCAGGGTAAAAAAAAAAGTCCGGGCCCCCTTGAAAGGGTTCCAGCACTGATTTGCATGACATAATCAAATGTAGGTGACAAAAGGAAAGATGAGTTTTTCATGCTAATCAAGGCCTTTATTTAGAAGGAAAAGAAGATGGGCTATGAGGATGCATGGAGACTTCAAACGGCGAGAAATAGCATGGAGTAGGGTTTGACTGTGGGTGTTTGCAGTAATGAATTTTACCTTAGGAAAGAAAAATGCCAATGTCAGAATTAATTTCATCTGTAAGAAACATAATCTCTGAATTGGGGTGACAAAAACAAGCAAGAATATTATTTTTTGCTCATCTGCAAGGGATCTGGAAGTAGCCAGATCAAGGTTGTCAAATAATCCACAGAAGGGAGACTTTTTTGTCTTTGTTTTGCCGAACCACTCCTCCAAAGACTCTGTGATTGGAGTGATGCTGGTACCCGAACACTGTACCTGCTTTCAGCTGGTTAGAAGAAACAGAGCAACAAACAACAACAACAACAAAAAAGGAGTCCCTTCATTTCCACTTAAGAACACAATGTGGAAGTGTGTTGACACACACTTGTGCCAGCATCCTATGTGGGAGAACAAAGCCACATAGACACACCTAGCTACAAGAGGGCCGGAGAGATGCAGCCCTGCTTTCACAGTTACACATCTAGAGTAAAGTGACTTCTAGTGGACAGGTTTAATGGTTATAAACATTTACCAACCAGCTTCTACCTCAAGGAAGTGCTCATTACACCCACTGAACAGGTACTGGCAGTAGACAAGATGGAGTTCTAACAGTGCTTCGGATGCAGAGAGGCACCTAGCCCGTGGGCTTGCCCTTCTGCTGACAACTGAAGAAGATGAGGTACAGAGCCTTGTGCTCCATGAGGAACAACTTTGCTAAGCCACGTAAGCTCCAACATACCTATCGGTCTTGGTCGAGGCTACTATAGGGTAACTTCACATTGTTTACCCTTTGTATCAATTCTACTTCTAGTTCATCATCTCCTGGGTTCGAGCACAGAAATACTAGTTAACAGTCATCCAGTGTCTGAACTGTCTCCGAGACTTGTCTGAAAAACTGACCCTGCAATAACAGAAGAGGTGAAAACTTGGAAGCAGTGGCAGGTTGTAAAGAATGGAGAGAAAGAGGAATGAAACTGGAAAGTTCACAGGGTTCTTCAGGGAAACAGGACCACGAGAAACAAAGTCAGACATAGAAGGGCAACCAGGGATGGGTAGGCAAACACACCGACACACGGTGACGGAGAAGTTCAAAGGACTTGGTTCAAAGAGTGAGGCAGTGGGCGTATCTCTGCAATCCACAGTGTGGACCACTGACTCTAGAGAAGGGAGGATACAGGCACAGGTACAGTCTGAAGGCTGCTGCCTTCCTGTCTTTTTGTCCTATTCCACCCTCTACTTTCTCTGGGCCATACCTAATTCAGAGGGCAAGTTTCTACTTAGATTTCACTAATATTAATGATAATTTCATCCATCACTGAGCCATCGCAATTCCCAGGAAGCTCCTTGTGGGAACCCCACAAAACACAAGCATGCACACACACAGGCAAGGTCTGCAGTTAAGGCAGCACAAGGCAAGACGCTGCCTGCCTGTTGCATCCTCCCTTGTCACATCTTGTGAATCTGAGACTCCAAGAAGTACTTGATCCTTGAGATCTTTCGAGCACTGCTTATGAACTCAGCCTCCAGTTCGGGAGCAGGAAGCATCTCCCATCAGAATGGGTCATGGCACAGCTGTTTGTTGGGATCCTGGGTCGTGGAACATCTGCACGCAAATCTTAGTAATGGTGGGGTTTCTTGGAAAGCTTATCCTCTAAATTCAGGGCCAGGCCCCTCCTATCAGGTTTCCTCACTTAACTCTCCTTATAAGTCCTCTTCTTTCTGCAGGATGTATGTTATTCTCATCTTTGCCTTTCCTGTTAGATGCTGCAAACAGAGCAGCATTGACAATGTCTACTCTTTTTTTTTCCTTTTCTTTTCCTTTTTTTTCTTTTCTTTGTTTCTTTTCTTTTCTTTCTTTTTTCTTTTTTTGGACATTTGGGATCTATAAGATATAAACAACCAAAGTGCAGTTAGTTATGGTTCTTTTTTGTTTGTGTTTTTGTTTTTTTATAACACCTTCTTAAAATTGTTTAAAATAGAGTCTTCTCTCATACAATATATCCTGACCAGTTTCCCTCCATCCTCTTTTCCCATCCACCCCCACCTTCCTTTTCCCCCCAAACACTCCCCCTCCATTTTCTTTCAGAAAAGAGAGAGAGAGCAACCAAACACAACAAAACAAGACACAACAAAACAACGCAAAAGCTCTTATATCAAGGCTGGACAAGGCAACTTCATAGGAGGAAAAGAGTCCCGATATCAGGCAAAAGAATCAAGACAACACCTGCTCTCAATGCTAGGAGTCTCACAAAAAACAACAAAACAAAACAAAAAACTCCACCAAGCTAACAGCCATTGAATATGCACAGAGGACCTGGTGTAGACCTATGACACAGGCCTGTGCTTGCTGCTTCAGTCTCTGTGAGCCAATGTGAGCCCTTCCTAGTTGATTCAGTGTGCCATGTTCTCTTGGTCCTCCATCCCCTCTGATTCTTACCATCATGACCTTCCCAATTTTTCTGGTTTTCTAGGATATGAGGGATGAACCTGATGGATACTTCCAGTTTAGACACTCTCTCTGCATAATGTCTGGCTGTAGGTCTCTGCATCTGCTTTCTTATGCTGCCAGAGGAAACTTCTCCAATGGCAACTTGGCCAGGCACTGATCTATGAGTATAGCAGTATATCATTATCACTTTGTTCAGTGTGTGTGTGTATGTGTGTGTGTGTGGGGGGGGGGGTAGTTGGCTTTACCCTCGGCTTCTTGGCTCTCTGGTCTCAGCTTCCTGATCATCCAGGAGGTGTTCTGCCCTTTCACATAGAGTAAGCCTCAAGTTCTGTGCGGCCATTGCTCCAGCACTTCCTGTAGGAAGGACAGGTTGTGGGTCAAAGATTTTGTGGCTGGGTGGGCGTTCCAGTTCCAACCCTGGAAACCTTGCCTGGCTACAAAAGATGGCCAGTTCAGACTCCATATCCTCCAATACTAGGGGTCTTCACTGGGATCACCCTTACAGATTCCAGGAAGCTTCCACAGCCCTAGGTTTCCATACTGCTCCTGAACGACTCCCAATTCCAGCCTTTTCTTTCCACAGGCTCTCCATCCACCCCTTCCCCTTTCCATCCCCATTAGCCCCAGTCCATCCATAAAACCTATTCTTATTTCCCTTTTCCAGGGAGAACCATGCATTAACCCCTAGGGCCCTCCATACTACTTAGTCTCTCTGGATCTGTAGATTGGAACTTGGTTATCTTTTACATAACAGCTAATATCCATAATAAGTGAGTACATACCATAGTTGTCTTTCTGAGTCTAGGTTACCTTATAGAGGTTGATTTTTTTTTCTCGTTTCATCCACTTGCCTAAAAATTACATGATGTCATTTTTTTTCATAACAGCAGGGTAATAGTCCATTGTGTAAATGTACTACATTTTCTTTATCCATTCTTTGGCTGAGGGACATCAAGGTTGTTTCCAGTTTCTGGGTATTATAAATAAAACCACTATGAAACTAGTTGAACAAGTATCCTTGTGGTAGGATGGAGCATATTGTAGGTATATGCCCAAGAGTTGGTAGAACTGGAGAAACCACCAGATTGATTTCCATAGTGGCTGTACAAATGTGAACTCCCACCGGTAATGGAGAAGTGTTCCTCTTCCTCCACATTCGTTTTTTTTTTATAAGATAGATTTTTTATTTTAATTTTTTATTAACTGCAGTTTATTCTCTTTGTATCCCACCTGTAGCTCTCTCCCTCCTCCCTTCCCAATCCCACTCCCCTCCCTTTTTTCCACCCATGCCCCTCCCCCAGTCCACTGATAGGGGAGGTCCTCATCCCCTTCCCTCTGACCCTAGCCTATTAAGTCTCATCAGGAGGGGCTGCATTATCTTCCAGCATGAGCTGTCACTTGTGTTATTGATCTTGATCTTAGCCTTTCTGCTGGGTGTAAGATGGACTCTCACTGTCTACTCAGAGACCTAGGGAAGGTAGAGCTGCAAAGAAAAAAAAATCAATGAAATACTTCATTTTTGTGTTGTTGTTTCCTTTGTTTGGTTGTTTGGTTGGTTGGTTTTGTTTTTTCAAGATAGGATTTTTCTACATAACAGCCCTGGGTGTTTCAGAACTCGCTTGGTAGACCAGGCTGGCCTCAAACTCATGTTGACCCACCTGTTTCTGCCTTCCAGGATGAAAGAGGAACCACTTGGTCCTCAAAGAAGTTTTGATTTGATTTTCCCAATGACTAAAGATGGTGAACATTTCTTTCAGTGTTTCTTAGTAATTTGAGATTCCTCTATTGAAAATTCTCTGTTTAGATCTGTACTCTATATTTAAATTGGATTATTTGGTTTGTTGGTATCTAGTTTCTTGAGTTCTTTATATATTTTGGATATTAGCCTTCTGTCAGATGGGGTTGGTGAAAATCTTTTCTTGTTCTGAAAACTGCCATTTTGTCCTATGGATGGTGCTCTTTGCTTTACAGAAGATTTTCAGTTTCATGAGGTCCCAGTTATTAATTGTTGATCTTAGTTTCTGTGTTATTGGGTTCTATTCAAGAAACTGTCTCCTGTGCCAATGCATTCAAGGTTATCCCTGCTTTCTCTTCTATCAGGTTCAGTGTGTCTGTTTTTATGTGGAGGTCTATGATCTACTTAAACTTGAGTTTTGTGCAGGGTGAGAGATATGAATCTATTTGCATTCTTCGACATGCTCACATCTAGTTAGACCAGCACCATTTGTTGAAAATGTTTCCTTTGTGTGTTTCTAGCTTCTTTATAAAAAACTAGGTGTCTGTATGTATGTGAATTTATTTCTGGGTCTTTGATTTGATTCCATTGATCAAGTTTTCTGTTTTTATGCCAATGCCATACAGTTTTATTTCTATTGCTCTGTAGTACAGCTTGAAGCCGGGGATGGTGATACCTCCGGATGTTCTGTTATTGTACAGGATTGTTTTACCTATGCTGGGTCTTTTTGTTTTTCCATATGAAATTGGATATTGTCCTTTCAAGGTCTGTAAAAACATGTGTTGGTAATTTGATGGGGATTGTGTTGACTCTGTAGATTGCTTTTGGTAGGATGGCCTTTTTTCCTCTGTTAATCCTACTGATTCATGCACATGGGAAATCTTTCTAATCTAATATTTTCTTCAATTTCTTTCTTCAAAGTCTTGAAGTTTTTATCATACAAGTCTTTTATTTGCTTAGTTAGAGTTAGCCCATGATGTTTTATATTATATGAGGCTGTTATGAAGACTGTTATTTACCTAATGTCTTTCTTAGTCTGTCATTTGTATGTAGAAGGGCTACTGATGGTATTGACTTATTCTTGTATCCAGCCATTTTACCAAAAATATTTATCAGGTGTAGGAGATCCCTGGTAGAATTTTGGAGGTCACATATGTATACCATCATAGTATCTGTAAATAACAATACGTTGGTTTCTTTCTTTCCAGTTCATAGTCTCTTGATCTTCTTCAATTGTCTTATTGCTCTAGATAAAACTTCAAGTACTTTATTGACTAGATATGGAGAGAGAGTGGATGACCTTGTCTTGTTCCTGATTTTAGTGGAATTGCTTTGAGTTCCTCTCCATTTAATTTGATGTTGCCTATAGGCTTGCTGTAAATTACCTTTATTATATTTAGGTATGTCCCTCATATCATTAAACTCTCCATTTAATTTGATGTTGCCTATAGGCTTGCTGTAAATTACCTTTATTATATTTAGGTATGTCCCTCATATACTTAAACTCTCCAACACTTTTATCATGAAGGTGTGTTAGATATTGTCAACGGCCTTTTTGACATCTGATGAGATGATCACATGGTTTTTCTTTTAATTTGTTTATATGTTGGATTACTCTGATTGACTTTTGTATATTGAACCATCCCTACATCTCTGGGATACAGCCTACTTGATTGTGGTGGATGATCTTCTTGATGTGTTTCTGGACTTGGTGTTTCAAGTATCCTGTTGAGTATTTTTGCATTTGTGTTTAAGAGGGAAATTGGTCTTTAATTCTCTTTCTTTGTTCAGTCTTCATGTAGTTTGGGTAACTGTGGCCTCATTGAATGAATTAAGCAGTGTTCCTTCTGTTTCAATTTTGTAGAATAATTTGAGGAGGACTGGCATTAGCTCTTCTTAACAAAGCCTGGTAGAATTCTGCACTAAAACTGTCTGGACCTGGACTTTTTTTGGGGGGGTGGGGGGGAGAGACTTTTAATGACTACTTCTATTTCAGTTGGGGTTTTCGGACTATTTAAATTGTTTATCTGACTTTGATTTAGCTTGGTAAGTGGTACTTATGAAGGAAATTACCTGTTTCTTTTAGATTTTCCAGTTTTGTAGAGTACAGGTTTTTGAAGTATGATCTAAAGATTCTTTGGATTTCCCCAGTGTCTGATATGTCCTTTTCTTTTCTGATTTTTGTTAATTTTGGATGTTCTTTCTCTACATTTTAGTTAGTTTGTATAAGGATGGGTCTGCCTTGTTGATTTTCTCAGAGAGCTCTTTGTTTCCTTGATTCTTTGTTTTTATTTTATTGCTATCAGCCCTGAGTTTGATTATTTCCTGCTATCCATTTCTCTTGGATTTGTCTGCTTCTTTTTGTTCTGAAGCTTTTATGTGTGTTTTTAAGTTGCACAATTTCTTTACGTGGATATTTACTGCTATGAACTTGCCTCTTAGCACATTTCCACCGTGGACTATATGTTTGGGTATGGTGTACATTCCTTTTCATTGAATTCTAGGAAGTCTCTAATTTCTTTATTTCTGCCTTGACCCAGAAGTTATTCAGTACAGAGTTGTTCATTTTTCATGAGTTTGTAGGTTTCTTATTGAAATCCAGTTTAAATCCATGGTGGTATAACAGGATGCAGGGGTTATTTCATATTTATTGTATCTCTTGAGACTTGCTTTGTGACTGAGCATGTAGTTAGTTTTGGAGAAGGTTTGTGATATGCCGAAAAGAATTTATATTCCTTTGTGTTTGGATGAAATGTTCTAAAGATATTTGTTAGGTCAATTTGGTTCATAATTTCTGTTACCACTGGTATTTTCCTCTTTAATCTTTGTCTGAATGATCTGCCCATTGGTGAAAGTGTGGTATTGATTTCTTCCACCATCAATGTATTGATGTCTTCTTATCCTGGCATCCAGCCATCTGGATTTGGGGGGATTATAGACATAGGTGCTGATTTCTGAGTTTGTCTTTCTCGGGCAGGTGTTTTGTTCCTTAGTTTCTGTTTCTTCTCTGGATTTTCAGAGAAGATGTTGGGTGTGTGTTGCTTGTTTTACTGACCTGCTCTGCTGGTGTGCTCACAGGGAGAGCTGGTGTTGGATGCTGGGGAAGAGGAAGCGTAGGGGACATAGCCTGTGAGATCCATAGGAGGCATGGATGGGCGTGGGAGGGTGGAGGAGAGGATGCAGCTGGTGTTCTGTTGCAGTGCTAGGGACAACTCTGAGGACTGGGTTTAGGGGAACAAAGACTACATGTCTATTCTTAACATATACTAATCAGCGCCAACAGTAGTGCTACAGCCTTTTTAGATCCAAAGATGTCAAGACCAAGATTACATCATTGGAAATATGGATTCTACTAGAGAGCACAGAGGTGATAAGTTACAATAAGTTCCCCCACCAAGAAATTATAAATAGTAGTGAGAGGGTTGGGAGTGGGTGGGAGTAAATTATTTCCGTATTTCCTTGTTAGGGTGGATCCAAAACACAAGAAATGAAACTTAGAAGTCTTGGCTGATAGTTGAGAGCCAAGCAGCCTTGCACTGATTATGAAAATAAAAAATAAAAATGAAACAGACCAGTCTCTCTGCAAATCCAAGACTCAGAGAAAGAACATGATTCGTCCAAGCCCTGACAGCTAGTTAGTTGTGGCTCAGAACTCCTGAGTTCCATGATGACACCTCCTAAGCATTACTCAAGTTTTCTTGGCACCCCGCTTTCATTCAGTCAAGCTGCTCATCTTACAAAAACAGTATCACATGGGACTTTCCAGTGTTGCCTGATGGCCGGGCGGGTGGTGCTCAGACGCCCTCCACTTCCTTCATCACGTGCACCAAGGCATCCCCAATGCCCTTGCCAGGCATGAAGCAGGAAAGATGATTGTGCTGACGCTTCCCAATCGATTTGGGTCACGTGTATTAGCCCAACCTTTGCAATTGCAGGGATTTGCAACTCCTGACCCCTTACTGAATTCTGCACTAATCATTCCTCTGCCCTCCTGCTCCCCAGCACAGTGCAATAGGTACAGCAACCACGCTTTAATAGAAGCAGCCAGCTCTACCTACTGGTGATGGATTTACTGACACTCCTGGTACTATCAAACCACAAGTATCCTTATAGCCCACCCCACTCCCAGGAAACTTAATAATCCATGAGGATTTTCAGGAATTGCTAGAAGCAGGACGCCCCTCCCTCCAGATTTCCTTGAAGAACACTGATTTCTGACAAATAAGCATATTGGGCAGAGAATAAAGCTTTGTTTGTTTGTGTTATAGAGTTTCACAAATGGTTCCCATTTATCAAAGCATTTGTGGGGGAAAAAAAAGTGAGCTGGTGAAGAGGTTGCTCAGCTGAGGACACTTGGCACCAAGCCTGAGGACCTGAGCTTAGCACTGCGGGAACCAACTTCCGCAAGTTGTCCTCAGACTCCTGCAAGCTCACTGACACTGACGCACATACGCACAGATAAATGAATAGTCTCTTTCTTAAAAAAAAAAAGAGAGAGAAAAGAAACCTCCCTGTGTGGTACCTTGGGTCTGACCTGTGTGGAAATGAAGGGACATAACCCAGCAAGAGATCACCCACAAGAGGGAGAGGAGTGGCGTCTGCAGGCCTAGCAATGTTCTCTTTCCACTCTGTCCCTCGGGTGACAGGGCAGCAAACACCTAAACTCCAGCTCGAATGTATGGGGCCCGTTTCTTCCTGCCTTTTGCAGAACTGGACTCTTTCTCCCCTCACAGGGATTGACTGATCCTTTTGGACTGCAAAGTCAAATGAGTTAACTGAATCGCTAACTCCATTGAGTCCTTTTTTTTTTTTTAACATCCAGAAGTTCTTGAAAACCCCATCCTACAAATCACCTGGGTCACAGACAGGTAGTAGAACGGACTTTGTTGCTCTTCCCCAAGCCCTGTTTCCTGATGCAGCTCCACGGCACGCTCCAACCAGCAGCTGTGCCAGCATTCTTTCCTGTCCTCCAGGCCTCCTCCTTTCCCACCTCTGCACCCCTGCATTTCCCATCTGATCGGATCTTTCTGGTGGCTGCTGGCAGTTGTCTTTAGCCAAAGTACTCTGTGTCCCCAGCCTTTCTTCCTGTCACCTTCCAATTCATTTCCTGTAAGCTGTGACCCTTTCTCAGGAACATTAATTAACGTGATGGTTTTTTTTTTTTAATCAGAATTCTAGGAACGCCATATCAGCATGACTCACACTCCTGATGTTTAAAATAGGATTTAGTACATTTTCATGAGGCGGATGGGTTTCTTTTCCTGGACGCTCACTGTATAAATTTACAATCTCTAACATTCTGGGAAAGAGGCGCATCACCGCTTGTTGTAAGCTTTACCGTATTGCTACAAAGTTAAGAACGTAGACATATGGAGCGTGGGACATTGGGAGGCTCTCTTCACCATCTTTACTAGGAATACAGCAGATTCCCTCTATGGTGATAGTTTCAGGAGCAAAGTAAACCTCTGCCTAAGATCCAGTTATACCACTCTGCTTGCTAGAAGACTGTATCCATCTACAAGACTTCACAGTCTGAACAATACGCATAGCTGTATTAAATTCACTATGTCAATTTATGTGGGCTCAACTCTAAAATAATTTGGGCTAAAATAAATCAAGCTGTAGCTGGACTATAATTTAATTATAAATTGAAAATATGACTCATGGCACTTCAGGTTACTGATGCTTACTGCCAAGAGAAGTATCATTGCTGTGGCGAAGAGAACTGTCGGAAGGGCTGTAGATCCCTGAGGTTGGAATAGATAGATTATTGGGGTGGGCATTACCTGTAGCAATACTGACCCTGACTCAAACAGATATCTTTAGGACGGTGTCAGAAGAAAGGCACACGCTGACTCACAGAAACCCACACATGTCCAGTTTTATGTCCAGTTTCCCTGCCTATACTTCTAGACTTTGGTGTCTCTCATTACTTTGCTGTAACTACAAACCAATCAATCAATCTCTGTCTGTCGGTCAGTCTGTGTGTACTCGTGTTGGCAATTTTCCCCAACCTTTTCCCTCCTCCCTGCTTTGACCTTTGGTACATTGCTGTATAGTGTTTTCTTCTCTCTGTCTCCTGGCATGCTTTCTCTGCTATATGGTGTGTAGATGTATTCTGCCTCTAGATCAATACCTTTGTGTCTTAAGGAAGTCTCCTTTCTGGAATGTATGCTGATATTCTCTCTGCCTAAGGCTCCCCTTTAGTCTTGAGTCTTCAAACCCATCCCACAGACCTCACAATTTCCAGAAGTTGTGACTGGATCTCAAGGGAGAGTAAGGGGGGCAAGAATGAGCACAAGCTTAGATACAAGCACTTATGGGCTCACTGGACAGCATCTGAACCTGGGATTCCCCTGGGCGATTGCCAACATGGGCCTGACTCTTTGGTTCCAAACACACTGTGGTCCTGCCGAGGCAGCAAACTCGTCTTTGTGGTCTCTCCCCTGGAACCAGCAGCCTGCCTACCCAGCCCCACCAAGACCTTGTTTCTCTCAGGGTTTTTCCTGACCACTGCCATCTTGCCATGGACTCTCTCCAGCTAAAACCTCATCACATCTATATTAAAGGAGTCTTTAATTCATTAAGGCTAGTAATCTCAGAGCTCCAGGCCTCATCGAGGTGGGAAAGGGATTCTTTTAAGTCAGTGGCTGCCCTGGGTCTTCCAGTCCACACAGGGCTCCCTGGGACCTAGACCCCCATGCTCTACCAGTCTTCAACAGCAGCTGCCTCTGAAAGCAGCAGAGGGTGAGAAAGGTTGTCCCAGGCCCTGCTCCAGCAGGGAAACATCAGTTGCTTAGGAAAAGACAGGAGTGGGAATCTCTACCCTCCACCCCAGACCTTGTTCAGAAAACTGGGCATGGGTACAGCCTTGAGAGCTCTAAGTCAGAAACACAGACAGACATGTTTGTGCCTTTCTATAATGTCATAGTTTATTGAATCACTATAAATTCACAAGTTGTGTTGCTTTAGCTGGTTGCAGTTTGCCAAGTAGTCCTGATTTCCTTTGGTAGCTCTCCATTGGCAAACATGGATTCTTTTATTCCACTCTTAATCAGTGATATTAACTCTTAGATCATGCATTAAACATTATTCAGTAATTGCATCTATCTGTATATATGCAGATTACAGAATGGCAACAAAAGGGTCAAAAGGCCAAAGCAGCGGTTTGCAGGTCAGAGAAGCCCTGCTGGAGACAGAACGCTGTTGCAGATGCTAAGAAGGTCGATGCTGGCGGTTAGAAAAAAAATTTTTTAAGAACCATTTGCAGAGCCAGGCATAGAAGCACAGGCCTGTAATTCCTGGCGAATCTCTGTGAGTTTGAGGCCAGCCTGATCTATAAAGTGAGTCCAGGACAGTCAGGGATACACAGAGAAACCCTGCCTCAAAAAACCAAACAGAGAGAAAGAGAGACAGACAGAGAGCGAGCCCTTTGCAGAATTTACACAACTGCTACAGGTTTGAGCCTGGGATCCAGGGTTGAGTCAGATGTAGGGAGCCAGAGAGGGCATAGAGGCAAGGTACAGGACCTGGTCCAGATTGATGTTAGGATGGCTGCATGGCAATGCAAGCGGCTGCATTGAGTCAATTGGGAATCTCCTGCCTGTCAGCCACCCCTGCACCAAAAGTCGGTGGGCAGGTTGTGAGGTTGTTGCTACTTCTGTATTAGATGTCCTGCGTATGGGATCCAGGTGAGGGGGTTGCATGCTTACATTGTCTAGTATATTTGAGCCCAAGTTCTCTGATGTGCTTTGAAAGTACCCATGAGCCCATGTGACAATCTACTGTGTTACATTGCTAAGTGCTATCTTCTTACTTTAAAAACTAAGTTTTATCTGTCTGTCCTTTGTAGGCAGGAGGGGACAAGTTGTATCATCTGTGTGCACAAGGAGAGGCAGAGACAAGAGATCTCAAAATGCAGTAGAATGCTCCTTATAAAATATAATCATTTGGGGCCAATTATATTCTGAAAGCCGCTGTTTTACACAATATGAAATCACTCAAACCAGGGTGCAACTTGATTTCCCCCCAAAACCTTTGCATTATGATGTCTTCCTTTCTTTCTTGGGCCTTCCAAAGCTATAGAACACCTTTTGGACGATTCAGACAAAGAAAACTACAGCATGTCTCACCAAGCTTAAGTCTCCCAGAATTTCCCTAAATACCAAAGCACGTGGTCAGGAAGCCCCTTCAGTGCCAGCTGCGATCCATCCAGAAGAAGGGAAGCGATTCCTAGGCTGACAGAGGCCAAGTCTTGGCAGAGCAGCCTCCTCCCTTGCCGGTGCTGATTTCCTAACTGGATAGAAACAGTGGCAGCTGCTTCCTTCCTTCATGCCTGTCCTCCCACACAGAGGCCCGCGAGAAGCTAAGGGGCCCAAGATTTAGCCTGCAGCGCCACCTAGCAGACACAGAGTGAACTGAATTTGGGGGCTAAGGAAAAAGCAGGTTGTGGGGAAGGGGGGTGTTTTGTAACACCAGAAAAGGGAGTTTCCATTTCCTTCACGGAGTTCTGGGAAATGGAATTTGTATAAAACTTTTTTTTTTTTTGCTCTTGAAGGAAAACATTTATTCGAAGCTAATGAGGGAATTTGGCCCAAAGGCAATTCTAATCCAAACTTAGGAAGGCAAGCGTTTGGTTCTCCAAACTTGACTCTTCATTTTTAGTCACCGCTGTGACACTGCCGTTTGTATGTCCCAAAGAACTTAACTCCACCTTAAGAGGGAGGCTGTGAAACCAATGAAGATCCAGAATGTTCTTTCTTTTCTTTTCTTTCTCTCCTTTTTCTGTTTTTCTCGTTTTGCTTTTCTTTCCCAGGTGAGGTTGAGCTCTGGGTGATGATGCCTTCATCCCAGGAACTCCCAGAGGCTGGTGGGGATCATTAGTCTTGGTCATTCACTTGATTAGGTTGAAGTACCTGGTAGGCAGGGAAAGCGTTTCTGAGTGTGTTTGGGAAGGGCTTTTCAGATAGGGTTGGCTAACAGCGAAAGCTGTGCGCTGAGTCTGTGCAGACTGTGGCTGGGAGCCCCGTGGTCTGACTAGAGCAAATGACCCGCCCATTCCCACCCTGGCTGCCATGACGTGAACAGTTCTATTCAGCCATACCCTTCTATCATGCTACTATGCCAGTCACAGACCCGGAAACAATCAAGCTAGCCCACCAGGAACGGCGAACGAGGGCCAAAATAAACCCTCCCTCTCTTCACGTTGTTACCCCCACCCACTCACCCAGGTGTTTGTCACAGTGACAAAATGACTAACACGAGGAAAAAGACAAAAATGTTTGAAAAGTACTGTTCCTGATGGCAGGACAATCAGCAATAGCCGACTGATCGATCAGTTTTCAGTCAGGGATAGTTAATTAACTGACAATCGTGGATAGCTGACTGATCAGCTGGCACTCAGGAATAGCTGACCAGTTGGCAGTCAGGGAGAGAAACTCAGCTGGGTTAACTGACCATCGAAGGTGCGTTCACTGTGAACGTTTTTTGAAAACCCCACCCCTGGTTTGAGTCCATAAACTTCCTGGAATGGTCCCGAGGGAAATGAGGTCTTTTTCTTTTGTCAGACTTGAGTGCAAAGACCCTATCATTCCGTGCACATTAGAACAAAGACAGTTATGTAATTTTGAATTAACACCCAATTTGAAAAGTGAAACTTCTTTCTGAATCATGCTAATATGATCAGGGGCCAGCTATTACTGGTCCATTGAGCTGACTGTGCAGTCAGATGAAAACATGACCTTCACTCCTTGCATATGCAGATCAGCTCCTGATTACCACCATTGATGTGGTGCCATGTTTTCAATGCCTTACAAGAATATAACCCTAATACAACATCAGGAACAAAGTGACAAACTGATTCCTTTCTCATACAGCAAACTCCGTGACGGTTTACCAGGAAGATGCCGACATTGTGAATAAGGGCAGTGAAAGCCGGCTTTACTTTTAGATGACATAGGCTCACATCAACACGGGAAGGAGCCAAAGCCCAAGCACACTGCTTCCTTGAGCTCCCATGGCCAACGTGGATGAGGTTGGCCCAGGTATGGCTGTGGAAAAAGACACATTTCATCTCTGTAATATCATCATAAGCTCCCGTGGCAATTTTAGTTAGACCTAATTAAACTGCAAAACATATTATTAAGATTGATTTTAAGAGCAGAACAGTCTACACAAAACCAGGGTTTGTGTGTGTATACACATACATGAAGCCAGAGAAGAACCTTAGGTGCCTCGTTAACTGATGGACTGGAACTCCTCACATGAGCTAGGCTGAGTGGTGATCCCTAGGATCAGCACGCCTTCTCCCCAACGCTGGAATGCCAAGCCTGTGTCACGAGGCCCAGGCCTTCTAAAAATATGTTTACTGACTGTTCAACTTCACTAGCATTTTGTTATCACATATATTTATCATTCTTACCTGAATTGGAATCTTTCAAATTCCAATAAAAAAGACACAGATAAATGGTACAAACACAGAGAGTCTTTGGTTGGTGGTGGCTTGTTTTTCCTATTATAACACACAGCAGTTGCTTCCATGTGTGGCTGTGACATTTTGTCCTAGGCACACACAGAAGTGCAGGTTTTGTGGGCTTATGTTAATGTACCCTGCTAAAACCAGAATTAAGATCCAAGATAGTTTTCTTTATCACAGCTCTCTATAAACAAAGCCTTTAATGGCTGAGTACAGCATCTCCTTCCATGGCCTTGTGAGGCTGACAGATTGGAGCTGCTGAAGAGCTAAATGGACCTCGAGGAATACAATGCTCTACAAACCATCAATTCTGTGAGCACGTATGCGTGGAGACAGATGACCTCATGTATTCAGTAAAATTCCAGTGTTCCCATTGGCTTTGAAGGAAACACAAATTAATCCCAGCATGTGAATAAAGTATCAGAGTACCAAGAGTGGACACTTAGAAAGGAGACTATGGAAGGAGAGGAGGATCTCCTCTATCAGTGGGTTGGGGGAGGGGAAGAGGGAGGGAGGATGGGATTGGGAGGGGATGAGAGAGGGGGCTACAGCTGGGATACAGAGTGAATAAACTATAATAAAAAATTAATTAATTAATAAAAAAGGAGACTACTCAGAGATTAACATCTTTCTTCTTCTTTTTTTTCAAAAAAGGGCTTCTCTGTGTATTCTTGGCTGTCTTGGACTTACTTTGTAGACCAGGCTGGCCTTGAACTCACAGAGATCCCCCTACCCCTGCCTCCCCCAGTGCTGGGATTACAGGCATGGGCCACCACTCCCAGTAAGAGTCCCAGTCTTTCTAAGGGCTTTCATACTTAGGGCAGTACGGTATGCCATAGAAAATACACAGATGGACCATTACAAGAGTACTCCGAGTACAAGCAGACACACAGATGCATGCAGCTTCTTCCCTGCAACTGGTTTGGAGGTGCCTGAAAACATGGATGTTTTTTAATAAATGAATTTAGGGAAAACCAGTCATCCATAAGTTTATAAAAGGAAATTCTACCCAGATGTCCCTCAATTGAGGAATGGATACAAAAGTTGTGGTACATTTACACAATGGAATACTACTCAGCAATTAAAAACAAGGAATTTTCAGGTAAATGGTGGGAACTAGAAAAGATCGTCCTGAGAGAGGTATCCCAGAAGCAGAAAGACACACATGGTATATACTCACTTATAAGTGGATATTAGACATATAATATAGGATAAACATACTAAAATCTAAAATCACCTAAAGAAGCTAAGCAAGAAGAAGGACCCTAGGTAAGATGATCAATCCTCAGTAAGGCAAATGGGATAGACATCAGAAGAGGGTGAAAACAAGGAACAAGACAGGAGCTTACCACAGAGGGCCTCTGAAAGATTCTACCCCGCAGGGTATTAAAGCAGATGCTGAGACTCCTAGCCAAATTTTGGGCAGAGTGCAGGGAATCTTATGGAAGAAGGAGGAGATAGCAAGGAGGGGACAGGAGCTCCACAAGGAGAGCAACAGAACCAAAATATCTGGGCACAGGGGTCCTTTATGAGACTGATACTTCAACCAAGGACCATGCATGGAGATAACCTAGAACCCCTGCACAGATGTAGCCCACGGCTGCTCAGTGTCTAAGAGGGATTCCCCAATAATAGGAACAGGGGCTCTCTCTGACATGAACTCAGTGGCTGGCTCTTTGATCACCTCACTTGGGGAGGGCAGCCTTACCAGTCCACAAGAGGAAGACAATGCAGCCAGTCCTGATGAGACTTGATAGGCTAGGGTCAGAAGGACAGGAGGAGGACCTCTTCTACCAGTGAGGACTGGGGAAGGAGCATGGGAGGGAAAGTTGGAAGGAGAGCAGGATTGGGAGTGGAAGAAGGAGGGGGCTACAGCTGGGATGCAAAGTGAAAAAATTGTAATAAATAAAAAATTTTAAATTAATTAAAAAAGGAAAAGAAACAGGGAATTCTACCTCTCACTTCTATAAGAAAAGTGAAATGTTGGTGTGTTAAAAGAGTTAGATACAAATGTATAATTATAAAAATCTATCAAGTTTAATACACGACAATATTTTTGTGCCTTTCTGATTTATAATATAAGAACTTTTTGAAAAAAATTGTTCTGCAATGGAAATGATTCTCAAGGGGAGTACAATCTATTTGTTAAATTTAAGAGTTCAATGTTCTTTGGGGCTAAGGATATAGTTCTGTGGTAGTGAATTTGTCTACCACGTGAGAGGCGTATGTTAAATTCTCAGTAGCTGAAGTTTTTTGAAAAAGAAAAAAAGAAAGGAGGAAAGAAAAACAGAGTTTTTAATTGTATGTATTCCTTAAAAGATACCACAATGAAAGTAGAAAAGATAAATCAAAATTTGGAAAACCTTAATTGTAACATAAAGGACTCATTGTTCAAACTGAACTAGAAACTTTATCAAATAAGTAAGAAAACCAAACAAATTAATTTCAATGACATGTTGGTCATGCTTGTAGTAGCCCTTTTTCTCATTGCTATGACTCTACCCATCAGAAACAAGAGAGGGGAAGACAGATGTGTGTCAGCTCACAGTTTAAGATGGTTCAGACCATCTTGGTGGTAAAGACATAGTGAGTTCATGGCAACTTGTAGCTGAGGCCCTGACAGTATGGTTCTGCTTGGTTACATCTGGGCAGATCAGGAAACAGCTCTGAAGCCAGAACCAGGGAAAGGTCTACCCTCTGTCCCCCAGCAAGTCACTTCCTCCAGCTGAAAAAAGATTCTCGCTTTCTAAAGGTGCCACATTCTCCCAAAGCTGCAACATCAGTGGAGACCAAACATTTAAGCATGTAAGTAAAGAGGGGAAATTTACATCAATTGAAATGTACAGAAGTACAAAAGGCAATACACCAACCATGTGGGAAATGTTCAATCATGTTAAAAATTCAGAAGATCATAGTGGAGATGCAGTGATCAAGTGCCACTTTTTATTCATCATACACAGGGTTAAGAATGGTTAAGAATACACAGCAAATTACACTGTTTTGAGAAATGATACTGCATTGCCTAACAAATTGAAAAATAACTTGAAATCTCTGACCAAATAAGTCTATCCTTAGAGTCTATCCTGGAGACATACTTGCACTGTCTTCTAGAAGAAGATATAAACTATGACCAAATAACCCTGCCTTATGTACATTCCATAGAGAAATGCTTCTAGTAGGAGAACATTTATGCAGAACTGTTTATAATTTTAAATGTTGATAATGGATAAATGGATAGATAAGTTGTGATATATTCACAATAAGTGCATCAGTGAAATGAGCACAAAGCAGCTCACAATGTGATTGGAATTCAGAAAAGACCGTGCTGAATGGAAAAGCAAGCAATGTCAAATGCCAGCATGAGGGCCAGGGAGATAGCATCTTTGATAACTTTACCAACTGTGCAAGCAGGAGGCATGAGTCGTGAGTACGTGAAATCCTCGTGCAAGGGAGGCAGAGATAGTTGCATCCCTAGAGCACATTGCTCAGCCAGCCCAGCCAGATTGTGAGCTCCAGGTTCAGAGAGAGACCATGTGGTGGTTTGAGTAAGAACGGCCCCCAGAAGCTCATAGAGCTGAATGCTTGGTCACCAGGAAGTGGCACTATTAGGAGGTGTGGCCTTGTTGGAGTGGGCATGGCCTAGTTGGAGGAAGTGTGTCACTAGGCGTGGGCTGCGGGGTTTCAGAAGCTCATGCCAGGCCCAGAACTTCTCTTTCTTCCTGCTTCCTTCAGATCCAGAATGTGCAGCTCCTTCTCTAGCACCACGTCTGCCTGGGTGCCACCACGCTTCCCGCCATGATGACAGTGGACTAAAAACCTCTGAAACTGAAAGCAAGCCCCAATAAAATGCTTCTCTTTTTAAGAATTGCTGTGGCCATGGTGTCCCATCACAGCAATAGAACACTAAAACCGACCCTTTCCCAAGAAATACAGTGAAGAGGTATAGAGGAAGACACATGATGTCAACCTACTGCCTACATATGCATGTGCACAGGCATATGAACCTGCACACACACATTCACACAAATGAGTACATATGCCACATACAAATACACATGAGAAATTAATTAAAAAAAACAAAAAATACACATGGGAAGACCATAACGACTTAATCAGCGTAACATTAAAGGTTGTACAAAACTGAACAACTGATCTGTGTCCCCAGAAACAGCTGGGGTAACGTCTAAGGCAAAGCAAAAGGGATGGTGAATATTAGAATCCAGCTAGTGACTCTAAGCAAGAGGGACAGGTGAGGGGATAATAAAAACATTTCAAAGGTTTACAAAATGGTTATAATTATAATTATAATTGATTATAATTGATAATATATGTCTGATGCATTCTTAAATTCTTCAAATGTCATATATAATACATATTAGATGATATGTACATCTACTATATTATATATAATATACATCACTTCTTTGAGAGTTCTCTACATGTTTGGTTTTGATTATATTCATCCCCATCACCCAGCTCTCCCAGACCCACCCCTCCATTCCCTACCTACCCAACTTTGTGCCCTTTTCTTTTTTTAACTCTTCAAGAACAATTTTGCTGCCTAAATATTCTTGAATGTGGATCTTTCCACTGGAGCATCCTCAACTTACCAGGAACTGTACTCTTAGGGGGAACTTGCTCTCCCTCTTCCAGAAATAGTTGCCAGTAGCTAGGGTGGAGCCTACTGTCCTCTCCATGCTTGGATATGGTTGGTCTTGGTTTTGAACGGGTCTAGCGAATGCTGTCACAATTGCTGTAAGTTCATGTGGCGGCTATCCTGCCGTGTCTGGAGGACAGCTTCCTTCTCCTGTCCGCAACTCCTCTTGCTCTCACATTCTTTCCACCCCCTCTTTCACAATGAGCCCTGAGCTGAAGAAGTGGCTGTGTAATGTAGAGGTCCCATTTAGAGCCAGGCATTCCACAGTCTCTGATGCTCTGCACCTTGACCAGGTGTGGATCTCTGTATTAATCATCATCTAGTACAAACGGAAGCTTCTCTGATGAAGGCTGAGTGATTCCTTCATTTATGAGCACGGTAAGTCACAAATAGACACGAGTAGAAATATGACGGACTCTCAGAGTGGCACTAGATTTTGGCTAACCAAGTTAGTCCTGCCTTGCCCTTCTCACCCCTCCTCCTCAGACTTGTCAGTTCAGGTTCGGCAAAGCCCCTGGCAGGTCTCCCTCCCCTGGTATCTCGCTGCACAGAACAATCCAGCCCACCTAAACAGCAGTCTTGGTGCCTGCCGCACTCAGAATCTGTCCTATAAATGAGCTCCTTTTCCTTCATGCAGCCTCGTGGGAAATGAAGCCTTTTCCTTCCTGATGCCTTCTTATCTAAAAACAAACAAAGCTGTTTCCCTTGCAGGCACTTTGAAGCTGTTTCCATTTCTCAAACCTGACTCAAGCCAGTCTTTGCTCCTTTTACCTTCTTTGCCCCCAACCCTTCTCTGTTCTAGCAGAAGCAAAATAAGTTCAGTTTTGTTTCCATTTAACGGTGACCAGCCAGGCAGGTAGAGGCACATTTGCCACAGTTAATCAATCAGTTCTTGGAATCTCCCTCATAAGCGACATGGTATTTCCTCCTAAGAACAATGCTAGAATTAGAGGTGGCATTCCTAAGAAAGTTTAACAAGCCTTAATCAGCAGAGCCTATTAAAGTGGGCTCCTTAGGACAGACTTGGGTGCCTTGGAAAAGGGTATCAGGGAAAATGCACCTGCGTGGAAATGGATATAACAAGAACCTGCAGATCTTCTCCTTTTGTTATGGGAAGGAGAGTTTTTACAGGCATACATCTTGAGCAGAACAACCAACAAATCCTGGCATAATAGTGTGTCATGGTACCGCATGAAGCTAGAAGGGCAAAAGACATCGTTCTCCAGTTCCTACATCAAAACACAAACAAGCTCATGATCAGATACTGCTGTTTGCTCTCAGGTCCACTCCCACCCAGACCCCTTCCCACCCCACCCTCACCGTGAACCTCCAGGCATGGCCCCTTGTGCTTCTTCAAGTGCTGATCCCAATAAACCTTCTACGCCCATGGGAGTTTCCACAGAACTCAGCCGAGGAGAGCCAAATGACTGCAGACGCGGGGAGGAGGAGCAGCCTCCCGTGCCTTCTCTTTCCGTGCTCTAGAAGGAATCAGTTCCATCTCCTTTAATAGATTCTTCCCAGATTTGGAGTGTGGGGGATGCCTATATTGCTCTCTTCCTGCATTGGCCGTTGCCCTTTCTCTGCGAAGACTGAAGGTAGTACTTGCACATACAGGGGTATGCCTGTCATCCGCCTGTCAATCCAGCAGACTCGGAGTCATTTAGCAAGCACGTCATCATGCCGCACACAAACTATAAGGCTCGGAAATGTAATCTATGTAATTGCCTCTTCCCCTCACTTTTTCTTTCCTTGAAGTTAATATTTGTCTTTCTCTTCCATTTGTTTAATCCTTCACATATTTATCGTCAGTCTGTTTCTGCATGCTCTCCCTGTGAATCTTCTTGGGATAGAGTCAAGGAAATTAATTGCTCTGCCAATCTCATCATCTTGAAATAGTTTCTCCTATTGCCCTCTGTACAGGAATTGTTTGTCAGGATTGATTCCTAGGCCTGCTTCCTGTTTTCAGGGGACCCCCCCCCCTTTCCATTAATCCAAGGACTTCCTGTATGTCTTTCTTGCTTCCTATGTTCATATTCCAGAGGCTCACACTTTTCAGTGGTTTCTACTAAGTTTCAAACCCCTGACAAACCCCCGAGGTGTCTATTTAACCTAACAAGGCAGACCTGGCCTCCAGGTTCTCCTAGTCTCCAGAGGTCCCCAGCTGTTACAGGGTATGGTGATATTCTCCTTCACCTCCCCCCTCCCCTGAACTCTCCATCCTAGGCACTGGGATGTCCTTCCCCCAGAGGCTCTTCCCCATATAATCAAGACATTTTAGATACCTGCCCTTTTTGTACTTTTGGCCTTTTAGATGCTGCACCAGGTTCTCCTCTCTTCACCCTTTCTTCGCCTCCCCCTCTCCCTACATGGTCCAGCCCAGCCTGGCCGTGTCCACTCTGGACTCTCCCATACATCTCTGCCTCTGCCTACACTCTCCTAATAAACTTTCTCCTGTGCCATACCTAGGAACAGTCATGTCTTTTCCTCTCCTTTTTATTTCTTTTTTTCTTAGTTTCCTCTGAAAAAAATGTGCATAGGATTTATATATATATATATATATAAATCATACACACACACACATTTGGAGACTTTGCCTGTTTGAAAAGTAACAAGTCTACCTTTGTTCCCTGTTGACTCAGAGGAGTGATAAGTGTTTACTGCCTCCTCCTTTAAGCACATGTTCTTCTGTGATATCTCATCTTCCTTTTAGTCTCCATAGGTCTTCATAATAACAAGCAATCCCTTAATAGAGGCTTAACTTCATGTGCTAAAGGTATCCCCAGTATTCGCACACTGCAGCCACCATGTTATGTCCTAGCATCAGTGAGATGAAGGGTGAGGCATTTTTTAGAGCTGAACACAAGCTTATTTTATGATTAAGCTTAGATGTTTGATGTCATTAGTAGTCTTCAAAAACAACATCTTATATTCCTCTGGACATTCAGAGGTATTAGTAAGCCTATAAAGAATAAGTAGACTAACAAAATGTCGAAGTGGTTTTTTTTAGAGATATAATGGCCATTAAACTGACTAGGAAATCTGTTGATAGTTTCCAGGGGAAGTATTCAAAAAGGAGTGAATGGGACCCGTGGAGGAACCACGAACTAGCGCAGTATCTAGGAGCCCGGCAGCAGCAGAGAGCAGTTTCTCAGTCTGAACAGGCAATGGGGCAGAAAATCAGAGAACAAGATCTCGATTGAGAATGACAAATATGCGTGTAAGAGAGAAAGGAAGATGTTAGTGAAGGCTACCCGGCATGAACTATCTAAGCAATGACACTCGGTAAGCCAAAGTCACTCCAACCCAGGGCCAGAAGGAAGATCATCAGTACGTGAAACACCTGGTCCAAGGTCCAAAAGGGTCATTCTCTCCTGAACCCAACTTAAGGCCTTCAAGTGGCTGAAGGAGGCCCACACACAAGAAGAAAAGCAATTTCTCTTTTCTCAAAGTATACTGATTCAAATGTTAATCATATATTTAAATAACTTGATGGCAATATCTAGGCTGGTGTTTGACTTAAGTTCCCATCATATACAGTAAAGAATTTGTCCTCCTGAGTGGACAGTTGTCAGAGAATATGGGACTCCAGAGTAGGAAGCAGAATAACCTGCTGACTTAGCACAGTCCTCCTTTTCTTTTTTTTTTTAACACACTAACAATTTTATACAACACATTACAGCATTTTATAACTTACTTTATTCATGTTTTATGTCTTAGAGATATTCCCATGTTAGTAGATGGCTACTTTGTTCTTTTTCCATTTTCTGGTTGCAATGATTTATTTGACTATGATTTATTTAATCAGTGCATTATTTAGAAACATCTGAGCTTCTCTCCAGTCATTTGTCATAACAAACAATGCTGGAGTGGCCCCTGCTTTTGGTGATTTGAATAGGTTTGGCCCCCATAGATTCATGTATTTGAATGCTTGGCCATGGGGAGTGGCACTATTCGGAGGTGTGGCCTTATTGGAGGAAGTGTGGCCTTGTTGCAGATGGTGTGTCACTGTGGGGGTGGCCCCTGAGGTCTCCTGTGCTTAGGATTCACCCAGTGCAGAGGAGAGTTTCCTCCTGGCTTCCTGCAAATCAAGATGGAGAACTCTTGGCTCCTCCAGCACCAAGTGTGCCTACACATTGCCATGCTTCCTACCTCGATGATAATGGACTAAGCCTCTAAAACTGTAAGGCAGTGCCAATTAAATGTTTGCCTTTATAAGAGTTGCCTTGGTCGTGGTGTCTCTTCACAGCAATAAAACCCTAACTAAAACACTATTCAACAAAGAGATTTCATATCCCTGCACAGATGGTGAAGTCCCCAAATTACAGATATTGTCAAATCACCAACCCCAGAGGGTTATACCAATCTGAATGCCTAACCCAAACTCACCAAAGCTCCTATACCTCCATATCTTAGCAATATAATGTATACAGTAGTAAACCTCTGGATCTTTGTTAATCTGATGGCTAAATTATGGTGTTTCATGTCATTGTCCCACTGTAAAAAGCATAGCATGAACGTACTGCATTAGGCATCCTACAACAAAAGATTTTGCAATGCGTACCTGCAAAGGCTGTGGCAAAGGGGCCAAACCTTAGGAGATTTTGAGAGGATTTTTGCATGAAAGTTACTTAACACCTCCAACACAATGCATATGCAGCAAATTTTAGTTATATGGATATTATGGATAGTTATTTGCTACCCAAAGGAATTAAAATAATGCCAGATTTTCCCTCAGCAAATGAGTACTAAAGGAAATGTTTCCCAAGTCTTCATATAAACAGAACAATATCCACAATAAGATGTGTGTAAAGTTAAATACAATTTAAAATGTAGCCCATCTTCATCTGAGTGTTAACTGTTGTTTGGATCCCAGTTTTCTCTCTCAGGAGGTAAAATCTAATGGGCAGTCAGTTGCCACAAGATGGCTCATATCTCCAGAACAAAGCTGAAGCCAACTCGGTGAGCCATCCAGATATCCATGTTGCCGTCTACAACATGAGACTCTTCCTCTTGACCTCAGGTGCGGGGACGGGATGATGGGAGTGTCTTAAGAACATTCGCAGGTGGTGACGTCTTGATTCTCGTGGAAAATAGGGCTTCCTGCAGATCCTTCCTGCACGTGTGCATTCCAAGTGTCCAGAGCAGCGAGAACCTTCTTTGTGTCTATTTACATGTCCAAGCATGTTTGAGCCAAGTGTCCTTTCTCCGGTATAACATTTAGTGGCTCTTCACGGGAAGATGTGGCCTGCTGCCCACATGCCCATTCCGTGTGCTCATGGAATAGGAACTTTTGAGTCAGAAAGCATCCCTTGCTTAAGAGAATGAAAACCAAAGCTGTGTGAGAAAGTGCCTGCCTCTAACCGGGTGAAGTTCAACAGGACTTGATTGATGACAGTTTCTGGCCAATGAATGGCAAGACTTGTCTGAAGCAGCTTCACATACATGTGTAGAGGCATTTGTCTACATCCCAGGGATGGCTTTCAGGATTTAACTATGGTCAGTATGACACCACCTCATCTGCTTATTTAACAGAGCAGAGGTTTGCCCTAGAGAACAATATAATCTCGAAATGTGCTTGTCTGTGAACAGGCACAGCTTTGTGATTCTGAAGCTCTTGGTGGCCTTTCTTTTTCCTCGAGACTTCTGCCAGTGATTACTGTGGTTTCTTCTTCTGCCTCCATATTTCTGCAGATTAGAAATAGTAGCATTCCCCTGTCATACACATTAGATTCTCCCATAACATTTAGTTACAAAAATAGTTCTTTTCTTAAAAAGAAATAAAGAAGGAGGAAAGAAAGGAAAGGAAAAAAAAGAAAGAAGGAAAGAAAGAAATCTAACAAAGGACAAGGCCCAAGAACCTGAAAATGATTTATTCCATGGACTAAGAAATTGGGAGCTGAGCGGCAATGGTGGTTTTGGAAACATCAGTTTTCACTACCAAGAAATTAAACACGCATTTGCAGTCCTTTATCTTACTGTGCAAAATATATCATTTATCTGGTCACGTGACGGCACAAAGTACATCAAGGAATACATGAATAGACAGTTTCCATCCAATAGAGTCTCCTTGGCACTCCCCAGTGAGCTTGGTGCTGAGAGGCACTTGCTGCCTGGCTGTGACTGCAGGAACACCACTCTTACTTTCTGGGGAAACGTGGGTATCCATCTCTTTGGGGAACCACACCAGTAATGTCAAAGGAACCGCTGACACTAGACTGGAAGTTGGATGTGAACTCTGCAGCCAACTGCCTGCAGCTACACCAGCACTTCTTTCTGCCGCTGAAGTACATGCCTCTCTGCAAATGAGATCTATGTGTTTCCAGCCTGTGCCAAAGAGGCTGGTCCTCCGAGGAAGTTGGCCTTGTCTTCTTGGGTTGCCCTCTCAGGTATGCCCTTCCTGCTCTCTCTTGTCCCTATAGAGTTGCAAAGATTTGATTCATCGTTTACTGTGGCCTCCAGAAGGCACTCTGAGGAGTCCTTGGATGATGTTCTAAAATTTGTTCTTACATCCAAGATATCCAAGGGGCAGGACACATTCTAGTAGTAAGGATGCTACGGATTAAATTCTGGTGTCTTGGGGGACCTGAGTCCTGGAGACAAACTGAGTGTTTAGCTAAAAGTTTTCTGGAACATTGTCATTAATTTTTCCCCCTTATCCATCTCTTTTTCTCCTAACTCCCTAAACAGGAGAAATGGATGCAGTCAAGGAAGTAACAAAATTATCCAGGCTAGTACTTACCAAAGGATGATCCCAAGCATCAAGGCTCGATAACTATAGTTTGAAGGTAAGATAAGGACAGAAGCTCTTAATTTTTAGAATGTTTGATGTAATCACAAAGAGAAAATTTTCTGGTATAGGGAGAGTAATATGTATTTTTCTCATGAACCATTTTAAAAATAAATTGCCAGTTGCAAGTTTAATTTACAAAATATATATACAACTCAACACTTCATATGTACTTCCTATAAAAATGGGTGTTCTACATAACTAAATACAACCTCAAAAACTGGGACACTGATATTGACAGGAGCTGCTACCTAGTTCTCAGGTCCTCCCCAAGTATCCCCAAGTCCCAGTGATGCTCTTTATAACCAAAGACCAGCCTGGCATCCTGTGTTCCCTTAGTGCCTGAAAGAGTTTCTTAATTTCTCCATGCTTTTCAGGATGTCAACACTTTTAAGGCTATCCTGAAGAGGCTCAACAGTTAACAGAGCTTGCTCTGCAATCATAAGAGGTGGACCCCGGATCTCTGTACCCACCTTACAAGCTGCACATCCTGGAAAGTGATTCCACCTCACCTCAGACTCCAAGAGGGACAGAGACTAGGGGATTTATGCGACTCAGTGTGTTTCACTGTATGGGTGCAGTAACCCCCAGGTTCAGGGAAAGACCTTGTGTCAGAAAAAAACAGTGAAATGATGAGGAAGAAAGCTCATACACTCTCTGGCTTCCAGCATATTCACCAATACACATGTGTGCACACCTTCACACAGATAGATAGGTAGGTAGATAGATCGATCGATCGAGTGATTGATGATAGATATATGATAGATAGATAGAGGCATAGATAGATAATAGATAAATAATGGATGGATGGAAGATAGATAGATAGATAGATAGATAGATAGATAGATAGATAGATAGATAGATAGATAGATAGATAGATGAGAGAACCTGGAAACAAAATATACCAAAATTTGTGGCCACACAAAGACAATTCCAAGAGAAAAGTTTATCTCAATGGATTTTACCTATATTGAGAAATACACAAGCTAATTTCACAAATCAAAGAACCATTAAAAGAAAAACTA
Organism: Pachyuromys duprasi; assembly: GCA_028658305.1. Lineage (NCBI taxonomy): Eukaryota > Metazoa > Chordata > Mammalia > Rodentia > Muridae > Pachyuromys > Pachyuromys duprasi. Next base: position 52,106,501 of record CM053743.1, on the reverse strand, counting down.
AACAGAAGGTAGGAAATAAAGATCAAAGCAGAAATAACTGAAATAAATACTGGAAAGAGCAATAGAAACGATCAAGAAACTGAAAGCTGACTTTTGAAACTATAAACAAAAGTGACAACTCTTTAGCTGCAGCACCTAAAACAACACAAATAAATTTAGACATGAAAGGGGAAATGTTACACCTGATACTACAGAAGTGCAAAGCATCATAAGAGGAGACTCTTCAGGTGCCAAAAGCAACCTAGAAGAAATGGAGAATGTCCTAGAAATGCACGCAAGGACCCAATCCTGAGGAAAGAGAAAAATCCAAAAAGACTAATAGTAAGAAGGGAACTTGAATCAGTAGCTTAAAATTTCACAAGAAAGAAAAACTCAGGGCCAGACAGTTTCCCTGCTGAATTCTACCAACAATGTTAAAAGAGCCCCTAGCCGTCCTTCTCCGGCTCTAAAAAAAAAAGCAAAAGGGAATGTTCCCCAAGCTCATTTAATTTCCCGACACCAAAGCCAAAAGATACCACAAGAGAAAACAGAATGCCACAAGCCAGGATCAGTGATAAACATGACCGAAAAACCCCTTCCTTGAAAAACCCAAGCAATCCCAATTCAACAGCACATTAAGTGACCATATTCTATGATCAACTGGGAATAGTCTCTAGGACATAGGAGTACTCATGCTCAAATTAATAATAGAAGTATACCACATTAAGAGAACAGATGATAAAAAGATGATCATAGTAAAATATGCAGGAAAAACATTCAACAAAATTCAACATCCTGTCATTATATAAACAGAAGTCTCAACAAATTAAGATACAAGGCATGTAGATAGCAAAACCAAGACAAGCTTATAGAGAAAATAATATTCAAGAGTGAAAGGCTGGAGCCTCTCCTCTGTGATCAGGAGGGGCCAGGAGTGTCCACTCTCATCTCTTATGGTGTACATATGGTTTTTAAAATATTAATAAAACTAAACATCTTAGAAATCTTAGCTGGGCAAATAATTGAGAGAAAGAAATAGACATCCACGTGAAAAAGGGAAAAGTAAAACTCTGTTTATCCACAGATGACATAATTAGGTCCAGTGACCCAAAATGACATTTCTTTACAATGTAAGCATAAATATGTGTGTGTTTGTGATTATGAAAAATCATAGCTTTTCACCTTTTTAATAAAACGTGTAAGTTCTAGAAATGTTCAGCATGGTAACTTTAGTTAAAACTAGTCGATTGAAACAAAAGTAGCTCTTTTTCAGTAAATAACTGAAAAAGAGAATGTCTATGAATGAATAGGCTAATTGGGCTTGAGTCAATTTTCATAGTGGATAGGTAGATGCAATTATCACCACATTGTACATCTTAAATATACACAGTGTTCAGCTGCCAATCAGAACTCATTAAATGTAAGTATCATAACGTTAAGATTGCTATGTACAAATTGACTAGTTAACAATTACCAAAAGTGGCAGGAAGAAGAAATATAATCTATTCAGAGAGAAACAAATCAACGTTCCATACGGCAAGACTTGGAAGCAGCATCGGAGCCATCACTGCCACTGGCTAAAGGGAACTAGTGCTGATCAGCCTGGAACTTCCCTTACCACACTCACACTCACTAAACATTTTAAATAGCATATTTCCACCTATCTGGAAAGGCCTTCTTGGCAACTAGACAGATGGGTTTCAGCATGTTCCTAGAATGTTCTTTCTCTCTGCAGAAGCCAGCTCATTGCATGATAAGCATGATAACCTTTCCAACTTTGTCTGGTGAATTGGCAATTATTAATTATTAAGTGCCCCCTACCACCTGCTACAGACAGGTCAAAGGTCATCTCTGCAAACAGCCCACAAATCAGCATAGGTACAGGGGAGCTGTCTGAGTTCCCCAGGCAGAGGAACCTTGTTGGCTTGACATCTACAGTAGAAGTTAAAATTGCTTTTATTAAATTTTTGTAACAAGATCTCACATATTCTAAACTCACTGTGTCACTAAGGATGAGCTTGAACTCCTGATATTTCTGCCTCTGTCTTCCAACTGCTGGGATTACAGGCATGTGTCCCAACACCTAGTTTGTATGATAAGAATCTGTGTGTTGTGGATATAAACATGGTTTTGTTTTCTTTTCAGGTGTGTGATGTGGCACTGCTTCAGATAGTCCACAGCAGCAAACTCTCTGCTTCTTGCAGGTTCTGAGAGGAGCTCTTCGCCAGCTGCAGATAGTTTAAATCTGAAGACTCTAGAGAGAACATAAATGCCAGGAGGGCTCAGAGAGTGTTGGGGAGCTCCAAGATAGAACAAGGCTGCTGCTGCGCATGCCCTGCAGCTCCTCATTGCTGTTGATGCAATGAGAAAAGATGCAGGAGAGCCCCTGAACAGAGGACTGGACTGGCTCCAAGGAACCTGATGACCCTAACCAACAGAAAGCAGCTAAGAGAACGGTGTGCCCTCCCTAATAACTCTTTCTGTCTCCTATCTGGTGTTGGGGTGATGGAAGAGATTGGGGTGGAGTAGGGAGAAAGTGATATAAAAAATGTAAATAAAAGTTTTTTTTAAAGTACACCAACACTTGTGTATGCTAGGCAAACAGTATAACAACAGAGTGATATTCTTAGACCATGATTTTATTAAACAAAATTATCTAAAGCACCTTCCCTCCTCCTGGCTCACACTTCCCTGCTACATCGATTGGATGTGGCTAGATGGATTACTTTGACCAACAAAAGCTAAGCACACTTGAGAAGAGAAGGAGATTTGGGTGTCTGTGGTTTGGATTCTCTCTGGCTTTTTCTTCCACCATGGGAAGAACACTTCACAGGTAACAGTCAATTCATGAGAGTGAGAAGCAACAGTGAGCAGACCTGACCCTGGTCATCAGTCAGTGGCCTATATATAGCCTAAGGCAGAGCTACCTCAGTAGCTCTGATGTCTGAAGAAAAAAAAATATGCACACACACACACATCCAGTTTCAAGCCACTGACTACAGCCAGTTAGTGTCATGATGTACGTCCTCCCAAACCCATGTGTTAGAAACAATTCCTGAATAGCTTTGGGAGGAAGACACTCTGGGGGTTTGTTCAGGATTAATAACTCTTATGATAAGGGCAGGTGTGAATGGGGTCTCTCTTTTCTGCAATGTGATAACACAAACACACAGGAATACTATTCAGCTTAAGAAAACGGACATGAAGGTAGGGAACCATTAGCGAAGAGGAAAGGGAACAGCGGGAAGAAGGAAGAAAAGCAAAAGAGTATAATGGCAATGAATATGACCAAGTTAGAGCATCTACCTGTGTGAGAATATAATTAAACACATTACATATATCATTGGTTACATATGGTAATAAGATTTAAAATAACAATTCTAGTCACAAGAAAGTTTGGCACATGCAGATTTTAGTTTTCCAGCTTCGGAAGCCAAGGAAGAAGTTGCCATCAACTTGAGTGGATTTCTACTTTTCGTAACATATCAGTGCATAAACAGAAGAGATATTTAGAGAGGAAAATAGAAAAACAAAGCTACTGAGAACTGGAAGAAACTGAGTTCACAGAGATTAGGAAGGATATGAGGAAGAATCAAATGGCCGTTTAAGTTAATTAGTGCACAGCTGGAGAGATGGTTCAGCTGGAAAAGTCTAGGCTCCCAACTAAAATGGCAGGTTAGGTGGTGCAGATACACTTTGTGTAATGACGTAAAACATCTGACTACTCCGGCACTCGTGATGCATCTGCAAATCAGAGCAGGAACAGCTTCACCGGAAGACACAAGTGAAGAGAGAGGAGACAGGAGTCCCAGGTTGCCATCACCACCTGTGTGACCTGTGTACATGACGCCTTGGTGACCAGAGTGCCAGTCTTTCCTCACGGATCTGGAATGAATTATGTCAGCTTCTCGTGGTGGCTTTTTCACCAATACCTGTTGGTAACGCTGCCCTCAGCATGGGTCGTTTGAGGGAGTAGTGAGCATATGCCACAGCAGGTGCGAGCCAGAAAACATTCCAGCCAGCTTCCCGCTGAGGCCCACAGAACAGAGCCACTATCTGTGCAGTTCCTGCAGTGGGCCGTTTAACTGGGTCAGGGGTCAGTTCCCGTATCACTCACTTGCTTAAAAGCCTTCAAGGGCTCTGCCTCAGCTGCTCATCCAGGTTCTACAAGCCCAGGACCATGTTCCTGCCTCCTTCCTGTTCCGCTAACTTCACCTTTAAGCCTTTCCTCTAGCCTTCAAGAAGCCAGGAGATGCCAAGTCAAAGCCCTGGCACTTCATCCCTGCCCGCAGCATCTTGGATATGCTTTCATCTCCACAGGGAACTGAGCTCCATACACTTTGAGGGTGGTACTCTGTCATAGTGGCACAGCTAAGATGGAGAGCAAATCTCTTGTCATTCCCTGAACCAAATGACCTTCTTCATGGGCCTCCCAAATCTTCCTGTGAGCCCACAGAAGTGACCCTCAGGTTCTCTTCGCATCTTCTTGCTGTGGGATTATCATAGCTAATGTGTGAGAGTTCCCCAAACCTTCCATGCCTGTGCTCCTCTTTGCTCTTTGCCCCATATAACCCATATCTAGTAGGTTCTGACCAGGCCTGTCTCTCCCGGGCGCCCTTGCTATCCTAGAGTTCACATTAACACTCACTCTGTACTCACAGCTGTCAGGTTTGAAGTTTTCTAATTCAATCCATTCTTGGCGCCATGACCTTGGTAGACAGTGCTAGTACTGTCCCAATACCCATGCCGCTTTTAAAAATTGAAATTATATTATTTATTTTATTGTGTGGGGGGGGCGGTATATGCCATGCCACACATGTGGAGGTCAAAGGGTAACTTCTGGGAGGCAGTTTTCTTCTTCTCCCAGATGGGTCCCGGAACTGAACTCAGGTGGTCTAGTTTGGTGACAAGCACCTTTACCAGATGGACCAGCTCACTGTCACCCATCTTTCCTTTCAATTTTTAGAAAACAAACTCTAAGTTTCATCCACCAACAGACTAAAATACCATGGCTTCTGAATTGGTTCATTCTTTTACTGATATAACAAAGTATCCAAGGCTATAAAGAAAAGACAGTTTAGTTACTTTACTGTTTAAAAAGCTGAAAGTTGAAGATCCAGGAGCCCTGCCTGTCCAGCTTCTCATGACAGACTTCTACCTCCAGCACAGGATGGCATATGACATCACAGGGGGTGATCTAGCTTTGCCACGAGATGGTATATGATATCACAAAGGGACAATCAAATGGCAAGAAAAGACATAGAAATGATCTGGGGCCCAAGTTTTTACTTTTCATAACTATTCTTGGAAGAAGCATCTGTCAGATATATACTAAATACTTCTAGGAGTGGCACCCCATGACTCTTGTCTGCAATAGGCCTTACCTTTCACTTCTCCGTATCACTTCACTGGGCACTAAGTTCCCATAACAACAACAACAAAAAAAAATTAAAAATCCTGGCAGACAAATTCAAAACGCATCTATATAGAGCAGTTTCTCATGCAAGTCCGTAGGGATGTGTAGCTAAGCCTGAAGCAGAAGGCTCACACTCTACCCAGCTTCCTTCTCCTAGAGGTGGAAGAGGCCAGTTGTAGAGATCTTGGAAAACACGCTGAACATGTTGGAACTGCCCCACCTCTCTGTTTTTGGCTATTAAGATAAAATAAAAGTGGATGCCACTGGAGATTACCACATTAAGAAAGTTAAGATGGACTCAGGACGCCTGTCACACTTTTTCTACTCCCTGTGGCTCCTAGATTTTGCATAAAACATAAAATCATGTATGTGCGTATTATGTAAAGATAGCAGCAAAAGTGAAGAAGGGAATGAAATGGACTAGCAGGAATGGGGAGGTGAAAAGGGAGAGGATGGGCATTTTAAGGAGAATACCATCAAAGCAGGATATATTTACCTACAAATGCCTCCATGAAACCCAGAACATGGTGCAATGCCTGAACTCCAGTTATTCTATGGAATCCAAACCACCTTGTTTTAGGCTTGAAGGGGATCCAGATGTTCCACTTTGACATAGCTTTTGTTTTGTTTGGTATGTTTGCTTGTTTTTCTTCCTTGTGTTGTGGACAGAGAATCTTGCCCATGTGAAGTAAAGCGATTATTTTGAGCTGAAAGCAATAGCAAATCAACAGATGCTGGAAGAGGTCTATGCCCTCCCTTGCTCTGCTTAGAAACAAGGTGCAAATGCATAAAGCTCCTTTTGTGAAGGCGCCCCCTCTCTACAAACAGATACAGAGAGTTGGCACCTACACAAACAAACCTTATAAAAATAGCCCTCAGCTCCCACCATGCATTTCCTGATCTTTTCCTCGTGACCTGACCTTGTGAAACCATAAAACAATGCCCGGGTCTAACCAGTTCTTTCAGTTTTGCTGTTTTTCTAACAACTCCTTGTCTGTAAATATTAATCTAAAAAGTTCATGCTTTTTCTCCTGTTGATCTAGCTTTCAGTTAATTTAACTAATAGCCCCCTCCCCCCCCCATATATTGAACCTGAAGAAATAGCAGAAAAGCTTTCTCTTCTCAACAGATGAAACCTTAAGTAACATTATAGACTTAAAATACGCTCCTCATCCTGGCTGCTGCCACACAGCTCAGGTATGGCTTCCCAGTAACCACAGTGTTCTTCTAGTGTGGCCTCCATAATTTGTTCTCTGCCTGCTGCCAGACTCCTCTGACTAGAATCATATCCAAAAATGTTTATTGTTAGTGTCTCTTGCCATTTGGAGACTCTAGACCAGGACTGCACAGTTCCTGGGATCTTTGACCCCTTAGAAACAATACGCGGAGAGGCCCACACACTGCCTTCCGGTGTGGGCATGCAGGTGTGCAGGTGGGCGGGCAGGCAGGCGACTCTATGCTGAGCAAGTATGTGGTGGAAGGATAGAAGAGAAAGAGAAGCGGAACGATTGTGCACTGTGAGGCTGAGCTGGAAACTTGACAGCGGTGAGAAACAGCTTGGCGTGAGAGCCCGCACTGCCGCCTGAGGACCATGGCTGGGTCATGCAGCAGCACGGGTCTGTGTTGACGTCCATGGCCATGCTGCCGCCAAAGGCCGGGCGGATATTTGCGGTGTAGGCAGGTTGATGTCCAAGGACTGCACTGAGGTGGCCCCGCCTCTCACCAGCCGCTGCATCACCTTGCAGTGAAGTAGGTGAGGGAGAGCATCTATCCAACATATGAGCTGCTGGAGTGTGCGAAGGAAATGGTCCTGCACAACCAAAACTACAAGATCTCCATGACACAGAACAATAGCAGGACATCTGGGAGGAGCTGGGTGAGAATCCAATATGGATAGCATGGTAGACGCCAGAAGCCTTGAACCAGACCAAGGACTCATTGCAGGGAACATTTGCAAGTAAATTTGCTGAAGTTTCTATAGCAAGATGGTTTGTTTATTTGTTTATTTATTATTATTTTAGGAGTATATTACAAGCGTGGAGGGCAGATATGGAAGTGCTAGGAAATGAGTGGTAATGGGGTGTGTGATGTGAAATTCACAAAGAATCAATAAAAAAAAATTAAAACGAAAAGGAAACAATATGCTTATTCTCCATGATCTGCCATTACACTCAGAATGTTTGTATCAGATCCATGCTCTGCGGCTTCCAATTCTTCCATGTCTCCACCACAAGGTGGTGGTATTAATTGTGCTTGTTTCTGTAAGTTGCTATCATAATGAGTTTGAGTGGGATGTTTATATTATTATAATGATATAGGTTAATCATCATAATATCAAAGTTTTAGGACAAAATCTAACCATATGAAACAAGCCTTGGGACTCTCCCTGGATCTTGGGAAAGCCCTCCTTATTAGTTTCACGGTATGTGCCCTTCCCCCAGTCCACTGATACGGGAGGTCCTCCTCCCCTTCCATCTGACCCTAGCCTATGAGGTCTCATCAGGACTGGCTGCATTATCTTCCTCTGTGGCCTGGCAAGGCCGCTCCCCCCTCAGGGGAGGTGATCAAAGGATCAGCCACTGAGTTCATGTCAGAGACAGTCCCTGTTCCCCTTACTAAGGCACCCACTTAGACACTGAGCTGCCATGGGCTACATCTGTGCAGGGGTTCTAGGTTATCTCCATGAATGGACCTTGGTTGGAGTATGAGTCTCAGAAAAGAGCCTTGCACCCGGATCTTTTGGTTCTGTTGCTCTCCTTGTGGAGCTCCTCCTCCCCCTCCCCCACCCAGATCTTTTTGTCTCCTCCTTCTTTCATAAGATTCCCTGCACTCTGCCCAAAGGTTGGCTATGAGTCTCTGCATCTGCTTTAATACTCTGCTGGACATGGAGAAAGGGGAACCCTCCTCCATTGCTGGTGGGGAATGTAAACTTGTACAACCACTTTGGAAATCAATCTGGTGCTTTCTCAGACAATTTGGAATAGTGCTACCTCAAGATCCAATTAACCGCTCCTAGACATATATACAAAATATGTTCAAGTATACTACAAGGACATTTGCTCAACCATGTTCATAGCAGCTTTATTCATAAAAGCCAGAATCTGGAAACAACCCAGAAGTCCCTCAAGTGAGGAATGGATACAGAAATGGTGGTACATTTAGACAATGGAATACTACTCAGCAATTAAAAACAAGGAAATCACGAAATTTGCAGGAAAATGATGGGAACTAGAAAAGATCATCCTGAGTGAGGTATCCCAGAAGCAGAAAGACACATATGGTATATACTCACTTATAAGTGAATATTAGACATATAATATAGGATAATCATGCTAAAATCTGTACACCCAAAGAAGCTAAGCAAGAAGGAAGGCCCTGGGTAAAATGCTCAATCCTCATTCAGAAAGTCAAATGGGATAGACATCAGAAGATGGAGAAAGCAGGGAATAGGACAGGAGCCTACCACAGAGGGCCTATGAAAGACTCCACCTCCTCCTTTCTATGCTGTCTAGGATTCCAGCCCAGAGACCAACAGGTCTTCTAACATCAATTAACTCCATCAGGATAACCCCTCACAGGCATGTCCTGAGACTCATCTCCCAGGTGATTGTGGATTTCAAGTTGACAACTGAAATTAACCATCACAAGTACCTGTGTGCCCATTACACCAAGACCATATTTACAGAAAAGCCTATGCTCAGGACTCTGCCAGAGGAGCAAGGGCTGGACCTTTGCCTACATCCATCCTCCGCCAGGTACTTGAGAAGCTGCAAGAACTCTGAGTCCCTGAGTTGCAGTGTGGTTGAGTGCACTCTCCCAAGGCTCCCAATGAGTACACAGTGTGTCTCTGCTGTACGATTAGAAAAACAGGGTTTCTGGACCATGAAGTGTTTGTTTTTCCACTGAGCCTGCACCCACTAGCCGGTAGCATGAATGAACCTGGAAGCTGAGTGGCTCAGCTCTTGCCACTGGTGTGTGTAGTGGTCAGCCCCAGCACTCAGTAAGTGCTTCATGGATGGAGAAGCTCCCTTGGGGACCTCAGTTCCCTCTTATTTGTGTGATTCTCCCCATTTGCTAAATCTTTAATAACTCGAGGTCATTTTAAAAGTTAATTTTGGCTGGGTGTGGAGGCGCACATCTTTAATCCCAGCAGAGGAGGAGAATCTTTGAGTTAAGGCAAGCCTGGTCTACAAAGCGAGTTCCAGGACAGATAGGGCTACACAGAAAAACCCTGCCTCAAAAAAACAAAAAAGTTAGCGTTGAGAACCTCTTGTTTTTCACAGGGGAGAAGAGCCTGTGCGGCTTCTGCAGGGACCTTGACTATCTGCATCCATACACTGTGATAAATACTCTTATCTAAGGCAAACTACTCAAATCTGTGGCCCTTCTCCCAGGCGGATGAGTGCACTTCTTTCCAAACTCCAGAGTGACCAAAGAACCTTGCTAAGAGTGAGCAAACAGCTTACTCTTGGCAGCCGATCTCCCTGGGTATCTGATCAGATGCCTCTGCCTCTTCCACACCAGGAAATGCTGCACCCAGCAAGAACACCGTTAGGCCAGTCTAGCCAGAACTCCGTGATGTTTGCCTCAGCAGTTCCATCCGCTGACTCCACTCTGTCTGAGCTATCAATCCGTATTTCTCCAGGCTGCATTAGGAGTTGAGTCTGGTCTGCCGTTTGCAGGGCGTAATTCCGATGCTCAGTTCCCCATCCCTGTCCTGATGCTTCTGAGCTGTTGTCTTTATTCTTCAGCAAATGTCAACGGGTTACACACACTAATCACAGTTAATCAAAGCGACACTGAAATGTGCTCTCTGAGGAACGCTTTTTCCGGGACAAAGGCTAGCCACAGCCTGTGTCTGGGAGTAGGATAGGTAGCTAAGCCTCAAGGCTTAAAGCAAATTGCTTCAGCAGCCTGCTTTCTAAGAGCAGCCACTAGGGGGCTCTTTTCTCTGCTTCCCTTCCCTTCCTGTGCTCTCCTTGCCATGATGACTTTTCCCTTCATTGCTTTGGATGTTCCCAGGCTATCTGTCAAGTCAAGTGCACAGGTGGACAGCAGGGGTTTCACTACCCTGCCACAGAATCTTTGTCGAGTGAGATGCCTTGGGAGCAAAGGAACTTCTGAGATGCACAATTTGTCCATTAAAATAAGTACACATTAAAAAATATAAGTTGATTAAAGGCTGACTAACTTATATCCCTACTTGATGCATTTGAGAATTGACTGTCAACAAAGGATCTCATCAGTATCAGACATGATCATCTTTATAAATTGTTCCAAAACAGTAGATTATAAATACATTTTTAGAAATATTTTTCTTGTTTTTAATCAGTTGACTGCATTTTGCCTCTTGAGAATCTGTCTCAATTCTTTGCCTGGTATACAAATCTTGAATAAAGTTTTTAAATCAGCTGTCTCTGTTTACAAATAAATATGGTTTCTGGAGAGCACTTTCCTACTGTAATATCCAACCCCGTTGGCCTGGTCCTCAGGTCTCTTGGATCAGAACGTGGCTGTCTGCTTGCTGTGTGTCCCGTGCTGTGTGTTCTCCGTTCTCATAGCGCTGAGGCGGAACCTGCACGGAGGTTAGTTCTGTCTGCTTTAAGGCCTCTGCTTACTTTCTCTGTTCAGAAAAATGTACACAGTCCAGAGAGCCTTGCCATTTGTGGTGACCTCATAAACTTCGGCCTCACCTTTGGGGGAAGTGTATCTGATCTGTGATTCTTAGCACAAGCGGCATACAGGCTAGCTCAGATGTAGTCTGCAAGAGGACCACGGAACCTGAAGCGTGAGGGGAAAAATCACATTCTGGAAAACAAAACAAGAACAAACAAAAGAAAATTGGAGGCCAGCGAGTAAAGGCACATGACATAAAGCTTGACAACCTAAATTCAATTCTATGACTCCACACAGTGAAAGGGGACACACACACACAAATGTAAGAAAACCTTGGTTTTCTTCAAAGGAAAAATTAGCAATTTCTTTGAGAGTATGGAATACATAAAGTATCATATAACCACACCATCTAAAGAGGCATAAATTATATGCCTTATAAACTACTTTATCGTTCTTATTAATAAGCATGGAAATGAAGATCAGATACTATTCTTTCCCAAAATTAGAATGATGGGAGTCTATTTCTTGCTCTTTTCAATTGTCATTGACATTTCCCCGTCACTAACTATACTTCAGAAACATAATTTTATAACTAAATTACATTGTAGTACTAAATAAATATTGCTAGTTATTAGCAAAGCTCCACCTTTGCCCTGAGCAATGGTGTGTTCACTCACTTTAATCACCTTTATTCTTTTTGGGTACACAAAATGTTTCCATTTCTCCGACTCCCTTGCAGCTCAGTTGGCCCAATGTGTATGTGCTCCAGTCAATGGAATATGAGTGTCAATGACTGGCCCAAGCATTTAGATGATAAACACCTTCAGCCAAGTGGCTGGACACAAAATCAACTCAAAAAAATCAGTAGCCCTCCTGTACACAAAAGACAAAAGGGCCGAGAAAGAAATTCAGGAAACAACACCCTTCACAATAGCCACAAAGGTCATAAAGTACCTTGGTGTGACCCTAACCAAGGAAGTCAAAGACTTGTATGGAAAAAGCTTTCAGTCTCTGAAGAAAGAAATAGAAGAAGATATCAGAAGATAGAACAATCTCCCATGCTCATGGCTTGGCAGGATTAACATAGTAAAAATGGCCATCTTACCAAAAGCAATCTACAGATTCAATGCAATTCCCATCAAATTACCAACACAATTCTTTACAGACCTTGAAAGAAAAACTCTCAACTTCCTATGGAATAACAAGAAACCCGGAATTGCTAAAAATATCCTCTCCAATAAAAGATCTTCTGGAGTTATCTCAATCCCTGTCTCAAGCTGTACTATACAGTAGTACTGTAGTAAAAACTCCGTGGTATTGGCATAGAAACAGAATGGTGGATCAATGGAATTGATTAGAAGACCCAGAAATAAACTCACATACTTATGGGCACCTGATTTTTGACACAGATGACAAAACCATACAATGGAAAAAAGATAGTATCTTCAACAAATGGTGCTGGTCTAACTGGATGTCTACATGTAGAAAAATGCAAATAGATCCATATTTATCACCCTGCACAAAACTAAAATCCAAGTGGATCAAAGACCTCAATGTAAAAATAGACACACTAAACCTGCTAGAAGAAAAAGTGGGGAAGAGTCTTGAATTCTTTGGCACAGGAGACAACTTCCTGAACAGAACACCAACAGCACTGGCTCTAAGATCAACAATCAATAAATGGGACCTCATGAAACTGAAAAGCTTCTGTAAAGCAAAGGACACTGTCATCAGAACAAAACAACAGCCTAGAGATTGGAAAAGGATCTTAACCAACCCTATATCTGACAGAGGGCTAATATCCAGAATATATAAAGAACTTAAGAAGTTAAACAGCAACAAATCAAGTAATCCAATTAAAAAATGGGGTACAGAGCTAAACAGAGAATTCTCAATAGAGGAACATCGAATGGCAGAGAAACACTTAAAGAAATGCTCAAAATCTTTAGTCATCAGCAAATCGAAATGACCCTGAGATTTCACCTTACACCCATTAGAATGGCTAAGATCAAAAATTCAAGTGGCAACACATGCTGGAGAGGATGTGGAGAAAGAGGAACCCTCCTCTAATGCTGGTGGGAATGTAAACTTGTACAACCACTTTGGAAATCAATCTGGTGCTTTCTCAAACAATCAGGAATAGTGCTACCTCAAGATCCAGCTATACCACTCTGAGGCATATATCCAAAAGATGCTCAAATATACAATATGGACATTTGTTCTACCATGTTCATAGCAGTTTTATTCGTAATAGCCAGAAGCTGAAAACAACCCAGAAGCCCCTCAGTTGAGGAATGGATACAGAAATAGTGGTACATTTACACAATGGAATACTACTCAGCAATTAAAAACAAGAAAAACATGAAATTTGCAGGCAAATGGTGGGAACTAGAAAAGATCATCTTCCGTGAGGTATCCCAGAAGCAGAAAGACACACAGGGTATATACTCACTCATGAGTGGATATTAGACATAAAATATAGGCTAAACACACTAAAATCTGTACACCTAAAGAAGCTAAGGAAGATGGAGGACTCTGGGTAAGGTCCTCAATCCTCATTCAGAAATTCAAAGAGGATGGACATCAGAATAGGGAGAAAATGGGGAACAGGACAGGAGCCTATCACAGAGGGCCTCTGAAAGACTCTGCCCAGCAGGGTATCAAACATATGCTGATATTCATAGCCAAACTTTTTGCAGAGTGCAGGGAATCTTATGAAAGAAGGGAGAGATATAAAAGACCTTGAAGGAACAGTAGCTCCACAAGGAGAACAACAGAACCAAAAAATCTGAGCATAGGAGTCTTTTCTGAGACTGATACTCCAAACACGGACCATGCATGAAGATGACTTAGAACCCCTGCACAGAAGTAGCACATGGCAGCTCAGTGTCCAAGAGGGTTCCCCAATAATAGGAACAGGGACTGTCTCTGACATGAACTCATGGGCTGGCTCTTTGATCACCTCCCCTTGAGGGGGAAGCAGCCTTACCAGTCCATAGAGGAAGATAAAGAAGCCAGTCCTGATGAGACCTGATAGACAAGGGTCAGATGGAAGGGGAGAAGGACCCACCCTATCATTGGACTGGGGGAGGGGCATAGGACAAGAAGAGGGAGAAAAGGTGGGATTAGGAGGGGGTGGGGGAGGGAGCTCTACAGCTGGGATACAGAGTGAATAAATTGTAATTAATTTTAAAAAGTTTTAAAAAAGGAGAATTTTAAAAAAGAACAAAGTAAAAGAAAACTATACACACTTTAATAATTAAAGCAGGATGAATCCCAAGAATATACACAAAAAATTTTAATGCAACTAAATTGTGTATTTGTGTGTATCAAACTCTTAAAAAAATCTCCAAAATGGACTCATTTTTGTGGATGTGGAATGGTAATTGAGAATAGTGGGGAACGTAGGGAGTTGGGGGGGAGAGGAAGGATATTGCTCTTTTCATAAACTGATGAGACAACAGCCTGTGGCCACATCAAGCATTTTTAATGTAATTTTTTTTATTTTTATATTAATCACAGGTTAGGTACTTTGTCTCCCAGGTGTAGCCCCCTCCCTCATTCCCTCCCACTCTCCGCATCCCTCCCTCATCTCCTCCCTGCCCCCCTCCAAGTCCACTGATGGGGGAGGACCTCCTCCCCTTCCATCTGACCCTAGTTTATCTTGTCTCCTCAGGGCTGGCTGCAATGTCCTCTTCTGGGATCTAGCTAGGCTGTTACTCCCAGGCATGTGTGGGGGAGGGTCGAAGAGCCAGCCATTGAGTTCATGACAGAAATAGTCCCTGTTCCCCTTACTAGGGTCTCCAGTTGGATACTGAGCTACCGTGGGCCACATCTGATCAGGGGTTCTAGGTTATATCCATACATGGTCCTTGGTTGGAGAAACCGTCTTGTAAAAGACCCCTGTGCCCTGATCTATTTGGTCTTTGTGGAGCTCTTGCTCTCCCCAAGTCTTACTAACTCCCCCTATTTTCATTATTATTCCCTGCCCTCTGCCGAAGCCTTGGTTGTGAGTCTTAATATCTGCTTTGATACATTGCTATATACATTCTTTCAGAGGCCCTCTTTGGTATGCTCCTGTCCTGTTGCTTTAAGACCATTTCTAAACAGCACAAAACAGTGCGACATTCAAAAGGATTGTGACGAATCTCAGAAAGTGAACATAGCTAACCAGACCTTTGGCTCTCTGATGGAATATTCATGATTGTCTACCCATTTAAATATCAACGTGAATTGAATGCTCAGGAGTCAACCAGAAAAATATCTAAATATGAAGTGGGCTAATGTTCATGCCAGGTTCAGTTTTAAAAAGAGCTTCAAATAAACCACAGCAACACCATGAAAACGGCTACGGAGGATTTGATTGGCGCTACCTCTGCTATCTTCCTCTATCATAAGCTAGGACAGCCACAGGTAAAGGAAGCATGGCAGCTAACCCCTTGGAGATCACTGGGTTGACTGGAAGAAACCGTCCGTGGGATAATTGTCTTCTGCTTTTGAGAGGGAGCTGGGGTGGTCTGTTTGACTTCACTCTCACTGTGCCGCTGCAGGAAATTTTTAGATAAGTAGTAAGGAAGAAATAGCTTTCAGGACTGAAGTGTCGATACCATCTGCACAAGGTTAGTCTGAAGACAGGAACCATGCGAACCAGAAGGGATATAAAGCCCCAGTGCTTTTTCACAGACACCCGGTAGCCCAGCTTGGCCCTACCAGTAGGCACAGCCCAGGTGCTGGCCACCTCAGCTCACCTGTCTTCTGTCAGGCCCGTGCAAGCTGCACTCTACAAAGCTCCTGGAAATACTCAGAAAAGTATTTTTTAAGATAAAAACAAATTATTTGAGGCATTTTCATGTAATGCACAAAATCCCAAGGAAGAAAAACTGAATAACTAGTTATTCGCCTCTTGTCCCACGCCATTCTCACCCCCTCTCTCAGGGTCTCCCTCGACTGACCTGCGGGCCGGGTCAATTCGCACAGGGGCCTTTAGAAAGCCTTTAGCACATACCCTCAAAATGGGACAAGAGTTTCACCAAGGGTCGGATGCCTACCTCCCTCTGTACGATTTCAGAACTAACCCCCTGACTCAGACTTCAGAGTGGGGGGGAGGCTTCTGGGGAGGTAGAAGGGTCTTTGGGGGAGCTCAGTGAGGGGCTAAGTTCACTCTCCAGAACCCACATTAAAAACCAACAACAAAACAAACCAAACATAATCAGCTCTTTTTTCTTTTTACAGACAAAGAAAAAATAAAAATACATGTTTTTTCACTCATAGTTAAAGCCAAAACACAGCTATCCCCTGGGAACTGATGAGAGGTTAGCGACCACCCACAGCCTGGGGGACTTGGCACTCAGAGAGAGATGATTACACTTGCATTACATCCCTGCCACAGCGGCCTTGAACCCCTCAGCTCAAGAATCTGGTGACCGCAGGACGGCAATCACTTACCTAAATTCCACTCCTCACCAGTGACCTCGGTCATCAGAGTGGCTGAGGTTGTTCATGCCCTTATGCTGCGGCCGTCCGCTTTGATGTCACCACTGAAATGTGTCAAGAAGGCTAGAGGGCTCACCCCTTGGTTAATGATTTTTATTTGGCTTTCGATACAGGCTTTTTAGATAGAACCGACGGCTAGGAATTGAGTTCGCATCCACTCCAGCTGCGGACGGCGTGAAGGAGGGCTGGAGAATCCGGGCTCTGACAGCGACAGAGCATGGCAGCCGCTGCATCAGCATGCAAGCGTTCGACAACCAGAGGCCACGGCAGGCGCTCACAACGCTGCCCTTCTGAGGGACCTTTTTGTACCTGAGCGACCCCCGGGAAGGTGTCCCAACCCCGGGGAGAAGTCTATCCCCTTCAGTCAAGCCTTCACAGACCCGAGCAGGAGCCTGTCTCAGGTTTAATCCAGCTCTAACTGAACTAACAGCCAATATTAGCCATCACGGGGACCCTTGAGTGCATGGAACAAGGTCCGTCTGCACATGAAAAAAATTATCTATTATTTCACTTAACATTCACCATTTTATGTGATCCATATTAGATGGACATATCCGGGACATCTGCAGCAGTTTCTACGTAGCCCTGGGCAAGGAAGGAATGGCTCGGGTCTACTTGGAGCCGTTCTGGGCTGGTGCCCAGATGGCACAGGATAAATGAAGTGCCCCTAAGTTGGGGAGATTCGGCTGATTACCCTCCATGTGCCGAGGGGTTCCTCTACCTCCCTCCAGGAGCTAAACGTTCTTGGTCTCCTAGACCTAACACCCTTCCACCGTCAGCTTGGCCCAGGCACGAAGCCTCTGCTGAGGAACCTGATGCCCAGCAATTTCTCTGACGGCAAAGACTCGAAACTGCACCTTGCTGGAGCGGGAAACCCAGGCACGCTTCAAAGGCTGCAGCCTCCTTTCAAAGGCGTGGTTGGTCAATGACCTGCATCCGCAGTTGCCTGAGGCAGACAGTCCACCCACCCTGGACGCCTCTGCACTTTGAACTTGTCCTCCCCGAGTCCTTCATCCAAGCAGAGATAAAAGAAGCTCAAATAGGACAAGTGTAGGCCTACAGCACAACTAACCGGATTAAGCACCAGTTCTCGAAATGGCTACCTTGCAGAGAAATCTTGAACTTTCTCTTTGCAGGAACTAAGGTAACCTCCATGGGCAGTGACAGAATTACCCATGAAATCCCTCAAATTAATAGTCGCCCTCTCTGGGAGCTGTAGAGATGGCTCCGTTGTTCCGAGTGCTACTGCTCTTGTAGAAGACTGACTCTGGTCCCAGGTCCCCACTTCTGTGGCCTCCCAAATGACTGTACCTCCAGCTACAGAGTACCCAACGTCTTCTTCTGGTCCCCAGAGGTACCAGCACCCATGCAGTCATAGACTCACATAAATAAATAAAAAGTGTTCAAAATATAATTGTCGGATCTTAACAGTAATAACCAAAACCTTGGTTTGTGACAAAAGTTTATTCATTCTTTTTTTAATTTATTTTTTTAAATTTACATTGGTGTTTTGCCTGCATGAATGTCTATATAAGGGTGTCCTACTTCTCGGAGCTGGAATTGTAGACAATTGTTAGCTGCCCTGTGGGTACTGGGAACTGAACCCGGGTCCTTTGGAAGAACAGCCATTGTTCTTAACTGCTGAGCCATATCTCCAGCACCAAGTTTATTCATTCTTAACAAACACTGGACTATTCATCCAGGGGCGGGCCTGCTTACGCAGAAAACTCTGTTTCCTTGTGTTACATTCTTTCTCTGGATCTGCTCTTCTGCCCAAGAGTTAAAGAGAATTCTCCAGGTCATCATCTTCCACAGAACTGAGAAGTACCATCTGCCCCCAGGCTTGGCAACTGCAGCATTCTATTCTGGGGTACTGCGCTTCCCCCCAAAGCTCAGAAACTATGTTTGAGTTACTATTATAAGCCATGTTGTTCTGTAAGCACCTGTATGCGTGTGAATGTTGTGATTTTCTAAGCAATGAATGTCTGTAAGCCATCTCCAATCATCTAAACAACTTGTCGTGTTTGTTTCTGAGAACAGGAAACTTTTCAGAAGAAAATAATGTTGGCTTTTTTTTTTAAACATTTACGTCTTGATCCTTAGGCTCACACTCCAGTGATTTCTAGAAAGACAGGTTCTTACTGTTAACTGAGAATCAGTGTTCCTGTTTGCGGGTGCATGATCTCATAAATCAAAGGATGTGAAAACAGACCAAGACGGAAACTTGAGAACCATTTTATTAGCATTTGAGAGAGAAACCACTGTGCAGGCAAGCTATAAATCTCTGCAACTTCTGGAAGGGGCATGGATAAAAAGAGAAGTCACACTGTTTTCAGTTAGGATCCACAAAAGCAGGCAGGATCAGCAATGGAAGTCAGAAAGCAGCTGTAGGAAGTAGGTGGGTGGACTTCACAGAAAAAGTGAGTCTTGAGTGTCAGGGCAAGCATGCTCAGGATCTTGTCTTATGACCAAGAGGGAGAAAGAGGGAATGGGAACAGAACAGAGAAGATCAGGCAAGCTTAGTGAAGATTTGTAAGCAGCTGCATTGAAGGAACATTGATGGGGGTGAAAGTACATTATTGAATTAAGGGAATAATAATTCCTCTCATCTCCTTCTCATGTCTTCAGGTGAATGAGCTTCCCTGAGGGGTGGGCTTATGGTGAAGTGATTGACAGTCATAGATGGCTTAATTCTTAAGAGAGAGGAATGAAACTATGTAATATTGAGAAAATTCAGAATGTTTTTTCTCTATCCAATGTCAGAGATAGAATTCAGATTTTTTTTCTCTTTTGGTCAAGAAGAAGTAGCTTTTCCTTAATGAGCCTCAACAAAGCCCTAATGTGTCCACTTTTTTATTTAGTGTCTGAAATCTGAAGGAGGAGCAAAGTTGATTGTAGGGGAAGGTCCCAACCCTAGCTTGCTACTGTGTGCTAAAGTAACTAATAGTATGATTACTTATTTTTGCAAGAGCTAGGAAAGTTGATGACATGACCTTCCTCTTTCTTGAGTGTGCCATCTTGGCTTGTTCCACACTAGATTCTTGTGTGTGCGTGTGTGTGTGCATGCGTGCGTGCATGCGTGTGTTTTCAGACAGAGTTTCTTTGCATATCCTTGGCTGTCTTGGATTCCCTTTGTAAACCAGGCTGGCCTCAAACTCACAGAGATCCATCTGCCTCTGCATCCCTGAGTGCTGGGATTACAGGCGTGTGCCACCACATCCAGCTCCACCGTAAATTCTAATGAACGTTTCTCCTCGACAAGTTTCCCAAACACTTCTCCTGACAGAATGCAAGTTACCTGAGGTCACACCAAAGCAAAAAGCACCACATAACAATACCCTGCAGTGGTTAAGAGTTGCTATTGTGTTTACATCAGATCAAAGAGTCAGATAAGATGCAGAACTTCAAAGGTTTGTGTTTCAGTCTACTGGAATTAACTTAATCATAAGTGGACTCACAGAGATCAGGAGTAGCTCACTATGACTCCCTCAACTGTTTAGCACTCACACAGTTCAATGGCGGAAAATAAGAACGTGCATAGCACCGCTTTTTTGTTTAAAGTACTCCCTTATAGTACAATGCTAGTAAGGCTTATTAGTCCTCATTGTAATGGTTCATTTAGTCTTAACATTCTGTGACTTCAACAGATTATTTGGTTTGCTCTATTTCCATACTTAAACATGAGATGTATACATATCCCAGGGTTTGAAAAAGAAAAAAAAAACTAAGCTACTTCCTGCTACAGTTTGGATACTAACTGTCTCTTCAAATCCTATGCATTAAAGGCTAGATTCCCACAAGTATTGAGGGGATGGAGACTTGTAATAGGTAGTGCTGTGGAGAAATCTTTTGTTCACTGGGAACGTGGCCTTGAACGAGATAGTGGGATTCCCTCCCCTACTCTCTCTCTCTCTCTTTTGCTTCCCAAAGGTAAGAGGTTTCTTTAGTTATGTTCCTATCGTGCCACTTTGACATGTGGCTTTGACACGGGTCTATCATCAGTTTAGCCCACTGACACTAGGTTAAAACACCAAAATATTTATCTTCATAAGTTGGTTGTCTCAGATTTTTGTTACAGTAACAGGAAGCTGACTAACACTAAAGTTTTTTTAAACTGTTTTAGAGGAACTCTAACCTAGGAGAGGGAAAAGGTAGAATATACATATGTAGGGAGGGATACTCCTACTCACAGCTTAACACCTCTGTTAAACTGACCCTCCCTTAACAACATGAAGGACAGAGCATTGTGTTTACATAAAATAAGGACACTTTTAAAGGCACTCAGGAGTAACTAGATGGCAGCAAATTATGAACAGAAGGCTACCTCTGACCAAGGAAAGATTAGAATGAGTTTCTCACATTCAGTACCTTTTGACTGAGGCTAGCCCAAATTTGTATAAGGTGGCATCACTAAAACTGTTATAAAGTTCTGGTTTGAAGAGCCAGATGTCAAAGTGTGGAGCAACCACAGATCTTGGAATGTGGAAGGATGTCACAGACAGGAGAGAAGTAGAAAGAAAGAAGTCTGGATTCTCTGTTTAACTCCTTGGGGATCACTGTGTGGTCTTAGGACAATGTTGCTTTGGGGTCTACTCAAGAAACCCAGCCAAGTCTAGAAACTTACCTCAAAGTTGAGCTGTTCCAAGCTTGAGCTTTGTCTCATGAGGCTAACTGACCACAGAGAAAGTCAGTGTCATCAGAGGGATACAACAGATTCGCAGTCTTTGTTTACATGATGTATTTTGAGTCCAAGTGTCACTCCAGATTACTTGATGAACCATTAATTAACTAATTAACAGCAAAAATGGAGAGTGAGCCCCAAATGATATAAATGTTAGAATAATCAGACAATCTTTTGAAAGCAGTAGCTACAATAACTGTGCTTAAGGAGCTAAAGGAATATATGTACATAGTCAGTGAAACAACAGAAACAAAACTTTAACCATGAACAGATGTTGGACTTTATCAAACGCTTTTCAGCATCTAAGGAGATGATCATGTGTTTTTTATCTTTCAGTTTGTTTATGTGATAGATTACATTGATAGATTTCTGTATATTGAACCACCCCTACATACATGGGATGAAGCCTACTTGGTCATAGTGGATGATATCTTTGATGTGTTCATGGATTCAGTTTGCAACAGTGTTCATTAGGGAGACTGGTCTGAAATTCTCTTTCTTCGTTGAGTCTCTTTGAGGTTTAGGTATCAAGGTGACTGTGGCTACAACAGCTCAGGCTCTAAGATCAACAATCAATAAATGGGACCTCATGAAACTGAAAAGCTTCTGTAGAGCAAAGGACATTGCCAACAGAACTGGGACAAGATCTTCACCCACCCTACATCTGATAGATAATATCCAGAATATATAAAGAACTCAAGAAATTAGACACCAACAAATCAAATAATCTGATAAAAAAATGGGGTACAGAGCTAAGCAGAGAATTCTCAACAGAGGCATATAGAATGGCAGAGAAACACTTAAAGAAGTGCTCAGTATTCCATTGTGTAAAAGTTCCATAATTTCTGTATCCATTCCTCGACTGAGGGACATTGGGGTTGTTTCCAGGTTCTGGTTATTACAAATAAAGCTGCTACAAACATGGTTGAGCAAATATCCTTATTGTGTACTTGAGCCTCTTTTGGATATATGCCTAAGAGCAGTATAGCTGGGTCTTGAGGAATCACTATTCCTAATTGTCTAAGAAAGCACCAAATTGATTTCCAGAGTGGTAGTACAAGTTTGTATTCCCACCAGCAATGGAGGAGGGTTCTCCTTTCTCCTCAACCATTCTAATGGGTGTAAGGTGAAATCTCAGGGTCATTTTGATTTGCATCTCTCTCATGGCAAAAGATGTTGAGCATTTCTTTAAGTGTTTTTCTGCCATTCTACAATCCTCTACAGAGAGTTCTTTTTTTAGCTCCATACACCATTTTTTAATTGGATTACTTGATTTGTTGCTTTTTAACTTCTTGAGTTCTTTATATACTGGATATTAGCCCTCTGTCAGATGTAGGATTGGTAAAGATCCTTTCCCATTCTGTAGGCTGTCGTTTTGTTTTGATGACAGTGTCTTTTGCTTTATAGAAGCTTTTCAGTTTCATGAGGTTCCATTTATTGATTGTTGATCTTAGAGCCTGTGCTGTTGGTATTCTCTTCAGGAAGTAGTCTCCTGTGCCAATGAATTCAAGACTCTTCCCAATTTTTTCTTCTAACATGTTTAGTGTGTCTGTTTTTATATTGAGGTCTTTGATCCACTTGGACTTTAGATTTGTGCAGGGTGATAAATATGGATCTATTTTCATTTTTCTGCATATAGATATCCAGTTGGACCAGCACCATTTGTTGAAGATTCTGTTTTTTTTCCGTTGTATGGTTTTGGCTTCTTTGTCACAAATGAAGTTTACGTAGGTGTGTTGGTTTATTTCTATTTGGTTCCATTGATCCACTATTCTGTTTCTATGCCAATACCATGCAGTTTTTATTACTATTGCTCGAGGTAATCATGAAATTCACAGGCAAATGATGGGACCTGGAAACGATCATCCTGAGTGAGGTATCCCAAAAGCAGAAAGAAACACTTGGTATATACTCACTTATATAGACCTATAGGATAGGATGGATATGCTAAAATCTAGGGAAGATAAGCAAGAAGGAGGACACAGGGTGGGATGATCAATCCTCCCTTAGGTAGTCAAACGGGATGGACATTGAATGTAGGAGAAAATAAGCAACAGGACAGGAGCCTACCACAGAGGGCCTCTGAAAGACTCTAACTAGCAATGTATCAAAGCAGATATTAAAACTCACAACCAAGCCTTCGGCAGAGTGTAGGAAATCATATGAAAAAAGGGAGAGTTGGTAGGACTTGGCGAGGACAAGAGCTCCATAAAGACCAAATAGATCAGGGCACAGGGGTTTTTTATGAGACTGTTTCTCTAACCAAGGACCATGTATGGATATAAACTAGAACCCCTGCTCAGATGTGGCCCATGTTACTCAGTATCCACCTGCATACCCTAGTAAGGGGAAAAGGGAATATTTCTGTCATGAACTCAATGGTTGGCTCTTCGAACCCCCCCCCCCCGAGGGAGGAGCAGCCTAGCTAGATCCCAGAAGAGGACATTGCAGCCAGCCCTGAAGAGACCTGATAAGCTAGGGTCAGATGGAAAGGGGGGAGGTCCTCCCCTATCAGTGGACTTGGAGGGGGCAGGGAGAAGATGAGGGAGGGATGGGGAGAGTGGCGGGAATGAAGGAGGGGGCTACGACTGGGATACAAAGTATATAACCTGTGATTAATATAAAAATAAACAAATTACTTAAAAAAAAAGAAATGCTCAGTGTCCTTAGTCATCAGGGAAATGCAAATCAAAATTACTCTAAGATCCCATCTTACACCCATCAGAATGGCTAAGATCAAAAACCCAAGTGACAACACATGCTGGAAAGGCTGTGGAGAAAGGAGAACCCTCTTCCAGTGCTGATGGGAGTGCAAACTTGTTCAATCACTTTGGAAATTAATCTGGCGCTTTCTCAGAAAATTGGAAATAGTGCTACCTCCAGACTTAGCTATATCACTCCTGGGCATATACCCAAAAGATGCCCCACCATTAAACAAGGATATTTGCTCAACTATGTAGCCAGAATCTGGAAACAACCTAGATGTCCCTCAACAGAGGAATGGAGGCAAAAATTGTGGCACATTTACACAGTAGAATACTACTCAGCAATTAAAAACAAGAAAATCATGATATTTGCAGGCAAATGGTGGGAACTAGAAACGATTATCCTGAGTGAGGTAACCCAGAAACAGAAAGATACACATGGTATATACTCACTTATAAGTGGATATTAGCTGTATGATATAGGCCAGCTATTATTAAATCTACAGACCTAAAGAAGCTAAACAAGGAGGAACCTAGGAAGGATGCTTAAATCTCATTCAGATGGCAAACAGGATAGACACCAGAAGGAGTAGAAGAAAGGGAACAGGATGGGAGCCTACCATAGAGTGTCCTCTGAAAGGCTCCACCCAACAGCGGATCGGAGCAAATGCTGAGACTCATGGCCAGACTTTGAGCAGAGTACAGGGAGTATTATGGAAGAAGGGGAAAGGATTGAAAGACATGGAGGGGGCAGGAGATCCACAAGAAGACCAACAAAGCTAAAAAACAAACAAAAAAACTGAGCCCATGGGCTCCTGCAGAGGCTGATGCACCAACCAAGGACTATGCATAAGAGGGCCTAGACCCCCTGCTCAGACGTAGACAATTGTCAGAACAGTTTCCATGTGGGTACCTGAATGTGGGGGAGGGGGGTAAGGATTACCTCTGTCATGAACTCAATTGACTGCTCTCTGATTACTTGCCCCTGGTGAGGCAGCCTTGCCAGGCCACAGAAGAAGAGGATCCAAGCAGTCCTGATGAGACTTGACAAACTATGGGCAGATGGCAATGGTGGGAAACTCTCCCTTTCAGTGGACTAGGAGAAGGGGATGGGGTTAAGAGAGAGGAAGGGTGGGACTAGGAGGAGTTGAGGGAAGGGGCTTCAATCAGGATATATAATGAATCAATTCTGAAAAAAATAAAAATAGGCACAGAACTTGTACATTTCCCCCAAGTAAAATAAACACATGGCCAAAAAGCAACATGAAAAGATTCTCATCCTCAGTTATCATTAAGAAATTGCAAACGAGGATGTAACCTAGAACCCCTGCACAGATGTAGCCCATGGCAGCTCAGTATCCCAGTGGAATTCCCTAGTAAGGGGA
Organism: Pachyuromys duprasi; assembly: GCA_028658305.1. Lineage (NCBI taxonomy): Eukaryota > Metazoa > Chordata > Mammalia > Rodentia > Muridae > Pachyuromys > Pachyuromys duprasi. Next base: position 52,081,226 of record CM053743.1, on the reverse strand, counting down.
ACAGAGGCTGTCTCTGACATGAACTCAGTGGCTAGCTCTTTGGCTACCTCCCTCTGATGGGGGAGCAGCCTTACCAGACCACAGAGGAGGACAATGCAGTCAGTCCTGATGAGACCTGATAGACTAGGGTCAGATGGAATGGGAGGAGGACCTCCCCTATCCTTGGACTTGGAGAGGGACAGGGGAGGATATGAAGGAGGAAAGGTGAGGTTGAGAGGGGATGAGGGAGGGGGCTACAAGCTGGGATGCAGAGTGAATAAACTGTAATTAATTTTAAAAAATTCAAAAAAGAAAATGCAGATGAAACCAATGACATATCAAATAAGATCTTACCTCACACTCTCAAGGAAGGCTTCAGTAATAATTAAAAACATGCAAGGTAACATATACGGGCAAGGGTGTGGAGAAATTTGCAGTTCTTGTACACTGCAAGTGAAATGTAAAATGGCCTATCACTGTGGAAAACGTTTTGATAATTTTTCAGAAAGTTACAATAAAATTATAGTAAGACCCAGCAATTACATTCCTAGGTCTCTATCCCATTTACACGCACTCCCCCTCCCCAGCAAAACCAGGGATCCAAGCAAACATCTGCCTATGAATATCTGGAGCAGCAGCATTTACAATCATCAAACTTATAAACTTAAGAAGATGAGTAGATGTCCGCCAGGATGAATAAAAGCAATGTTTTTAAACCTTCAAGTACATCAGTGACAACTAATAACAACTAAACATGCAAAGAAAATAATGAAAGTAATCAGGAAATAACAGGACACATTTCCTTTTTAAATATTATTTATTATTTGTGTAAAGTGTATGTGTGTGAGAGAGAGAGACCAAGTGTGAACACAACAAGATGTGACTGCCATGATGCACAAGATGACAGTTTTTGGAAGTCCTCTCCCTCCACCTTGTTTTGAGACAGGGTCTCTCTTGTTTCTGCTGAGTACTCTAAGGCATATAGCTTCTAGATAATTCTATTTCTGCCTCACAGCAAACTGTAGGAAAGCTGGGGTTACAGATGTGTGCAGTCACATCCAGCTTTTGATGTCGGTTGCAGCCATTGAACTCAGGCTGCATGTCTAGGACTTTCAACCACGGAGCAGTTTATCCAGCACTAACACATTTTTTACTCTGGAAAGAAGATTCCAGTCCTATCTGGCTTCTCTTTAGAAGCAACACGGGCCAGAAATCTGTAAAATGTCTGTAAATAACTGAAAGATAAGCACTATCAACTCAGAATTCTAAATATTTCAAAGATATTCCTCAAGGATGAAGGGAAACAAAACCATTTCAGCATATGTGTTCCAACAGATCTGTTCTAAACAAGAGGTACAAAGGCTTCTTTAAGAAAATGGTGCCAGATTGAAATTCCGATCTTTGGAAAGGACTTAAAATTATTCTTAAAGGCTAGTCTATAAGTAAATACAAAAACCTAATTTTCCTTTCAATTTCTTTAAATTTTATTACAATTGTGTGTGTGTGTGTTCATGTATATATGTGAAGGTCTGAGGGCAACCTGCAGAAGTAATTTTTTACTTCTGCAGGTAAGCCTTCGCAGTGAGTATCTTTACCCCTGAGCTATTTTGCCTACCTCCTCTAATTTTTTAAAAAACTTATCATGTTAGTTCTTGAAGTCCTAACTAGAGCAATAACACAATTAAAGGAGATCAAGGGGATACAAATTGGAAAGGAAGAAGTGAAAGTATCATTATTTGCAGATGATATGATAGTATACCTGAGTGACCCCAAAAATTCTACCAGGGAACTCCTACAGCTGATAAACACCTTCAGCAAAGTGGCTGGATACAATATTAACTCAAAAAAAAAAATCAGTAGCCTTCCTAAATATAAAAGACAAAAGGACTGAGAAAGAAATTAGCGAAACAACACACTTCACAATACCCACAAAGGTCATAAAGTACCTTGGTGTGAACCTAACCAAGCAAGTCAAAGACCTGTATGAAAAAAATTTCCAGTCTCTGAAGAAAGAATTAGAAGAAGATATCAGAAGGTGGAAAGATCGCCCATGCTCATGGCTTGGCAGGATTAATATAGTAAAAATGGCCATCTTACCAAAAGCAATCTACAGATTCAATGCAATTCGTAACATATTACCGACACAATTCTTTACAGACCTCGAAAGAAAAATTCTCAACTTCATATGGAATAACAAGAAACCTAGAATTGCTAAAACAATCGTCTACAGTAAAAGATCTTCTGGAGGTATTTCCATCCCTGATCTCAAGCTGCACTATAGAGCAACAATACTAAAAACTGCATGGTACTGGCAAAGAAACTGACTGGTAGATCAATGGAACCAAATAGAAGACCCAGAAATAAATCCACACACTTATGGACACCTGATTTTTAACAAAGATATCAGAACTATACAATGGAAAAGATAACATCTTCAACAAATGGTGCTCATCTAACTGGATGTCTACATGTAGAAAAATGCAAATAGATCCATACTTATCACCCTGAACAAAACTAAAGTCTAAGTGGATCAAAAACCTCAATATAAAACCAGGCACACTAAACCTGTTAGAAGAAAAAGTGGGGAAGAACCTTGA
>CM053743.1:52035109-52078150 GCA_028658305.1 Pachyuromys duprasi | reverse complement strand
TCTCACCATAGGAGTTCCGCTCACCTGGCACTCACAATGCTGGCGTTTTAGGTCCCAGAGTTCAGTCTCCTGGTCGCTGCGTTGTTTCTGCTCTCCTACTCCTCAGACACAGTGTTCTCTCGTGGCAGCCATCTTGGATCCCAATAAAGAATTTATAAAAAATTAAAAAACTCATCATGTTGAGTTTTATCTTGTCTATGAATGTAACACACTTGAAAACTGCAGTGTAAAGGCTAAAGAGTATGAATAAATGTATTTATCACGTGGAACAATATAATACTATGCCAAGCAAACAGTGGACATGAAGACTATATGTAACTATCTATAGGAAAACATGAAAACATTATGTAACTAGGCATGGAGAAAAAAACATTATAGTGGAATTCTAAAAAATAAAATTAAAATCCAAGGGACAAAAACCGAATAGGAAAACAAAACTAGAGAGAACAGAAGAAAAGAAAAAGTTAAATAGAAGAAACACATAATGAATAGCTGACAAAATATAAGCATACCTATAATTGACTTAAATATAAGAGTAATAAAATCTTCATCAAATTAAATTGCATGGATTATTAGAATAGATATGTGTAAAAGTCCCAACTACATGCTATAAGATGAGACTTATAACAACTATAAGAGGGGCAGATTTTAAAATTTCAATTATAGACCTGTGTTTGTCAGCTTTTCTCTTGCTGGTACAAAATATGTAAGATCAACAATTCAAATGGGAGAAACATTCATTTTAGTTTGAGATCTTGGAGGGCTCAGTCATGACTTGGCTCTGCTAACTTTGAGGCTCTGATGACACAGTGCATCATGGTACTGTGGCAACGTGCTAGAGAAGGTCTGTGTTCATCTCTTAGTGACTGAAAAGCTGAGACAGAAAGACAAACATACAGATGGACAGACAGAGAGGAATGGGCCAGGGTTCCAATAGTCCCTCTAAGGGTGTATACCAATGACTTCATTTCCTTCTGCTGATTCCCACTTCCTAAAGCTTCCACCGTCCCAATAGCAACACTAGCTGGCAACACATGGTCTCTGGAAGAATATTTAAGGTCCACAACTACAGCAAAACATATATACATACATATACATACATACATACATATATACATACATACATACATACATACATACATACATATATATATGATTAGTCACCCGTAAATAACTTTTAAAAGTCCAAAGTCCCCAAAGTTCCTATCTTAATTCTCTCAAAAGTACTTCTCTCTTTGTATGAATGATCTGTCTTTTAGCATCAAACTACTAAACTGAAATATATTAAGTCTCATAATCATAGACTAAGAGCACAAAAGCTGCTATCTAAATAAACATATAGTCAACATTTTTCCTAAAGGTCATGGGAGAAGAAAAGAAGACCAAAAAGCCCTCTATATTATCTTGTTTCCAGTGATCTCTAAAACAAGATGTGAGCATTATTACAACAAGTACTCTTTGAGAATTACAACATGATGCTCTCCCTCATGAGGATCCACGTTTGCTCTGTTCACCCATCAGACCTGGTCCTCTGACTGCCTCTTGGTTTCTGTATGAAAATTTTGGAAGAAAGTCTAAGAGGTTCCACATGGCCCTTCTATACAACAGTTTCTCTTATCAGTGTGGGGCTCTCCACACTGAAGGGCAGAAGGGTAGGTGTCCCATAGCTAAATTTTATGGTATATATTATGATTTAAAGATTTGGAGAAAACCTAACTGGTTTTCAAAAAAGTAAAAAGATGCTTTGAAAAAAGTATATAGTAAGTTCCACTAACTTTTATTACGAAAAAAATCAGGATTGCTACTGGTCAGGAGTAGAAAGATACATTGATAAAATCATATTTTAAGTTCCATTAAGTTTTGTTACAAAAAAGTCAAGATTACCACTGGTTGTGATCATATAAGAATGCTTCATTGAAGGCTTAAAGATAATCTGTAAAATGTCAAATGTGAAAATAAAGAACTTTTATAGATGAAAGTAATTATCAACCATCATGCATTGCTGAGTTATGAAGATAGTTATAAAGACACTTTCTTCAGAAAACTCTAAATTCCTTCAAATTTATCAGTTTGGTAACAAATATCACCCAATATGCAATTGTACATATTTGTAACAGCTGAACTTTCAGAATTTACATAGATTTTAATATTATATATTTTATATATATAAAGAAATACACATAACAGAAATATCTCTTGTATGACTTGATAGCAGTAGACATACTTTTTCTCTGGGAAATTGAATACAGTAGCCATCTATTCCACGCATGTGTGTCCTATATAACAGCTCCTCGTATGTGACTCTAATGGAAACAGACAATGGTTCAAGAGCCATTGTAGGGATTTTGGCTTCAAAAGACACTAGATTTAGGCTGGACTATTATTTTAATAATGACTGATGGTTGGAACATTCACTTAAAATAAAAGAACCATGTAAGAGATGATGCAGAATTTGAACTTGAGCACACTGATTGAGAAGTAGAAACAAATTGGTCTGGGGTGCAGATGAAGAAAATCACAGTGGACAAGAAGAATACTGCATGGTCATTGCACACAAGCGAGTGATGATGTCATAAATGAACATGATCATTTAGGAAACTATGGAGGAGGAGGACAATGTCAGTGGTAGGAAGGATCAAGTTCTTGGGGGCAAGTGAGAATAAGAAGCCCGAAAAGGTGAAAGAAAAGAATGGGGAATGGTGGCACATGCCTTTAGTCCCAGCAGAGGTAGGTAGTTCTCTGAGTTCAAGGCCAACCTCGTCTACAAAGTGAGTTCCAGTATAGCCAGGGCTACACAAGAGAAACCCTGTCTCAAAAAACCAAAAGTGGATAAGATGGTGAAGGACACTGGAAATGAAGATCATCGAGGGTTTTTCTACAAAAATAAAAGAGGCAGCCAGAGGACCAAGGAGGAATAAATTTATGTTCCTGCAGTATAGTTATATCAGTGCTGAGCAAGGATGGAGATTTCAGCCTTCAGCTTAGCAAGTCACTCGCATGTTTCAGCTTCTTGTTGCAGACATTTTCAAGCCACTAAAAAAAAAACAAAACAAAACAAAAAAAAAACAACCAAAAAACAACTTTGACATGAAACCTATGATCAAGTTTCCTAAGCAGCACAAACTTGACAGCATTTAACTGCAGAGGTCTGTCTTCTCACATCTCTTGGCCAGGAGGGTGAAGCCAAGTTATTGCTGGCATAGGCTCCTTCTAAGGAGCTCACAGAAGAACCTCTGCCCTCTCTGGGCCTCTGGTGGGTGTCAGCGGACCTTGCCCTATCTGTCTTCAGCATGAGACAGAGTAGGTTTTGAATCTGTCTTCACAGGCATACATACAGTGTTCATTCTGGGACCCATGTCCAGATTTACAACCTCTTATAAGCATGACCATCTCTGTGTTAATCCACAGTGACCTTGACCTAATTCAATTAACCCAGAGAGACCTCTGTTTCCAAATACGGTCACATTCTGGGTTTTGATACGAATTGGGGAGGACAGTACTCAGGTCTCTTCTCCCATTGTCTGGGGAAGAGCACAAATGTGCAGTGTTGAATAAAGGAACACACTCAAGAAGATAGAATAGTACAAAAGTAAAAGAATTACATGTAGTCACTACTTTTTTGGGGGGGTGGGGAAAGGGGGAAGGCTTTCATGTTGACCAGGCTGACCTGGAACTAACAGAGACCTGCCTGTCTCCCAAGTACTGGGATTAAAAGTATACTCCGCTACTACTACATTTTGACACTTCAGTCTCTTTCAACAGTATTATTAATAGAAGCCCAAATTAAATGGGTATTTCTCCAAAGAACTCAAAGTCAACATGCCACAGAAATCCTTGCATGTCAGTGTTCCTAGCAGCACTTCACAGTAACTGAGTTATGGAACCAGCACAGATGTCCAACAGCACAGGAATGGGAGAGGAAAACATATTTGTGCACACAAGCAAACTTCTTTTCTGACCCAGAGGAAAAAGAAATCATATTACTTATAGGACAATGAATACAAATGAAGATAGATAGATAGATTAGACAGATAGATAGATAGATAGATAGATAGATAGATAGATAGATAGATAGATAGATAGATAGATAGACAGACAGACAGATAGAGCGAGCCAATCTCAGGAAGATGAATATCGCCAGGTTGTTTTTCTTATTTGTGGTTTCTAGATTTTATATTGATACATAGAATTATGCTTTCATATATGACACTGAAGTGGAATTAGAACTGGCTTGGGGGACTCTGGTGGATGGGGAAGGAGGTAGGCCTGAGGGTGAAAATGCTCCACATGCATGCACGAAAACTAAAAGTGTTATTCACACCGATGACTCTTGTTTAATATGGCATCGGCTCTAAGAGACACCTCTCTCAACTGTTCCTATAAACGAAACACTACACACCCACACGCCACTTTCTTCAGAAAGCCTTTCTAGTGGATGAGAACTGGCCTGGACGGTGTTCCCGAGGCTGTTCACACAGCCACACTAATGGACTCTTTAAAACTAAGTAATGAAAGGTGTGGCGAAGGACCCCGCATTTATTCACTAGACACAATGTACCTTTTCCTAATTCTCTTCAAATACTTACTGTGCACCATTGGGGCACCATTAGGTATTAAATATTGCGAGGATTCGTATCTTTAAAAAAAAACCAACAATCTTTCCTTGAAATATCATTAGGGAGGAAGAAAAAGCATGCACAGACATGAAGGTAAGGCTCTGTAATTACTAATATTTCTGACATTGTTTTTGAGATGTCCCATGAACTCAGTTGCTGAGTCTGAGACTGATCTGTGAAGTCCTGATCTATCATGATTCCCCTCGGCTCCCTTCCGTTTGTGACTTTTAGGTGGTTTCCAAATGTGAACCAAACCAGTGTTGGTTGGCCCGGAGCAGAGTGTGGTGTACAGGTGGGCGGTTCTCCTGGCTCCCAGGCCTGCGCAGAGGCTTCATGCCATTCTTAATGACTGTGGACATGTTACCATGCAGCCACAGAAAGAGGTCAAAAATATCCTTCAAACGCCCGGGCACTAAAGATGCCATTTTAAGGAGGGAAAGCAAATTGGCTCTTGGTGGACAAAAGACTCAGGTGTGTGGCTGGCGGCTGGAGACGTGGTCAGACAGGGCATTTCCAGGTCTCACACGGAGAGCACCTTCCGTAGACATCTGTTCTAAAGCGCTTGTCTTACTCTGGAAGCCGAACTTTAACACGATCACAAATTTGACCCAAGAGTTTGTCATTTCAAGCAACTTTCCAACAGAGCGCGGGGTTGGGTCTCCCGGCATCACAAGGGGCTCCGTGCAGGACACCGGGCACCAGGCGGGCACCGGGTCTCTGCTCCTCCTCTGACCTCCCAGGAACAGCGGCATGCTCTGGGCGCAGCTTTCCCTCCCAGGCCTCTCCCACTTCCCTTCCCACCCGTCCCACCCGCCGCGTCCCAGGAACCGCGCCAGTCGCAGGGTCCGGGCTGTTCCCCCTTGATACCCCTGGGACCAGGACGCGAATTCCTGTGGGTCCCAGGAGTGCCAAAAGTGCTCGGAGAGACGGGAAATTGCAACAGCGCTGGCCCCCTCGGCCCTCCCTTGGCGCTTTCCCGTAACTCCCGCCCCTGGACATTTGCCCCGCAGCTGATTCACAGCCGGGGCGCGGAGCCGCCTCCACACGCGGGGACAGACGTCCTCAGCCGCGGCCCTGCGAGGCCCGAAGACCGGCCCAGCTCCAGAGCAGGTCGCCAGGCGGGTGAGTACTGAACCGCGAGCGCCTGCGCTTCCGGAGCCTCGCTTCCTTCTGCTCCCTCCTGGCTGCAGCTCGCGCGGCTTCTGCTCTGTCCTGCTTTGGTTTTAACTCTCAAAAAAAGTGCCGCCTGTCTGGTACATAACTCTGAAAGACCAGATGCTCTCAGAGTGCACATCGCTGGGGGCAACACCAAGTCCAGGCCCGCTTTGCGGCTCACCATCCTCTGATCTCTCTCCGGTGGTTGCAGAGATGTTTGCTGAGTTAGGATTCCCTTTTGGGCCACTTTGTTTTTCCTCTCCCAGTACTCTGTGGGAGTTGATGGCTGCCCCTGTCCTCTTGCTTTCCAATCCTTAACTCCCACCCAGCCCTGACATTTCTCTGGGAGTAGGTGCTTTCCTCTCCACTCAGAGGAGAGCACTACCTGCCGTGGGGGCTTCTGCACAGGTAGAGAGAGCAGGTACTTCTTCTCATGTTGCTTGGTTATTGGTACTGATGCCAATCAAGGACTCCCGGCTGTAAGGGTACCTAGAGAGCGAGCAGCGCGGTGATGAAATCAGAGCTTGACGACAGAGATTTCCTTCCACAGTTCTTGCGCGACCCCCTGTCCACCCACTTGTCCATAGGAGCTTCCACCTGCCCTGCCTGGCTGGTGAGTGGGCAGAGGCATAAAAATAGCTTTCAGACACAGGCTGAAACAGACAGACAAGCTGCCTGCAACATTTTGTGAAAGCGCTTTGAGATCAAGCTGTTTCCAGCTCTGGACACCTGGTCTTGATATAGGCAGAGAAAACAGAATTGAAAAGTGGAAATGAGATGCAGGCCAAAGGCACCATTGCTGAGGGGTGAGGATGGGGAGCAGCAAGGCAGGGTCCTAACCCTGATGCTAACATTCTTGGTCAGGTTACTTTTTCTGTCTTACTTTCAGTTTTCTTGTTTACATAATAAGGGTTCCTATTCTGACCAGGAACTGTGTGCTTCATTTTTATCAATGAGGAAAACAGATGTCCGGAGAGGTAAAGTGACTGGATTGTGGTCAAACAGTTAGGCGACAGAGTTGAGCTTTCACCTCTGAGTGTCACAGCCTCTCCGTTATACTTCAAAACGCTGGGATTTTTTTTTTTTTGGAAGTTGGGCTGGGGTAGATGATCCCACCTTGTCTTCTACTGCTCTGTTTTGCCTGGGGTGAGTCACAGGAGTTTCCCAGCTGACCTGAGTTTGAGAACCATCCTTGGCATTTTCCAGCCACACCTTCATCCAGCATGTCCTGGGGCTGTCTCAGTATGGTGAGCAATACTCCCGGCTGCACAGCCAGGTCTCTGCCACCACGGGCCTCTTTGGGGCTGCACCTTGATGCCAGTGCTGTCTCTTGTCTAAGTTCTTTCATCAAAAGGCTGTGAGAGAATGGGGCTGGCGCTGAGTGTAGAAAGACACTTGAGCCACACGAAGAGCACTCACTGTGGACAGTTTTCCTCCTCTCATTCACTTCATCTGCATAGACCGGAGTCTGCCCATGTCTACACTCCCTACACCGACCCCACTGTCACCTTCCCCAACCCCATCCCCAGTGGACAGGAAGTCCATGGGTGTCGATGTTTCAGACTCCTTTGTCCTGAGAAAAGAACCCAGCCAGAAACAGTTGTAATGGAAGTTTTGGTCTCTTTGTAAACTCAGTTACATCATGTACTCGTTTTTGTTTTAATATCAAGTGTCGGATTTTAGCTAAGCCTTAGTTTGTCCACAGCTGATAACTGTCTCGGCAGGGGGTAGGCTTTGAGTGGTGGTAATGGCCAGCCTCATGTGGCACAGAGAGGGGTGTGGTTGAGGGCTCTGAAGATATAAATGTAAGAGCTCAGAAAGAGAAATTGTGGTGTGTGTGGTGCGTGCGATGATGGCATGAGTGTCAGTTTGAGACAGACGGTGTGGAGGTTTGGAGCAGACAGACTGAGAGAGACACTTGGGAGTGTAGGGGCTTGAAGGAGACTGCTGGCTGAGTTTGCTGTTGACACAGACTGGTATAGCCCTGAAAGAACCCATTGACCCTCAACAGCCGGGAGAAGTAAAGGGGTCTGCACCTCCTCTCCCCATTAACCTTCTCCCTCCTACTTAGGGTAGGGGACTGGGAGGGAAAGGCTTTAAGGAACCCCAAATAAAACTGAGTACAAAACAAGCACTACAAACAGTGCTGTGGTTCTGAAAGAGTGGCTGTCCAAACGGCCTTGGACAAGAGGGAGGTTTGTGCCTTCCCTGTGGGAGCTGGGCTGAGTGTTTGCTGACTCTGAAAGGAAATCACACTGCGCATTCTTCTGTGGGACAGGAAACCTTTCTTAGAGAGGACATGAACAGCAAAGGGGGATGAAGGGGAGCAAAACAAACAGCATACCCTGTGAGGCGGGAAATAGAATGCACAGCCCACCAGTATCTTTCTAGGGAAAGCCCTCCCTGAAGCAACCTCCCTTTTCCCCACCTGAGGGTTTATTTCCCCGTGGCTGATCCTGGCTTCCCACGGTCTCCCTCCCTCCACATCGTATCCTCCCGCCTCCCCAGGTTTTAGTTACTTCACACTACATTTGACTTGTGTCGATTTGCAGTGACATGAACAACAACCGACTGCTATTCTTCTAACAGTAGGGAAGTGGATGCAAGGAAATGTGGTCTTGCAGCATCAGCTGCTACCAGCCTAGAGTGAATAATGTGGCGTGGTGCATTATTTTTCTCTTCGTCTCGACAAACACCGAACAAGAAGCAACTTAAGGAAAGGAAGGTTGCTTTTGGCTCATGGTTTGAGAGGGTGCGGCTCACCGTGAGGCAGCTGGGCGAGTTGTGTTGGCAATTAGGAGGGAGAGGAGAGAGAGACGGTGCCCTTGCTCTGCTGACTCTCCCCACCCACCGCCATTTTCATTCCGCATGGGATACCAGCCCTTGGGACAGTATTACCCACATTAAGGGTGGGGCATCCCTCATCAGTTGCTTCTTCCGGTAACAGACACGCCCAGAGAAGCATCTTCTAAGGGATTCTGAGTTCAGTCAAGTTGGCAGTGCTGATTAACTACCTTGAGTTTACCACTAACCACCCGGCTACTCCAACATGACATATGATGATCATAACATATGATGAGTGTCACTACCAGATGCTTTCATTTATAAAGATTTGAACAACATACATATACACACAAGTTTCTTTAAAGGTTTATTTATACATCTGTGTGTGTGTGTGTTTCTCTCTTCCTGTGTGTGCATGTGTGTGTATGCATGTGCGAGTGTGTGTGTGTGTGTGTGGTATGTGTGTTCAGGTGCCCTTGGAGGCTAGAAGAGGGCATTGGATCCCCTGGGATTATAGGTGACTGTAAGCCACCAGGTATGATTGCTGGGCTGAAATCTGGTCTTCTGAAAGAGCAGCAAATGCTCTGAACTGCCAAACCCCCACCATACCGCTGTAATTGTTACGTGTTACTAGGTAACAGACACAGTGTTTGCACTAGAGTTCTGAGAGACAATGGTAGAATGCCGTAGTTATCCAGGATTGTCAACACTTGGGATCATCAGCAGTTATAATTTTGCTAACCCACCCCTACTTCCTCTCTCTCCTCTCTCTGTTTTCTTCCCCCCTATTTTGTGTGCATGGGGAGGGGGGTCTAACTCAGGACTAGTGTTCACTAATGACCTACACCCTAGCTTCACAGTACTTTTCAGTGTTCAAAGCTGTTTCCTCCACTCTTTTCTTGCCTGGATAGTTTCTAGTAATCAGCTGACTGCAATTTTTGCCTTTGACCTTCAAAGTTTTCGTTAAAATGCATTGTAAGGAGTCCACTTTCTATGGTTGCTAAAATTTTCTTTTTTACATTTGCTGACAAGAGTTTTATTTAGATTTATTCTACTCTACTTAGGGCTTGCTGAACTTCTTGAATCTCTAAATTTACAGTTATTATTAAATTTGTAAAGAAAACCCACCTCATTATCTCATCTCTAATTTTTTCTTGTCCTTTTCCCTCCTTTATTTGTGATTTCAGCCAAATGTTTATTAAATAACATCACAGGCCACTACTATTGCTAACTCAGTTTTTTTTCCTGTCTCTTTCATTTACAAACAAGTTTTAGAATTATGTTTAATATTTAAATTTCCTTCTTTACAATCCAAGGTGGATAGCTTGCCCTTCCCCTTATTGATGCTATTGTGCCTTGAGAAACTAGTTAGAATTAGCAACAATGCCTCAGGGAAGATAATGCATTGGTCTTTGCACTTAAATGTGAGTAGCTGTGGAGCAGAATCCCAGAAGCGCTGTTCCTGGAGCAGAGGGTTTATCACACACCTCTGCTTCATAGATAAGTGTTCAAGTCAGTGTATGAAATTCTGACACTCCTCACCACAACTGTCACCGGCCTGCAGTGACACCTGGATACCACCTGAGTGAAGGCCGGGGGTAGAGAGTGTAAGGCGACACAAAGAGGGACCCCAAGTCTAGGCTTTGATCAAGGTGCCGTTTACTGAAAGTCAGGTTAACACTTAAATAGCAGGGAAGTACAAGCAGTTTCTCACGGAAGCAATTTTACTTGGCCAAAACATACGAGGGCTCACTCAAAGTTACACAGAAGCTGCTGTCTGGTTACCATGGTTGCATGGAGTTTCTCAGGGTCAGAGCCCTCTGCTGTAGAATTGCCAGGGTCAGTCTCTGAGCCACCAAGCTTTAGATAGTAACCAGGGCTGAGAGGCCGAATTCCACTGCTCAGATGCGCACTCCAATTTGCCATTAACTCCAAATAGGCTGCCACACACAACCAATACAAATACATACATACACACATACATACATACATCATACATATATTTTCAAACTTGTAAGTGGATGAGATACAGTATAGCATTTCAATTTGCATTTCACTAATTACTACTGCAATTTAACATCTCTAAATATTTGTGAATTATTGGTGCTCTCTAATAGCTAGTTTATGCCTTTACTCATCCTTATATGGAGTTGTTTCCTCTTATGTAATTTTTTGTTATATTTATTTATTGACTTGTGAGGGGTTGTTTATGCTACAGAAGGCAGGTGAAGGTCAAAGGAAGACTTTGCCCTCCTTCTACCACGTGGGTCCTCTGTCTCTGGCTCAGGGTTTTCTAATTTTTATGCATCTCTGTGCTGTCTCACATCAGAATGCTCTGTGTGCAACAGATAATGCAATCACATCTACGACTTTCTCACTCTTTTTTAAATTATAGAACGAGACACATATCACAGTAGGTTACCATCTTAACCACTGTACTTACAAAGCTCAGTGCTCACAACTCTCCAGCCTGTGGCTCTGGCGCGTTTTCCACTTTGCAGAATTGCACAGTTTCCCTCTCCCATTCTCTATGTCAGCCAAGCTACTTTCTGTCTTTTAAACTGGACTGATGAAAGCTCCTCAATGTGAATGGAATCACACAGTATTTGTGTCTCTGTGACTGTCTCACAGTGTAATATTTTTAAAAACCCCATTGATCTTCCCCACTTTTTATTCCAACAAATTTAGTGTATCTGGTTTTATATTGAGGTATTTAATCCACGTGGACTTTGAGATTGTGCAAGGTGATAGATATGGGTCTCTTTGCATTTTTCTATCTGTGGACTTCCAGCACCATTTGTTGAAGTTGTTATCTTTTTTTCCATTGTATGGTTTTGACATCTTTGTAAAAATTCAGGTGTCCATAGGTGTGTGGGTTTATTTCTGGATCTTCTATTTGATTCCATTGATCCACCAGTCTGTTTCTATGCCAGTACCATACAGGTTTTATTATACATGCACTATTAAGTGGATATTAGCCATTTAATATAGAACAGCCATCCACAGATCTAAAGAAGCTAAACACTAAAGAGAGCCTTAGGGAAGATGCTTAAATCTCATTCAGAATGGCAAACAGGATAGACACCAGAAGTGGTGGAAGAGAGGAAACAGGATGGGAGTCTACTATAGAGGGTCCTCTGAAAGGATTCACCCAACAGGGGATGGAAGCAGATGCTGAGACACAGGGCCCAACTTTGGGAGCACAGGAAGTCCTACGGAGGAAGAGAAGGGTGGGATTAGAGGCACATGGAGGGGACAGGAGCCCCACAAGAAGACCAACAAAACTAAAAGATCTGAGCCCAGGATATCCTGCAGAGATTGATGTACCAACAGAGCACCGTGCATGGAGAGGACCTAAACCCCTGCTCAGATGTGGCCAATTGGCAGCTCAGTCTCCATGTGCATCTCTGAGCTACGGGAGCAGGGGCTGCCTCTATCATCAACTGAGCTGACTACTCTCTGATCACTCACCCCTGATGATGCAGCCTTGCCAGGCTATAGAGGAAGAAGATCCAAGTAGTCCTGATGAGACTTAACCAGGCTATGGGCAGATGGCAATAGTGGAGAGCTCCCCCTTTCAGTGGGCTAGGGGATGTGGGGAAGAGGGAGGGAAGGTGGGATTGAGGGAGTTGAGGGAGGGGGCTTCAATTGGGATATATAATGAATAAATTGTGAAGAAAATAAAATTTAAATTAAAAAAAAGAACCATTGTGGCAGCCATTACTCATCTGTATTTTTGTGACTGGCAGGCATTCCACAGTCTAAATGCCCTACCTCTCTCCTCGCTCACATCCTTAATATTCTTTGTTGCACAGAGACTTCAAGTAGTTCCGTCATCAGCACATTTCATCATTTCTGGGCTTTGCCTGATTTTGGAAAATCTTGGTGTTTTAAAACTTAAATTGTCTTATTTATGCTAATATTTTTCACCATTTTGGTTTAATATCATAACATTAGACAACACATTTCTGAAAAAAAAATAAAGTGAGGGTAAGGATGTAAGTTAATTTTTTTCCTAAATTTTTAGATGATTGATCCCATCCATTTCCTTAATGGTCTGTAATTTGAAACTCAGTTTATGCTATTTGGGAAGGGGTATATAAAACCAGGGCTCACTGTGTAACCCAGACCAGCCTTGAACTCATCACTCTCTTGCCCTCCCAAGTGCTGGGATTACAAGCATGTACCATCATCACCCAGCTCACTCAGGTGAGCTGTTCAGTCACCTGAGGATATGGTTAATTTGCATATTTTTCTGCTAAGTCTAAATTGTGGCCTGGGTTTTTCACCCCTAACAAGTAATCACATGGTTTCCATGATTTTTAACAAGATATCGGCTTCTGTCAGGCCATAATTTTGAGCACACCATCTTTCAATGCCACTTAAAATTACATTGCAAATAATTGTACTTCCTATTCATAATATGGGTAATTGAAGTGATATATAAGTTGTTTTCTTTGAACATTACATGGAAGGTGCTGATGACATAGCTCAGTGAATAGCATGCTTGCTAAGAGAGAATGAGTGCTTGAGTTTCATCTTCAGTACCTGTGTGATAGCAAACAAAGAAAAAAGCCCAGGCTCGGTGGCAAGGGCTTCTAGTTCTAGTACTGGGGAAGTAGAATCAGGCAGCTCCCTGGGACTCACTGGCCAGCTATCCTAGCCTAAGTCATCTAGCACCTACATCATCTGGTTCTAAGCAAAGACCCTGTCTCAAAACAAAAAGGTAGACAGATCCTAAGGAACATCATTTAAGGTTTCCCACTGGCCTCCAAAAGTCACATATGTAGCCATGAAAATATACACACACACAAGTATTACATGCTAAAGAACTGAAATAAAACTGGATTAATTTGACCTCATATATACATTTATCATTTATTTGTCTGAAGGATGGCAATATGTTTTCCAGTCAGGATGCTGGTTACTTAATTGCAATTGGAATGTGTTATTTTAGTATCTGCACTGAGGGCCCAGGAGCTCACAGGTTTTAAACCTAACAAATGACACTCTCCTAGGCACATTTGGGTCCTAAAAATTGTTAACCTGTTTCAGATCTGCTCAGTTGCCATGGGTTAGAATAGAATCAGAAAACAATGTTAGCGAGTTGATTCTCCTGGAGTGTATGGTGCAAATGTAAAAATAATAGAATCCCCACTGCATTTGCAAGTATGAATACATGCATGTGAAAGCATGCAGGCACAGAAATACACACACTTTAAAGAATGCTTTATGTTACAGGACCATGCAATTAGAAAAAAAGATGTTTGTCATTTTCTCCATCTCCCACCTTCTCCCTTCCATCCAAGCTCTACATTTCTAGGTGTGAGTAGATGGGTCTGTCCTTCCAGGATGGTTTGAATTGTTTGGTTAGAAGACCAAAAGACAAAAAGAGTGAGCAGAGGCACTTATGAGTGACAGAGCAGAATGCAGAGGGCGGTGACAGGAGCTGTCAGACCAATGCTCCCCTGACATCTGTGTAGACAGCGAACAGAAATGTGTGGAGGAGTGCTTCCCGGAAAGCTTTGGCTAGAACAGGGGAGACCTGTTGAAGTTGCTTATCAGACGAGTCCATCTCAGGGGAGAGGCTTAGCTTCATCACTGGACTATGAGGATGCTGTCCATCATGGTGTCCACTTGTCAGGTCCTTTAGGAAGGACCTCTGAGCAGCCCTGTGGCACAGGCACCCTGCTTTTTCTACAGAGATGCTCCCCTGAAAATACTATTCTGAAACTCGATTTTCCACTACGTACTTCAAAACACACCTCATGTCAACACATATGTCTGCTTTATTCTCCTCAAATACTGTGTGCTTTCTCTTTGTGGGAATGCATAATAATTAAAATTTGGGTTCCTTTGAATGGGCATTTGATATATTTGTATTATCTGTAGGGGAAAATCCTAACAATAGCACTGTAATTAGTTCTGAATCAAATAAAATGCACACTAAAACTTAATAGATACAGTCAAACACATTTCTGTAGGGTTGCCATCTTTGGTTCCTAGTGACTGGTGATGTTTATTTTATGGACTCTTACCGGTGAGTGGCATTGGTGGTGTTGAGAGCTCTTTTATTTCCAACAATTTGACGTTGCACAGACATTCCCATGTACAATTACGGCTTTGGTTTGTTTGTTGTAGTTGTTCTGAGAGGAGGTCTCACTGTATAACCGTGGCTGTCATGGAACTCGTTGTGTAGATCAAGCCAGCCTCAAATTTAGAGTGATCCCACTGCCTCTGCCTTCCAAGTGCTGGGTAGCAGGCGTGCACCGAATAACCGTTTTAAGCTGATTTTTATTAACTCACAGTAATATTTCTTAATTTCTCTTTCTTTTTTTTTGGTATGTGCATCTTCTTCTTCTCCTGAATTACCATACTCATGTTTTTCTATAGCTGTTTGCCTTTGAATCTGATTTTTAGCAGACTTTTATATATTGGGAAAAAGTAACTCTTTGCCATATATGTCTAGTTAATATTAAATCTTAAAAATGTGTACGTAGTCAGAATTTGCATTTTGTGCTTTTATCTGTCTGGGATGTATTTTTCTGGAAGGAGTAAAGCAACAGCAATAATCCGCCTCCCTGGGTTTACTATGTGAGGTCTCTCTTAATCCCAATCAACCCTCCCGTCTTTACACTGATATAAGCTTTTTCCTTCTCATTCACAGAAGAGACGAGTTATATAAGTATCACTTGGTCATGCAGCCACTGACTACCAGAGTTGTGCTTGACCCTATTAGTCTCCTGTCACAGTCCAGTGTGTGTTAGACATGCTTTCCCCATGATGCCCAGGTTATTGTTCCAGTATCATTTATGGGAGCAGGGTGGCTCTTCACAAATGACTTCAGTACTGCTGTTAGCAAATTCTGAATTGCTGCATCTCTTTTGATCAAGACTATTCCTTGGATCTGGGTTTTTCGTTTCTTTTTTGGCTTTGCCTACCACACAGAGACTAAACTTTAACTGAAGATAGGTGATGTGTCCCAGAAATGTTGAACTGAGTGTTGTTTTCGAATAAAATCAGTAGCTAAAATCAGGAGCTAATTCAACTCCTTATGTCAGGATTTGCGTCGTGAACCTGATGGACAGATGTTATCCACTGGAGAGATGCAAAGTGGGGATGGGGAAGAGACGCTGGAAGCTTCAGGGGGCATTGGTCCTGGCGGTGGAGCTGAACAGAAGGGAAACAGGCAAATTGTGGACCATCGGTTTTATAGAGAAATAATAGGAACACTTCAAAGGGTCTCCCCAATACTTAATGGCAGTACCCCTGAAAAAGGAGGTGATGAAGAACTGTTCCCAAATGCATGCCGCTCTGCACTGCAGTGCAAACTCTTACTGATTTCCAGTTTTTCCTCATTGAGGCTAGAAATGATTCTTGCTATGATTTCAATTTTTAGAAATTTGTTGAGACATGTGGCCTGCCATATAATCTCTCCTGGAGACTGTTCAGTTCTAAAAAGATCTTACAGAGAGAGAGAAAGAGAGAGAGAGAGAGAGAGAGAGAGAGAGAGAGAGAGAGAGAGAGACATGCTCCCATCACAAACAACTTCCTTCTTTAAAACAGCATTTGCATATGATGGCCCCCTGTCATCCAGCCAGTTTTTAAGAATTTAGCAACACACCCAGGTCTGGGGAAGCAAATGAGTGTCGCCACTGTTGCGTCTCATGAGGATTATATTTGGTAGAGAAGCTTCCCAGGAATAAATATTTCGGTCATGACCGAACAAGAAATTCCGGTAAGTGAAGGCTAACTACGTTCTTTAGTCGTGCCCCTTATTACTCATATAGCATTCAATCAGAAGGATATTCAGAGGACCTGCTGTGAGAATAAAACTCTGCAGATAAGATTGAAAGAGCACGTATGACGTTCAAAGAACACAGTGAAGCAAGCAAGATCTTCACAGAGAAATTCACAGAACGGAGCCAGGACAGAGATGAGGAAGGAAATGGAGAGGCAGGAGAAAATGGAGGAGTAGAACATAAATTACAAAATGAATAGCCATTCTTTCTGGTTCCCCAACCCCATGTGTGCCAAAGGTAATGAACTGGGTAATATTTGGTGAGAGAAGAAGAAGAGAAAAAAAAAAGACCTGAAAAGGAATTAATTGGTGTTTCCATTAAAATAAGTTAAAAGCAAAGAAAGAGTGGAAGAAAACTAGTATTCACTTTTCTTCTCTTCCCTGGTGTTTCCTGGACAGCAGCCATGTCCTAGGACTCTGGGGCACAGTGCCTCAGATCTTTTCTCTCTAGTGGCACAAGTCCATTCAATAATATAAGAGGCAAGAAGGAACAGGTTTGGGGGAAGGACTCGGTAATGCAGAAAGACACATCCTTCTGCTTTTTAAAAAAAACAAAAACAAAACTAGAAATCGGGAGTAGAATGCTGCTTTCTGAGAGCCATGGAGCTCTGAGCCTGCTGGGTGAATTTGAGGCTAGGTTCCTGGACATGATGTACCCTGAGCAGTAGAAAATTTCTGCCTTGTCTATCATGTTGTCCCATGTGCACCTGACTCTCTTCTACTACTAGACAGGAATTCTGTGTATTTAGCTGGTTGCCTAAGATCTTCTCTTTTGGTCCAATAAGTGCCTTAAAATTTTATCTGGAGCTGAGCTTTTGATAGACTCATAATCCATCCATCCCAGTCTTCTGCCTTGCTTAATGGTAACTCTGTTATCCATAGGCCTTGAGCTAAAAGTCCTGATGTTTCATTTGGTCACCACCTCATGGCTTGTCAGCTCTTCCCTTAAAAACTTCTAACTGCACCATGCCTCACTATCTCCACAGTCCAAACCCACCCTCTACTTTCACCTGGACTGTTGACCACGACTCCTTCTCTCCTTCCACTCTTGCTCCCCATTTCCCCCCTGCATCTCTGGGCTCTCTGTTCTGTGAATATCAACCCAGGATATCTCTGTGCTTTCCAGTGCTTCACTGTGGTAGCCCAAGTTATTCAAATTTTATGCCTGTTCTGTCTCATCTGCTCTCTACCATCCCTTGACCTCACGCCTGGGCTTCCTTCGCTGCCCATCCCCTCCCCTCAGCCACATCTTCCTCTGACTAGTTTTTGAATCCTCTGGGCTCTCTCCTTTCTCACGGCCCCAACAAGAAGCAGGGTGATGCCCTCAGATAGGGTAACTGGAGAAGGCCCTCTTACATTGATAAGGCTGACCCCAGGATTTCGAGTAAGTGGTGTCTATTTGTCCACACACTGTCAGACTCTGGCTGCTGGACAGCTATTCCAATGTGGTTTCTGAAGAAATGCTCCATGGAATCACTGAGGTGTTACAGCTGCCAATTCCCAGTCTATCCATTTTCAAGAGCTTTATTGATTTTGCCAGGAGGGTTCCAGGCAGCAGTGAGGGATTCATTAGTCCTGCTGCCCGTGGTCCTCGGGTGGATGGTGGTGGTCAAGCGAAGTCACTGCAAACAATGCAGAGAGCACATTCTAAGATTCCCAGTGGATAACCCAAAGCCTTGGTAGAGCACACTCTGTACATTTTCTCCTGTACTGTACATGATTGTACAGTAAGACAGCAGCACTGGTACAAAACAAGTGTAGTAATAGACCAAAGGAGCAGCCACTTAAAACAGATTAGCTCAGGGATAGGGGCTCTTGCTACCAAGCCCAGCAGCCTGAAGTTGATCATGAGTCCACATGGTACAGGCTATTGTCTGACCTCCACTTGTCCACCATGGCATGAGAATGCATATGCACAGGCATGCACACACACACACACACACACACACACACACACTAAATAAATGTTAAAAAATGTTAACTTACCAATTAGTCCTGAAATTTTCCCGATTGTATTGTCAGACTGTGGCTATTTGATGAGAACCAAATGTGAGGACGGTAAAACAGTAGAAAGGGGTATTACTGTAGCCACTGATCTCACTGAACTCAGATGACAGTGACTGCTGGGTCACAATTGATACCTATCTGGTGTGCATAAAGTGGTAAGTGTCGCTCATCTCTGTGACAAGTTGGAGACCTACAACAGGGTAGGCTCCTGGGAGGATATGTGGGTGACTCAGCCAAGACCCCTCGTAGCAGAGGTGATAGAAACTGAAGAGGCCACCCCCTAACTAGTCAGGACTCAAAGCGGAGGAAGGGAAGCACCAACAAAAACTTTGACCCAAAATTTATCCTGCCTACAAAATGTACAGGAAAAAAAAATAAAGCAGAGATTGAGGGAATATCCAGCCAATGCCTGGCCCAACCTGAGACCCACCCCATGGGGGAGAGCCTCCCCCTGACACTATGAACAATACTCTGTGATGCTTGCAGAAAAGAGTCTAGCATAGCTGTCCCTTGAGAGGCTCCACCCAGCAGTGGATGAAAGGAAACAGATGCTGAAACACACAGCCAAACACTGGACAGAGCTCAGGTAGTCTTGTGGAAGAGTTGGGGGATTAGAAGGACCCAGAGGAAACAGAAGCTCCACAAGAAGACCAACAGAGCCAACTAACCTAGACCCAGGGGCAAGGTGAGGCTTATAGAGACTGACGCATCAACCAAGGACTATGCATGGACTGCACATAGACCTCCTACACATATGTATCAGATGGGCAGCTCCGGCTTCATGTGGGTTTCCTAGTAAGGGGAGCAGAGGCTGTCTCTGACATGGACTCTGTTGCCTACTTTTAGATCACTTTCCCCTGGGGGATTGCCATGCCAGACTACTGGGGAGGAGGTTTGGCTCAGTTTTGATGCAACTTGATGTGCTGGGGTGGGTTGGGGGCAGATGGGCTCCCATTTTCTGAGGAACAGGGGAAGGGAATAGAAGAAAGAGGAAGGGTGGGACCTGGAGGAGAGAGAGGGGACTACGATGGGAAGTAAAGTGAATTAAAAAAAAGTGGTGAGCCTCAGGTAGATGGCAAGAAATCAGAAGCACTGTTGTTCTTTCCCAGGCTTCTCAATTCAGCAGCTATGAGAGAGCACAGGGCAGGGGCTGTGGACACTTCTGTTTTTAGGGTCCCAAAGTGTTCCTATGAGACCTACGTGGTGGTCTTTTTTGAATACTTGTGTTTTCTAGTTCCTTGGTGACCTTTAACCTCCCATTTCTACTTACCATTACTTCTGATTTTCTTTGCAGAGTATTTCTGTGCCTATGGTTTTAACTCATGTGTTTAGAAGCATGTAAAAACAACCCTGTCATAAACAATCCATTTGATGTGCATACCAGCTCTGGAGCTTTCTGTTTCCAAATTTGTTATGTGAGATTTCCTTTCCATGGTGGCCACTTCGTGTTCCAAGAGGGAGTGTGAGGAGACAGTGGACCCAGGACTAACAGCAGGCCCCTTCCCGTGAGGCCTCCTCCTTTGCTCCTTGGGCTCTGTGCACACAGCTTCTCCTTGAATTACCTCTCCCTCTGGTTCTGGCATTCAGTCAGACCAGCGGTTGTAGTAGGATCAGTTATGAATGGAATGATGTGTTTGCCAAGAATAGAAACCAGTGCTGACAAGAAGTGTGGAGGAATGCTGTCGGCTGATTCAGCGTAGACACTGTTGACCATGATAGAGTCATTTGCTTGTGTGTGGTTCCAATTTACCTGTAAAATAATGATTTGAAAATAAACAGAGTGTGGCAGTGCAAACTCATATACAGGCTCACAAAATTTCTGGCTCTGGATGAAATCTGGGTAGCGGGGTAAAGGCAAAAATCAGCTTTCTATGAATCTCTGGTCAGCCCTAAGGAGAAAAGTGAAGATGGACACCGTTTCCCCTGCTAATGGGCTTGCTATTTAACTAAGAATGAACCGGTCTTTCTGAGATCATCTGGCCTTATTATCTCTGCTCTTTGATTGTTCTCTGAGCAAAGCACCTCATGAATCAGTGGAACTCTTTTGGCTTGCTATTTGCAATTCTCTTCAGGGGAAAAAAAAATCAAACAAACAAAACAAAACAAAAATTATATTGAACAATGAACATGACTGTTTCCTGGAATATGCCAACTTTTCCCAGGTTGAATGTCAGCACAAGGGGAAAGGAAGGGTGGAGATGGCTTGGGTGATCATTTTTTTAAATTCATTTATTTAAAAATGTTAAATTATTTATTTTACTGTTTGTGTAGTTATTTTGCCTGCATGTATGTACGTATGTATACCATATTTTTGCCTGGTGTCTGCAGAGGTCAGAGCAGTATGTCAGATCCTCAGAGCTGGAGTTACAGATGGTTTTCAGGAGCTGAGTGGATGCTGGAAGTAGAACCCAGGTCCATTACTATGGAGCCCACTTGGATAGTGAACTGCCATAGGCTACCTCTGTTCAGGCATTCCAGACCATGAGTGGTCCTTAGCAGTTTTCGTTTTTTAGCTTTGTTTTTTGCCTTACCAGTTTTACTTGGATAAATCAAATGAATTGGATAATCACTGGGCTCCTGCTGCCAAGTGTCAGTGATCCAAAGCAGGAAGCCTTCATGGCTGACACGAGGTCCCTTGAAGCCTAGGTTTCTGACGTGTGCACTGTCAGCTGGACCTCATTTATGACCTGAGGAACATTTCGAGGTGTGGGCAAATGCAAATTCTTCCCCAAAGGCAGATGACTCGAGACGTGGCTACAGAGGAGAATAAGAATGGGAGGTTTCCGTTTCACCACTGACCACAGCTGGCCCAAGAAACCTACCTGCAGTTAAAACTAAATAAAGGTCTCTTTCTTATAATTTATCTTTTTCAGATAGTCAGACCAATGGCTTTCTCTGTGGTTTTTCATCAAGCCTTCCTCTTGGCAGTGCTGTCCCTGAGGGCATCCCAAAGTGAAGGTAAGAAGTGGAAATGGGAGAAAAGAACATATCAAAGACAACCCAACTGGTGCTTTGGAGAAAGTTAAGCAATTTCCCTTCCCTCAGAGCTGGTTCACATGAGATGTGGTAAATCTCTGGAAGCCACAATTTCCTTGGGTGTGGCCTCCCTCATCCTGGTGGCACATGTAATTAGTCCACTCCTTAGGCTTGCTTTCCTGCTCTGTGCTCTGCTCCTTGGTGTGGTTGTGAGTGGACCTGAGATCACAGAACTTCGTGATTGCCCTGTTTAATCTAGACCGTTGCCAAGGTATTTCCTTCCAAACCCTGTTGGACAAGATGGAACAGCCCAGACTTGTTCTGGCTGCTGAGTTAGAACAAGTTCTGATGCCCCTTAGCCACACTTCCTGAGAGCTGTTAGGGTTATAAAATTTGACTGAAAGCAACCAAAGTGTGCAAAGCAGGAGAAATTCTCTTGAGTATGTGCAAGGCATCTTAAATGCTGAAATTTGTTTACAGAGAAGTAATGTTTGACTCTTAGCTCTCTCTAGCAGACGGTTTTGGCAGCTTGGAATAAATCAACTTTGTAAATGCACGTGCATGTGAAAGCTTTGTCAAATGTGTATGGATACTTTTTTACTTTGAACTTATTTAAACATAGATTCTTAGACTTTAAAGAGTTTCTATTGGCTTATTAAATTTTCCTGCATTCATCTGTATTTTACAAAACTTTACATTTTTTTTCTTCCTGTATGTATTCCTTGCTGTATTTGCTTTTTACCCAAGAGTACAGATATCTGCCTTTCAAAATGACCCACCCAAGTTTCCTGCATGGATTTGTGAAAATGGTATTTGCAAAGAATATGCATAGAATTCCTCATTTATCTCAAAACTATAAGGAAAGATACGTGGAGAAAGGAGGAGATTTCGTTCTGTGAATACTTCAAGTTCCATCTTTTTTAGATCTAGGTTTGGTTTTGGCAAGTGGGAATACACCATTATTTTTTTTTTCTGGCTTCTTAAAAATCAGTTAATTAAGCTCTTCCCTAAGCTGGGGCTGTGAGGTGACCGAGTGTGGAGACTGTTCTGGCCGGGATCACAGCCCCTGATTCTGAGACAGCCTCATAGAGCTAGGCTTCATCCTGGGGCCTTCCCAAGCATTCACAGCTTTTGCCACAGCTTGCTCCCTTTGCAGAGCAGCATGACGTGAACTCTCCTCGGTGTATCCTCTGCAGGTGGAACTTACTGCTTCTCAAATCAGTCTCTGAGTCGGCTCATTCTCTATTGTTTAGATCAGACACGTTTCCCTAACTTCCTGGCAACCAGGTTTCCATTTCTTCTTCCAAAACACGGCTTTGTTGTAGGTCTCTGTTTTCACCTGAACTGCGGGGGACTATTTTCAATTTCTGCTGCCTACTAAACATCTTTTCGAACCAGTTGGCTCACCACTTACTCAGCTAACCAGGTTCAGGTCAGACTCTGTATTTCAGATAACCTGGCCTAACTTTTTCCAAGCGTTAAGACCCTTCAAATAGCCCTAGGCATATTAACATCAGCCAACAAAAGTTAGCATTTTGATGTATATTTCTGTCTTTTTGGTATGTACAGAAACAGTTGTAAATATGTGGTAATTTTACATATTTTTACATATATTTAAAATTTATATTTTACAGTTCATTTAGTGTGTGTGCGCGTGTAGGTTTATGTGCATACACATGTTCACAGCACATGTGTGAAGACCAGAAGGCAGACTGGGAGTTGGTTCTCTTTTTCACCATGTGGGTTTCAGGGATGGAGCTCAGATTGTCAAGCTTGGCAGGTACCTTTACACACAGAGCCACCTTGCTCTCCTCAAATACATCCAACTAAAGGTTAAATCATGATGTGTAGAGAAAAACCATAAGGGCACATATGAGTATATACAAACAGAAAAGAATCTGTACCAGTCTCCAGGAATTTTTTTTTTTAATGTAAGCAATTAAGAAGGGTGAATGTTTCCTTTTTGATGATGAAAGTTCTTGGAATCACGTTGTTTTAAGCATTGTTAAATGGTGTCCCGTTCTGGGAATCAGCCATATGTTATTTCCTCCAGCAGTATTAGGGCTGGCCAGCGGGAGGGTGCCGGTGACTAAGCCCAGGATGAAGGTCCCAGATGGCCTCTTTAATCACTTCTAGCTCCACGGCATGAGGGTTGACCTGGAAACCGGAAGCTCTGGCTCTGCTCTGGTCTACAGCCTTGGAACAGTTGTCTGTCCCACTGTTAACCTCAGCTGGCCTCTCTGAAAAATCGACAGGATTGGCTTTATCAATCTCCACGGTCCCAGTGATCTCTCCGGCTTCACCTTGGAGTTTTCTTTCTCTCCCGCCACACACGCATTATTTCTCACTGATGTTACTCAAGTACCTGAGTCATTCCACACTTGCTGATAACATATGCTAGTTTATGGAGATTCCCCTTTGCTGAAGCAACATGGGACAACTGGGTAGAGCTTCCAGAAATAAGGTTAGGCAGGGAGCTGGCTCATTCATTTGCCAATCAATTGTAGAATGTTTACACTCACTCTGTGTTATTAATCTTGATTTCCCTGAGCCAAAGTAAGACTTAGTCACACTCTTGTTTCAGTCACAACCCACGTCAGAAAAGCAGCCTGTTACAATCTGTTATGATCAGGGCTGAGAAAAGCCATGGGTCAGGGAGACAGAGAGAGAGAGAACATGCGAATCATTTACTGACAAAATACTTGAAGAAGGCAGTGCAAGGAAGGGTTTGTTTTGTCTCACTGTTTGAGACACTGTCCACCATAGTGGGGAAGGTGTAGAGGCAGGACTGTGGTCACTTTGTATGAGCAGTCAGCAGGCATTGTCCTTTTTATTCAGTCCGAGCTACAGCCTCGTTGATGTTGCTGCCCAGATTTACGGTGGGTTCCCCCTCTTCAGTTAAACCTTTATGGAAACACCCTCATCAACATACCCAACTCTGTGTTTCCTTGTTGGTTCTAAATCTAGGCAAACTGACAAATTTAACCAGGGTTAGTAATTGATCCTGTCCCAGGGCAGCCATGACAATGACTAGCTTTCACTAGGCCTTACCTCTTTTTTTATCTATCTATCTATTATCTATAATATGTTTTTAATTTAAATAGAATTACATCACCACCCGCCTGTGTCCCTTTGCCCTCCCTCCAACACCTCCCAGGTTCCCTTTGTTTAACCCCTTCATGCCTCTACTCTTCAGTTGATAGTCTCTTTTTCTTTAATTACTATGTTATATACACACATACATGCACACATGCATACATGTGTTTATATGTAAACACATAAATATGTGTGGAGTCTGTTTTTGTTGTTTGTGTCTATTGTTTTGGTGCTGACCACCAATAAGGGTGCTCATTCCTAGGAGAGGGTAGTTTCCTGGGAAAAGCTAATTCTCCTTCTCCCAGCAATCATCAGTTGCCTATAGTTCTTGGTCTAGGGGGAGAATCCCATGAAAGTTTCCCCCTTCCATGTTATATATCTGTTGTTACTGCTGTTGGCTTAATCTTGTTTATGCAGTCATTTCTAGGAGAGAGTGTTTCACCGTAGACTTCCTGGTGATGTTCTGCCTCTTACAATCAGTCCACTCTTTTTTCTGAGGTGTTCTTGGAACCATAGATGCAGGAGCTGTGAGACAGATGTATCATAAGGGCTGGGCTCCTCAGCATGTAGTGTGTGTGTGTGTGTGTGTGTGTGTGTGTGTGTGTGTATGATGGTCTCTATTTGCTGTAGAAAGAGGCTTCTTAGATGCAGGGTAGTAGCTACTTTATCTGTGGATATAAGGGTACTATCTAAAATATAATAAAGACTTACACGGGTCTAGCAAAGAGGCTGTAATAGAGTCTTTTCTAATGTCCATGATCTCACTAGCACTGGAGGCTGGCTAGGTTTCCATCACCAGGTATGAATTTTCTCATTTTGAGTGGGCCTTATGTCTGATCAGACAGCTGTTAGTTGGACACTCAAACCATAGCAATATGGAAAAAGTTAAGTCAAAGCACATAACTTAAGCTTGAGAAGGTAAGAACAGTGGAGTTCACAAGATTCTAGAAGCTCAACTTTTTGCTTGTAATCATGTATCTTGACACTTTCTATTGAGTAACAGTCGCGTAACATAAAATTAAGTTTCCTTCTGGTTACAGTGAGGTAGTCATCATTTAATACTTCATAATATTACTGTAACCATGCTCGTGGGAGTGAAGATATTCTAAATTTGTGCCTCTTCCTTTATCTGTCAGGTTATTTATTCCCCAAGGAATTGGAATTTCCCTAGGAGTCGAGTCACAGTGCAGAAGAAAAAAATAAAAGAATAAAAAGGCTGAAGCTCAGTGTCTGCCAGAGGATGGGTTTATTTCCCTAGAAGAGATTTCCCAGGTCTAATAACTTGTTAGACCACCTTGCAGGAAGGACCGGAGCCGAGACAATGATGCCAGGACCACACCTTGCTTAGTTATGGTGATGCCTCCTGCCTTCTATTTAAACCTACACCTTATTTTAAGATAGACTTAGAGCTTCAATGGACCTCTTTGTTTCTCTTCCAATGTGGACAAACTGAGTAAACCTGCGTTCTCTGCTGTACAAGATTATTCCTGTCTTTACTTGGCTTTTTGGAGATAAATGCTTCTTAACGCTGCCAGGGCCCAGGCAACCTAACAACGCCAGAAACACAGCCTCTGGCTGCTGGAAACAGCAACGGTTCCTGATTCTTCTCTCTCCAATGCTGGCAACTACCAGACCGCTTACTGTTTCTGGATAATCCACATAAATGAAACCATATAATATGTAACTCTGAATTCCTTACTTATAATAACATTTTTGAGTTCCATCCAGTTTATAGCATTGATCACTGCTCTGTTGCTTTTTACTACTGAACAATAATAGCCCTTTATATCTAGAAATCACAAGTTTAAATCTGAATGTCACCTGCTGATGACATTTGGATTTTTTTCACCCTTTGATGATTGTAAATTCTGCTGCTCCAGATATTCATAGGCAGATGTTTGCTTGGATCCCTGGTTTTGCTGGGGGGGGGGGGGGGTGCGTGTAAATGGGATAGAGACCTAGGAATGTAATTGCTGGGTCTTACTATAATTTTATTGTAACTTTCTGAAAAATTATCAAAACGTTTTCCACAGTGATGGACCATTTTACATTTCACTTGCAGCGTACAAGAACTGCAAATTTCTCCACACCCTTGCCTGTACATGTTACCTTGCATGTTTTTAATTATTACTGAAGCCTTCCTTGAGAGTGTGAGGTAGGATCTTATTTGATATGTCATTGGTTTCATCTGCATTTTCTTTTTTGAATTTTTTAAAATTAATTGCAGTTTATTCACTCTGCATCCCAGCTGTAGCCCCCTCCCTCATCCCCTCTCAACCTCACCTTTCCTCCTTCATCTCCTCCCATGCCCCTCTCCAAGTCCACGGATAGGGAAGGTCCTCCTCCCATTCCATCTGACCCTAGTCTATCAGGTCTCATCAGGACTGACTGCATTGTCCTCCTCTGTGGCCTGGCAAGGCTGCTCCCCCATCAGGGGGAGGCGGCCAAAGAGCTAGCCACTGAGTTCATGTCAGAGACAGCCCCTGTTCCCCTTACTAGGAAATTCCATTAGGATACTGAACTGCCATGGGCTACATCTATGCAGGGGTTCTAGGTTATATCCTCATTTGCATTTTCTTAATGACAACCGATGGTGAGAATCTTTTCATGTTGCTTTTTTGGCCATGTGTTTATTTTACTTGGGGAAATGTACAAGTTCTGTGCCTATTTTTATTTTTTTTTTCAGAATTGATTCATTATATATCCTGATTGAAGCCCCTTCCCTCAACTCCTCCTAGTCCCACCCTCCCTCTCCCTTAACCCCATCCCCTTCTCCTAGTCCACTGAAAGGGAGAGTTTCCCACCATTGCCATCTGCCCATAGTTTGTCAAGTCTCATCAGGGCTGCCTGGATCCTCTTCCTCTGTGGCCTGGTAAGGCTGCATTATCAGGGGCTGCTCTTTGATCTGTGCCTGTTTTTAAACTCAATGTGTTACTTTCTTCTATTGTGGATTTGTAAGAGCTCTGTATATAATATATATATATATATATATATATATATATATATATATATATATATATAGTTTATGTATAGTATATATACTCTTCTTCTGTGGCCTGGCAAGCCTGCATCACCAGGGGGAAGTAATCAGAGAGCAGTCAATTGAGTTCATGACAGAAGCAGTCCTTGCCCCCACCCATTCAGGTACCCACATGGAGACTGTTCTGACAGTTGTCTATGTCTGTTTTTAAACTCAATGTGTTACTTTTTTTCTGATGTGGATTTGTAAGAGTTCTGCATATAGTATATATACAGTATATGGTTTATGTATAGTATATGTTATTTGTAGCATTTATATAGTAAAAATACTAGAGACTTATCTAACACATGACTTATAAATAATTTCTCCCATTTGCAGTCTTTTTATTTTCTTGATAACACTCTTCAATGGGCAAATTCTAATTTTGATGACCTTTGATTTATTTGTTTTTTTTCTACTGTTGTTCATGATTTTCATATCATATAAGAGAACCCGTGCCAAATCCAAAATCGAGGGACCCACATTAAGTACATTTCCCCTTCCCATGCTGTATTTGAAAAAAGAAAAAGTCACACGGGATAGGCAATCTGTAAACAGCTACCGTGTCACATTTTATGGGTGCTCTGGTTAGTCTCACATCTGCAGAATCTATATCTGAAACCTTCTGAGGGCAATACTGTGTCTGGTTGTAAAGTCTTCCGCTGTGGAAAAGAGTCGTATGATAGCACTTCATTCTCAGTTTAACGCCATCCGGAATCTCATTCTGTCATTTATGTGGAGCATATGTCTCAGGCATTCCATCCCATGAGACCATGGATCAGACAACGGAGCCTATCTTATCAGATGTGAAACAAAAGAGAGCACATGTTTTGATATTAGAGAGATTACTATTACGTTTCACAGAGCTTTCATAAGTTATTTAATCTCACAGAGCTTTGGCTTCCTTATCTATAATAAAAATTGCCTTGTGGCTTTTTGGGGGGTTGTTTTCTTTTGCTTCTAGTTACTTCTTTCTATTTTTTTCCTTTCAAAGACTTTTAATATCAGTCCAATCCTAATAAAAATAGCAAAAATCACAAATATTGGGTATTCTAAAAAATTTTTGTTAGTATGCCTCAAAACTATCAAGTAATAAGAAGCAAATCAAAAAAACTATGAGAACTGTCATGTCCAAGTGGGAGCTAAAGAGACCTGATGAGTGAATGCTATGTAATATTCTTTTTATAATTTTTTTATTAATTACACTTTATTCACTTTGTATCCCCCCTTGTAATTTCCTCCCTCCTCCCCTCCCAATCCCTACCTTCTTCTCCCTTCTCCATGCATGCCCCTCCCCAAGTCCACTGATAGGTGAGGTCTTATTTTCCTTCCTTCTGATCCTAGTCTGTTAGGTCTCATCAGTAGTGGCTGCATTGTCATCCTCTGTGGCATGGTAAGGCTGCTCCCCCCTCAGGGGGAGGTGATCAAAGAGCAGGTCAATCAGTTCATGTCAGAGACAGTCTCTGTTCCCATTACTATAGAACCCACTTGAACACTGAACTGTGTGTGCACATCTGTGCAGGGGTCCTAGGCCATCTCCATGCATGGTACTTGGTTGGACCATCAGTCTCAGGAAAGACCCCTGTGCTCAGATTTTTTGGTTCTGTTGCTCTCCTTGTGGAGTTTCTGTCCTCTCCAGATCTTACTATTTCCCACTTTCATAAGATTCCCTGCACTCTGCCCAACAGTTGGCCATAAGTCTCAGCATCTGCCTTGATAGTCTGCAGGGCAGATCCTTTCAGAGTCCCTCTGTGGCAGGCTCCTGACTTCCCTGTTTTCCCCTTCTTCTGATGTCCATCGTCTTTGCTTTTCTGGATAGTGCTTTTTAAATTTTTATTTATTTATTCACTATATATCCTGATTACAAGCCTCCCTCTTCTCCTAGTCTCCCCCTTTGCTCACCTCTACCCCCATTCTTCCCTTGCCTTCTCCTCAGAGAAGGGGGCGGTCCCCCATGGGTACCAACCCTTGCCTTATGGCTTTACAGTTACATGACCCTGCATAAGCAAAGCAGCTTCCACCATGCCTAGGAAACAAACCCACGCTCAGGATTGTTACTGCTTTCCTTCACTACCGGGGTGAGGGGAAGCACACGTGCAATGGCAATTTGGAGGCCCTCCAACTTTTGCAGATTGCTAACATCTTAATTAAGAAGATATTCCTTTTGCCTTTGTAGAGGGGAAGGGCTGCAGGAGATTGAACTCGGGGCTTTATTCATGCTAAGTGTGTGTTTACCAAGCCACTCTTTCCCTAAACAATTCCTTGCTATGAGAGGCTTTCAGATCACCGGTTTCTAGAAACTAGGAAAACAAAGGCCGAGAAGCAGATGTCTGTTATATACGGTCTGCTGATTTTATAAGGGGTGTCTTTATCTTCTAAAACACATGCTAGAGAGGATGTGGAGAAAGAGGAACCCTCCTCCATTGCTGGTGGGAATATAAACTTGTACAACCACTCTCGAAATCAATTTGGCGTTTTCTTAGACAATTAAGAATAGTGATTCCTCAAGATCCAGCTATACCACTCCTAGGCATATATCCAAAAGATGTTCAAGTACACAACAAGGACATTTGCTCAACTATGTTCGTAGCTGCTTTATTCATAATAACCAGAACCTGAAAACAACCCAGATGTCCCTCAGTTGAGGAATGGATACA
This sequence comes from Pachyuromys duprasi, assembly GCA_028658305.1. NCBI lineage: Eukaryota > Metazoa > Chordata > Mammalia > Rodentia > Muridae > Pachyuromys > Pachyuromys duprasi. The sequence continues at coordinate 52,048,039 of CM053743.1, read as the reverse complement.
GAAATTGTGGTACTTTTACACAATGGAATACTACTCAGCAATTAAAAAGGAGGAAATCATGAAATTTGCAGGCAAATGGTGGGACCTGGAAACGATCGTCCTGAGTGAGGTATCCCAAAAGCAGAAAGACGAACATGGTATATACTCATTTATATAGGCCTATAAGATAGGATAAAAATACAGAAATCTATACATCTAAAGAAGAGAAACAAGAAAGAGGACCTGGGGTAAGAGGATTAATACTCACTTAGAAAGTCAAATGGGACGGACCTTGGATGTAGGAGTAAACAAGTAGCAGGACAAGAGCTGGCCACAGAGGGCCTCAAAAAACACTCTTCTTAGCAGTGTATCAAAGCAAATATTAAGAAACATAACCAATCCTTTGGCAGAGTGCAGTGAATCATATGAAAGAAGGGGAGTTAGTATGACCTGGAGAGGTCAGGAGTTCTGCAAGAACCAAATATATTAGGGCACAGGGGTCTTTTATGAGACTGTCTCTCCAACCAAGGACCATGTATGGTTATAACCTAGAACCCCTACTTGTATGTAGCAAATGGTAGCTCAATTCCCAAGTGGATATACTAGTAAGGGGAACAGAAACTATTTTGAACATGAACTCAGTGGCTGGCTCTTTGACCCCCCAGCCCTCCAAGGGAGGAGCAGCCTTGCTAGGCCACAGAAGAGGACATTGCAGCCATTCCTGAAGAGACCTGATAAGCTAGAGTTAGAAGGAAGGGGAGGAGGTCCTCCCCTATCAGTGGACTTGGAAAGGGACAGGGAGGAGATGAGGGAGGGATGGGAGGGATAGGGAGGGAATGTGAGAGGGGGCTCTAGCTGGGATACAAAGTACATAACCTGTGATTAATATACAATAAAAATGTAAAAAAAAAACCTTTGTAACATCCCCATTTACATCGGACCCCTTCAGTACAACTGTTGGAATAGTTGAATTAGCAACACATGGTTCCTTTCAGTTCTGTAAGGTGTTTCTCTTTCATAAGTGAGAGTCACGATATAATTTATTATCTGCAGTAACCCAGGTGGGTCCAGGCCCACCCTCTCTCTCACAGCAGAGTGTATCCGCTCATGCTTCTGTGTGCAACCATAGCTGTGGTGCTACTTAGGGCTTACAGACTATCTGAGAGGTGCTGGGCACATCTGGGAGTCAGTGGCCTTCACAACTCTGCTCGTGTTGGAACCCCTGGTGTTTTACAGGCTCATTCCTCCACTCATCGCTCTAAGCTTGTGATCTCAATTATGTCTGTGACTTTACAGAGTCTGTCCCATTAAGCTCTCTGTCACAAGTGTTCCGTTTCTCACCTAGTGCCCATCCAAAAAGTCCAGACAATTTTTGCTGGAGGTGTTTGAGCTCAGTCCATTGAAATACATGGAGCCACGTCTGGATATAAGATGCTTCCATTTTCTAGCCTTCCAAGAAGCTGTGGGCCACTGAATTTCCAAAAAGTAATGTTTTATTTTTTTTAATTTTAGAATATGAGATTTTAGAAAAAAAAAACTCTTTGTCAGATTACCCAGAAAAGACCTCTCTGAGCAGTGGCTTAGCAGCTTATTAACACACTGTGCATTGCCCAGCAAGTTCTTCAACGCTGTCTTAGTTTCTCCTTCTGCAGATGTAACTTTTAATTCCTTCCCAGCCTCTCTCAGTATCTGATGTTAGGATGCGCACACAAACATGCTTTCCGAAGCTTGCTAGTGAACACACTGAACAGCGTCTTTCTCTGATGTGTGACTATTCAATCATGCTCCCATTGAGAATTGTTTTAAACCTGTTCTTGGTCTTTCAGCCTTGGGTGAGTCTTTCCAGTTGGCTCCTGCCGGACTTACTGCTTCTGCTCAGCCTAAGCTTCAGCAAGTGAATTTACAGTGGACCCTTCCAGGCCTTTCTCATCAAGAAGTAACTGTGGTATTTCAGATAGAGATCAGCAGGATGAAAACATCCAACATCATATGGGTGGTGAGTACTTTTTGACTTAATATCTTGAAATTTCTTTCCTCATGCTACATTGTCTTTTATGCCATTCAAGAAATCTTATTATTCAAGAACATTTCTCTCTCAATAAACGTTTTCTAAACAATTGCATCCCTGTGTTTTAGTTAAGAAAGTGGTTCTCAACCTTCCTAATGCTGTGACCTTTTAGTATAGTTCCTCATGTTCTGCTGACCCCAACCATGAAATTATTTTTGTTCCTACTCATAGCTGAAATTTTGCTACTGTTACGACTCATGTAAATATCTGTATTTTTCTATTGTCTTAGCAACCCCTATGAAAGAGTCATTCAACCCCCAAAGGAGTCATAACCCACAGGTGGAAAACTCCTGAGTTAAGACAAAGTTATAAGGCTCTCTGGGCTTGATGGGTACATTAAGAAAACAGATTATTCTCTCTGTTCTGCTGTGCGCCTGAGACGGTCACCGAATCTGTCCTTGTGAATACTGGATCTGTATGAAGACCAGCTCTCACTCTTCCTCCTCTCTCCTCTATCCACCCAAAATTACCCAGGGAAGTTAGGCTGTCCTGGATAAGATAGAACAACTTACAAACCTTTCCTCATGGGGAGCCTTCTTGGGAAGTTCTTTACTTGGCCTGTGCTGCGTGCACTGAGGAGCAAGTCCCAGCACTTAGCATCTGGCCAGCACAAGGTTCTAATGGATTGCATAGGACAGTAACTAGATTTCCTATGTTTCCTGGAATATGAGTTTGCTAATAAATAAATTAACTGATTAAATCCTTTTGAGAGGTGGAGGCCTGAGGATCAGGAGTTCAAGACACCCTGGGCTACAGAGTAAGTTCAGGGCCAACTTGGACTGCATGAGCCTTTGCAACCAAACAAATGAAAGAAAATCTTTCAATGCTTTCTTTTTCTTGCTTTGTATTATTTGTGGTATATTTTCACTCATCTTCATTCACATAATGGATGTGTATATTACTTCTAACACAGTCTTGTCTAAGAGCACATTGGTCACAGGCATTAGATACTGTTATGGGAAGTTTACATACAATTTGTCAAGATACCTTAGAAATCTTCTTGGGTAAAGGACAAGGAGGACTGAGAAGAAGACCCACCAGTCCCACTGAGGTCCTCCTCCTCTTGGGCAGCAAATGCTTAACATGTAGAGATCAAGAACTCCTATTCTTGCAGTAAAGCCTGTCACTAACATTTAAATCTTTAGCTATTCTCTATATCCAATACCACATATAAAGCCTAAGCAAGTGGCTAAGATAAATAAAATCTGACTCAGTTCCTTAGGGCTTAGAGCAGGTCTTGCTGCCTTTTCAAAGGGCATTTTTCCACAATGGCAGCTGTCGAGTGTGTGATGTCACCGTACTAATGCATATGTGTCATAACTGGCTGTCCATTTTCCACTATCAGCATATCTTCCAACCATCCCACCTAAAATAGAGAAACCTGAGTGTTGTGGTTCTGATGAGTATTGTTGGTGGGAAACACTCAACAAAGCTCTTATTGGACAAAGAATGGTCCAAAAACAGAAGGTTTAGGGAGAAGTGCTGAAGGAATTTTGGAGCATTAACGCTTATTACCATAACAGAATAACATTAATGTAGATCAAGAACTACATTAATGTAATGTAATTCTGTATTTCTTTAAAAGACAATTCACATTACTTCTCATATTATGAAAAAAAAGGAGTGTTAGTCATGGAACAGGTGAATCCCATTCTTTTCTTAAATCTGAGTTCCTACTAACTTCACGAAACATCTCTTTGAATGCAAAAGCAGCAGATGGAAATTGCTTCTGTAATTTATGAAGGGTTAAGATCCCAAATGGGGGGACCATTACACCATCTGTTTATTTCATTGAACTCAAACACCTGCTGCCACAGTCTCAGTACACAGTGACAAAAACCAGCACATGGTTTTTGTGCATCTCAGGCTGAGTGTCACAGGGAGGTCTTCAGCTCCATGGCCAGACAGAGAAGATGCTCACATACTACAGCCAAACGATGCCCTTTGGCTTTTTCGGCTCCTCTCATACCCGAAGTTGAACAGAGACACAAGATCTTCCTTCAGTTAAGGAGGAGGACATACTTCCTTCTGGAAATTCTTCTTTGCTTGGGAAGTTGCTAGCTGTGCGAGCTAGGAGCCCCATTGCCACTTACACTGTAGGGACAACTTAAAGTCTCATCACTTGTTGTACTTCCAACAAGCCAGAAAAAAAGCACATTGACCTAGGTGCCCATAGTCAGACTAGGACAAGTCCCTTCAAGTGCTGGCCACACAGAGCCCTGCTGACAGCCACACTCCATGGCACTGCCCTGGGCCAAGCTTCTGCTCTTCCTTCTAGGACATTTTCTGTATTCTCTTGTCAACAGCAAGAGAAGGCTCAAGCTTGGAAAGAGGCCTGTGGTGTGAGTCATTAGGGGTAAGACTCATGCCTCAGCAATGAGTCAGTGGCCTCAGATATATTTCTATGACTATGTGTATGCCAACTGCTATGATCTACTAATGTCTGCATTAGATGTATTCAACTTGCCACTTCAATGCCTGAAAGCAAAACAAAGAAACTTTATCACCTTTTTTTAAAAATCACTAATTTGACTGATGTAGTCAAAGTTTATCTTCTTCATTGACAAGGCTATAAAGACCACAGAGCATAAATTGAGGTTAGATAAAAGTCACACAGTGTCTAGGGAAACATGACCCACTGCATATTAATCAAGTGATTAAATTACTCAGCTAAGAGTACTGGACTGTGGGCTTGTTTCAGACATTGTGCAAGATGTGAGAATTTAAAAGCTGACTGCACAAATGGGATGTTCTAAATGTGTGAGGGTTATAAGGGTCACTAGGTTAGGCCTAATTTTCTCCCACAATTTAGATGAAAGATTCTTTGAGCCAAGATATGAAAGAGGAGTTGAAGTTAATTTAGCATGAAAGATGAGAGCAAGATCTCTAGGAAAACTCAATGGGAACAATCAGAGGCCATGAGAGAGGGATGCAGGAGAGCTGCCAGATTGAGCTGCCAGATTTGAAGGCAAGATACAGTGTGTGGGCTCAGCGCATATGGACACGGGTTAGGGCAGGCAGGTGCAGGGCAAGACCACCCAAAGCCATGGGTAGAACTGGTAAGCTTACTGGCTTACTCCTTGTAACTTGCTCAGCCTGCTTTATATAGAACCCAAGACCACCAGGCCAGAAATGGCACCACCCACAATAGATGGGCCCTTCCCGTTAATCACTAATTAAGAAAGTGTACTACAGGCTTGCCTACAGTCTGATCTTATGAGATAATCTTCCCAGTTGAGGTTCCCTCTTTTCAGATGACTCTAGCTTGTGTCCAGTTGACATAACACTATCCGGCACAGAGGGCGAAAGTTCTGGAGAGCCACACAGAAGACAATTAGTTCCTAGAGCTCTGGGGCTTCAAAGAGTAAATAGTGCTCTCTGCTCCCTTGGGTCCATATCTGTATCACAGATTGATTCCAGGAGGGCTTTGGTATGGGTGGAGAGGAGAAGAATGTAAAGGAAAGAGCAGGGGATTCTCTAGGAACCTGCTGTGCAGCTCTACAGGAGAGTGCTGTCTGAGCATGTGTGAGGCACTGGGTTCCATCTTCAGCACTGAGATCTTTTCAGAAGGCTTCCTGAAGGAGATGGAATATGATCTGGGCTTCAGTCATGCACATAAGTCCTAATGCAGAGGGAAGTGGAGGACACTGAGCCAGCAATGCCTCGTGAACAGATACTGAGATGCTCAAAAGTATCCGGTAAAGACAAGACACCTTCAGGTTAGTGGTATTTCGACTGTGGAAGCCTAGAAAGGTAGAGGAAGATATCATAGCACCATTGAAGTTGATCAGATTTGAAACTAGAAATTCCAGGGTGTTAAAGGGATTGAGGCCCAGTTTACCTTGAGTAGGGTCCTCAAAGAGCAGTGTGCGGAATGCTGTTGGATTGGACCTAAGGTCTGAAAGCTGGAGCTTAGTGGAGGGCCGTGGTCCATTTGGCCACCACATCTGAAAAACACAAGAGAGAAAAATAAGGGACTCTTCCAGTGATGTTGGTATTCCCAGGTTGCCATGAAGGATTACCCTGTTTCTGTCAAATGTACCTAGTCTGATCTAACCTTGGCCAAAATAAATATTTAAAAATATCAGTAGATACTGTTTCTAAAAGTAAGTACTCAACCAACTAGATTTCTAGAATTGTCTTAGTGGGTTTTGTGTGGCCAGCATGGTTGCATCAGATCTTTGATGCAAGGCTTGAATGATTTCTCTCCTCTCTCTTGATCTGTACGATCCCCCTAGAGAAAGTGACAGCCGTTGATGAGGGGGGCGGGTCAGAGCTACCACTGCAAAGATAAAGAAGTGATGGGTTAGGAATGGACCTAACTTAGAAGCACGGTGAAGTTAAAATGGGGTGGAAGCTTGTACTTTGGAATAATTCAGGTTGACCTGTTTTTTTCAGGATTGTAATGACTGTATATTTCCAAATATTTCCTTTATTTTTAGGAGAATTATAATGCCACTGTGAAGGAGAACCAAACTCTGCATTGGCACTGGAAGTCTGAGATCCCACTGGAATGTGTAACACACTTCATAAGAGTGAGAGCTATGGTAGATGATGTCAGGTACCCGCCTCAGAGTTCCTGGAGCAGCTGGAGTCCCTGGACAGAAGTTAGAGGTATGAAGTGAAGCGGCTACAAGTGAAGTTGTCACAAGAAGAATAAAGTTATTTTCAGTCCAGGTCTGCTCCTGCTCTTGAGGTATCTAGGCACCAATGTACACCAGGCCAGACTGGAAGAAATGAAGTTTATCCAGGTGGGTAGGTTAGTAGGAACTTGGTTGGTGAGTTCAGAAGAAACAGCCTTCTTCACGATGGTTTTCAGTGAAATAGCTTTTTATTGGGGTGAATAAGGACTATATAACCCTTGGGCAGTGGGTAGAGGTATTCGGGGTGAGTGTACATCTTTGGTTGGGGCCAAGTTCCTGGGAATGCTAGCCGGGCATGAAAGTAGGTTTAACCTGAGACCTGGCCTGCCAGGCTATGTGACGGCCTCAGGGGTGGCAGAGGTGAGGTCATACAGGATACACGCAGGCTCAGAGCAAGGAACGAGCAGTCCTCCTTCTCCTGCTGATCTCGGGACGAGATTTGGACATGGTTTGGCCTCACTCTTGCTTTGTATTGGCTCCTCCAAGTCACACTCCTTTTTGGCCCCACAATTTAGTGTAACTCAGAGATCAGCAATGTTCCATTCCTTTTGAAAGACCCTGAACTGACACTACCATTATTTTCATTTGGTCATAATAAAACTAAAAAGTAGACTCCAAGTTCCCCATGGAAATCCAGATGTCTCAAATCTTACCTCTGAAGTTCTTCATGGAGGTAATTATGTGATTCATATAATTTTGTATTTATTTTTGAAATATGCAAAACATATGTACTTTAAAGTTGTGCATGTGCTTTTATTAAAGCAGCACAAATATATATATATATATATATATGTATATTTGGAACAGATATTAAGGAAGTTTCTGTAAAGGACCCAATAGTCTCTTTTGTGATTTTAGCACTTATGTCTTCAGAAAGCAGCCCTAGAAAATGTGTATACAAATGAGGGCAACGGTGTGTCAATAAAACTTTATTTATAAAAACAGGTGGCAGGCTTGACTTAGCTCATGGCTTGTGATTCACCAATCCTCGATTTAGAGGCCGGGAGCAATATGGGGAGAAGGAAAGCAGCTTTTCATTGCAGTGACAGAACAGAGGACAAGTAACACTAACGATACCTTAGTCTTTTAATCACTGAACATTGTTGTAGGTGAAATTTAGATCGGGCTTTGCCATAGCATCTCACGTTCTATTTGGCTGCAGGCCAGATCTACAGCAATAGCATTTCTGTTCCTCATTATATTGTATGAAAGTCTACCAATATAATCATTCCTTTGTCAAGCATTGATGCGAAGTTATTAACTCCTACTGGCAATCTATTAACCCAAGAATAGATTAGTGCACACCTTGATTGAGGTGAGGTGCTCCCTATGGTGGAGGGAGCCATGGCTTTGGAGCTGGGCAAGTTTCAGTTGTGTTTAAGTCTACAATCTACAGTTTTAAACACTAGACATTGGTTTAGCTATTACATTGACACTAAGGAACAGGCTTTATTTTATTTCCACTTCACGGATACATAAAATGAAGTTCAGGGATAGTAAAAAACCTGCATAAGCCATGTACTTCACAACTGTGTCTTACTCCTGAACTATGTAGAATGAGAGTAAGAAATCCAAGCATTTTGGCACATGTTATTGGTGCTCAGGAGGCTGAGCCAGGGATTAACACAGATTCCATCAGCTTGGGTGGACCATATAGTGAGTTCAAGACTGGACAAGAATAAACAGTGAGATCCCATCTCAGAACACACAAACAACAGCGAGGAAAAGACATAAATGTGTTAAAAACAACTTTGATAAAGTTGACTAGACTTCTCAAAGCCACAACTGTGAAATGTATACAAGAGTAATTGGAAATCCTGACTCTTACAGGGCTGTTTCTCAACCACGGTTATTCAATAGAATCATTTAGAGATCTTAAAAGCCTTCAGAAAAGCTATGCACAGGGCGCTTGGCACAGGTGAGGTCGATGATAGCAATATCTAGTGGCCTGATAGGTGACCAGCCAGGCTACCTCAGGCTCAAGAGAGAGGAAAGGTAATGAAGCCTGAGTGGCAGTAAGGGAGGAAGTTTTTGGCAGAAGGCTAGAGGGAGGGAGGGAGATGCTAAAGAAGGTGCAGAAGGATGGAAGTTTCCCCCAAGAGTCCTAAGGATTTTGATACATCAGAGGTGGCCCAGAAGACAAGACGAGAAAAAGGAGACTAGAGTTGGGTGAGCACATCTCTGGGAAGGGGGAGGAGAGGTGATCCCTATGATGGAGGGAGCCATGGCTTTGGAGCTGAGCAAGTTTTAGTTGCCTTTAGGCAGTTTAAGGCAGAGCTTGTTTTGGCACATAGTTCAGGGGTGCAGTCCATGACGGCAGAGGCGGTTGGGTTGTCAGGCGCTTGCAGCAGCTGGTCACATCTCACCACAATCAGGAAACACAAATGCTAGTGCTCAGCTCGCATTCCCCATCTCCTGCAGCCCAGGACCCCAGCCAGGGACTGGTGCCACACAGTGAGAAGGTCTTCCCATCTCCATCAACCTAATTACCATCATCACTCATACATCACACCCACAGACTCAAGTTGACAATAATAGAGGATCTCCCAGGGATTCTGAATCTCAAACTGACAATCACAGAGGCCTAGGAGTAAAAACCTGAATATGATTTTACTGTTGATGAGTTGAGCGAACTTAGCTCAGAGTCCCTGCCTATCCTGCTGTGAGTGGTCCTGAGAATGACTGAGGTAAGGAAACCAAACACCTCACAGAGGCTTCCTGCACGGTGGCGGCAGCCACAAACAGCAGCAGCACCACAATAAAAAGTAATGATGGTGATGTTATTTTAGCAGGGACACTGTGACAAAAGGTGCCACAGTGGAAAGGATTCGTTTGCCCCCACCAAGAGGTCCAGGAATCACGTGAAAGTTTAGGCTTCTCTTTTCCGCAGAAGGTAGAATAAAATGATATTACCCATAGAGAATGAGAGGGTTTGTGTATTGAAATCTGAGTAAGATTCTAACCAAGGCCTTTTGTCTTGCAGCACCAGTTTCAGTTAAACCCGATACATTATTGATATTTCCTGAAAAAAAACTGTTTGAAGAAGGCTCCAATGTCACCATCTGTTTCATGTATGGACAGAATCTGTATAATGTGTCCTGTACGTTGCAAGAAGAGCCGATCTATGGAGAACAACTTGATTCACATGTGTCATTAATGAAGTTGAATAATGTAGCTTTCCTTGGCAGCACAGGGACAAACATCAATTGCCATGCCACGAAAGGAACTGAAACACCCACGAAAGGAACTGAAAAACCATTCGGCACTGTTCTCTTTGTCTCAAGTAAGTCTGAGAGTAGTGGTTCTCAACCCTCCTAATGTTGCAAACCTTTAATACAGTTTCTCACACTATGGTGCCCTCCCACCTATAAGATAGTTTTCTTTGCTACTTTATATCTAATTTTGCTACTCTCATGCATCGAAATGTAAATATCTGATATGCAGGATAGCTGATATGTGACCCCTGTGGGCTTCGGAGACACACAGGTTGAGAGCTGCTGTATTAGTGTTAGGTCTCTTTCCTTCACATTTCCTGTGAGACACCTTGGATCTCCTTTACCAGCAGGCAAAGAAATGTGTTTACATGTGGTTTTATTTTTCTTTAATTTCACAAGTCTTCCAAAAGAGGTTCTGAAAATAACACACTGTAGGAATACTCCCAGGATGCTCTATTGTTCCCAGACAATTACTATCAGTTTTATTCCTAGAACCAGTGTTATAGGAGAGAGATTTCAGGATATGACCTGGAGCACTGAGAATATATTCGTCTTTGCCTTAAATCAGCTGAGCTGAAATTCTCTCAGATTCATGGAGAGAGGGGTGGCCCTGTAGGCCAGTCAGCCATGAAAAGGTGATACACAGAGGACCAAAGACCTATGTTGATCTTTTCTCCTGGCTAAGCCTGTCCTCTTGGTCATTTCTGTGAATGGCATGGTGATAGTTTAGAGAATCCATGAATATGGGTGGATTCTAGCCCCAATGTGTTAGTTCGACAATGGTAGCCAATAATGTTCCTTACTGAGCGGCATATTTCAGTGGAGTGAGAGCATGCTGAGTTTCTGAAGGTTGCAACATGCCTGTGCTCTATGGTCTTCTGTGTGTGTTCTCGACCACAGGGCAGTATCTCAGACACCTCTCTCTATTGCTAGAGGAGGTAATTCCAGGTCTGGATGCTTCTGCCATCTGAGTCCCCTACTGTAGGTTCTGGGAATAGAAGTGTTTCTACATTTTTGAGGAGCTTTGTCATTCCTGGGACTCTCTATCCTCCCCCCCCCATACACACACACACACTGTAGAAGTGAACCAGTTCATAGTCTGGCTGACATTCTAGGCTTTAATGGAAGCCACAGAACCTAAATGGAGCAACAACCCTCCTTCAGATAGACACAGTGCCAACCTCATGTACAATATTGACTACTCGTCTCCAAAATACCCCAGAATGAAGAGAGACCAATTTAGGGACACAGCTGAAATGAGCCTTTCTGGGGCTCTTGATCTTCTGACTTTCATATATTGATCCATTCATTGTTTGGGGGATCTGGGACTTCAGGCCAAAAACAGAACTCTCCTTTGACTTGTCATTCAATGAAAGGACTTAATTAGATCTTTTGTCTTTTCCTTTGTATGGACAGAAGTGCTTGAGGAGCCCAAGAATTTTTCGTGTGAAACCCAAGACTTTAAGACTTTGAAATGTTCATGGGAACCTGGTGTAGACACTGTATTGGCTTGGTCTCAACAACGTTCCCAAAGCTACACTTTATATGAATCGTGAGTCTGCTCTGGCTACATCATCTTAAGGTTCTTCCTTGTTTAATAGTCATGTGACAAGTGATTCTCTCTTAGAGAAGCACATGCCCTTAGGAAGTGCCCATTTCTACTTTGTAAAAAAATAAAAATGAAAAAATAATAATAATAAAACACAAGCAGAGTTACATACACCCAGACACTACAGAAAATGTGTATACATATTTCTTTTTGTCTCCACGGAGGTATAGAATCTTCTATCTGATGTGCTCTGAAAGAACATGTACAATAAAATTAAAATAATCAATTGTGTATCTTTATATTAAAATAGTCTAATCTGTTGGCATGAGTTGCCCCATTTTTTCTAAAATTTTAAGAAGACTTAACTAGATTAATCGATATGCCACTCACAAGGAAATTTCATCACATACAGAAATTCATTGAGATATTTTCATTATTGGCATCCATTGGTGAAAGTCATTGAATTTACAGTTTAAAAGTCCCGAGAAATCAGGATACATCTGCTTTGATGGAATTGTTGAAACCCTGTCTTTTCTGTCTTGTTTTGTTCTACTTTTAAAGGATCTCTGGGAGACGTGAGCTTTCTAACCACAGAAACTCGCATAACTGGCAAATCACTGACAAGTCACAGGAAACATATAACTTCACACTCACTGCCGAAAATGACCTAAGGAAAAGAAGTGTCAACCTCATCTTCAACCTGACCCATAGAGGTGAGACAGGGATGCCATGGCCCATGGTGGCCACGTAATATACAATTTTATGCAGTGATACCCAGGAAATGTGCTGTAGAGGCTGGCCTCATTCACAACCCAAGTGAAACTAATCTTTGTACTTCTGTTTGCTCACACTTACCTTCATTGATGTGTGTGTATTCCTGCACACTTGCTTTGATCACATGTCAAGTATCAGTGAGCTCTCTGACAAACTATCTCAACTATCTTTAAAACCAATTTTTGGCTACCATTGAATGTGTTTTTGCCTTTTAATGTGCCTTGTTATGATAACATATCCTTTGTCTGTCTATCTACATAACCTAATTTTCTCTGCTGCTCCTTTTATTTTCTGACCATCCTACAAATAAGATATATAAAACCAAAAACTCTCAATGAAAAATTAGTTTGGGACATCCGAAACAAACCAGGACGTTTTGACATTTTAATGCGTTCGCTATGAACTATGGGCGTTCCCCACTCCATCCACAAACTAATCCACAAATTATTTGGGTTCTTTAAAAATCCCAAATGCCACAAAGACCAAACTGAGCCGGGCACAGGGGTCTTGTAAGAGACGGTTTCTACAATCAAGGACCATGTGTGGATGTGGACTGGAACCCCCGCACGGATGGGGCCCATGATAACTTGGTGTAGCTGAAGACCCTATTCAGGGAAACAGGGACTGTTTCAGTCATGATCTTGATGGCTGACTCTTTGACCCTCCCCCATATAAGCCGGGGAGTGACAGACTGGCTAGATT
>CM053743.1:52006498-52035009 GCA_028658305.1 Pachyuromys duprasi | reverse complement strand
AGCCCTGAGGAGACATGATAAGTTGGGGTTGGATGGAAGGGAAGGAGGTCCTCCCCTGTTGGTGGACTTGGAGGGGGCGGGGAAGAAGGAGATGAGGGAGGGAGTGGGAGGGTAGGAGGGAATGGGGGAGGGGGCTACGCCTGGGATTCAAAGTACCCAACCTGTGATTGAGATAAAAATAAATTAATTAATTAAAAAATAAATAAATAAAAATCCCAAATGGATGACGTTTTTGGATAGTAATTTCAGACATAACCTCATTTTAATCATAGATGCCTGTGCCATCTAGGATGGCGCTGATGACTTACAGCTTCAGTGGCTGCCACTTTCTTCTGAATTCTTTCTACTTTAGAACATTCTTTTGCTTCCTAATTGCTTCAGAATCTATCCATTGTGCACCCTCACTCCTGTGACCCTTCCTCTGTGTGTGTCCTGTCTTTGCTCTCCTTATTCAAGTTTAGCAAGATTGAATAATTGACACGGCATCAGGGCAGTGCACCTGCTAGTTCAGGGTGCTGCTCAGTCCCCCCAAACACACCATTGTTTGAGTTTTCATTGTATTTCTGTAAACTTTTGCTTAACGTTTCTTGAGGAATTTTAAAATCAGGTTTGCATTTAAAAATTCTGTATATTCTGTATGCTAACAGAAAGGCTTCTTATTGTTGCCAGGCAACGTTATCTCTACTGCGGATCTGGACACTCCTCCACGGTGGGGAGGAGAACTTTCACATTCCTTTGCAACGGGGGTGGGGGGGGGTGGGGGGGTGGGGGGGATCTTGTTTCAATTCACCGGCTCCTCCTCCTGCTGTCTGTAAAAGTGCTAGGAGAATTTAGTTTAACACGGGTACAGAATTTATAACGCAACCTGTAAAGCTAACCTGTTCCTTTCACTATGTCTTCCTGGAGCTTCTTGTGGCTATTGAAAGTCGGTGGTCTGCTTGCTCTAAAAGACTGCAGCTTTGCTTTGCAAGTCACTCTGTTGACTTTCTGTTGACAAGATATGAACGGCTTGGGTACCTCATTACTTTAGCACATAAACTTGAATTCCTCTGCAAGCATCTACTGTGTTACTGGGTCACAGATGTCAGAAGATGGATGACAGAACAACCCCAGTCTCAGCAGCTCAAATCCTGAAGTGTAAAATATCTGAGGATAGAACCCCAGAGAACTGTAACTCATCACTCTCCGCTGTAGCAAACAGACCTCAGGTTAGGTTTCAATCTCAGCCCCAGGCCTTCCATGCCCATGAACCAAGAAAGGATGGCAGGGACAGATCCTGTGACCATCACCACAGCATGTAGTTTGGCTTAAGAGCAGCTTGGATTCTTCATGCCCAATTTTAGTCAAAAGATTGCCATCTACTGGCCAAATGGCTGCCATGGCCCTCACTCTGGTTTTCCTTTGACAAAGCTATCAGTCAGCCTTACTGAACGGTCAATCTGTAGGTTTTAGATTCTCCACATAGACCTGGGAAGAGCTTAAGCATCTTGATGGGTGACTTAACCCGTCTGGTAACGAAGACACTTGTTCATGGGGGTAATTGGTCCATGTCTTAAATTTCATTGAATAATTAAACTCTGTGGATCCTGTCTCATTTCACTGGTGGCATTTGCATGTAACCAACTAAGAACTGGTAGTTCTCACCATAGTGCCACATGTAATGCTCTAGTTATGTGATGCCTGGTCTAAGAGATGTGCCCAGCAGCAATCAAGGAATTGACAATGCTGGCAGTCCCAGGGACTTGGGAAGCTGAGACAGACAATCACGAGTTTGAGCCTAGCCTCTGTAATACATTGAGACCCTGAAATGAAGGACAAAACAAAAAAGAGTAGAGCACAGTTTGGGGGTCAATGCACATGCCCCAAATCTGAAAGTTTTATATACCTGGTGGCAGTTTTCTGTTGTCATACTCTCTACTCATCACACTTGGAGGCTCTGGACATCTGTGACACCATAAGGCTTGCAGACTCTAAAGGTGCTGAGAGTGAGGGTATGAGGGTGCTGAATGACTTGCAAAGTGTCCTGTTGCAAGCTCCAGGAGGTTCCCCACCTTGATGAGGAGGGCCAAAATGTCATAGAGGTTGTGTGTAATGCTTCTTGGGAGAAACTCAACTGTTCCTTAACTCCTTTTTATTACTGTGTTAATCAGGCCAACTAACTACTTTTTTTTTTTTAAATGGGAGACTCTTTTGGCTTTCTGCTCATATGACCCTCGAGTTTGGCATGCTATCTGTCTGCCATCTGTCTTCATCCTCAGAAGAGCTTTTTGAACAGTCAACTTGGGTGTCACACAGTGTCAGGATTGTTCGAAACACTTTCTTAAATCTGTGTTAAGTTCCATATAAACAAGGTCGTGTCCTGTTCTTTATTCCCTATGCAGGACAGTGGTTATTGAGTAACCTGTAACTCAGGTGACAGCCACAAGTGGACATGTCCACTGTATAGGTGAAAGTCTCAGCTGGGAGGGGGATGCTCCTCAGACAGAGGTAACATTGTATGCAAAGAGTGGTCCATATTCCTCTGTCTGTAATGCACCCAATAACCAAAGGGCCTAAGCCAGAAGCAGATAGACAGATGAATGCTAGGGTCACTGTTTGTCTTTTAACTGCTTGAGGTCATCAGTTTTATTATTTTCCTTTAAGCAACTAGGAAATATTGTATTGTGGGCTCCACTATCCAAAACCACAGAAAAGTCTGAGTTCTCTGATTTTTTTCCATGTGATATTTATAGCCTATACCCATTCTCCATCTTTCCCAGCCCATTCCCAACCAGGGTTTCATTTCCCATACCATATTTTCTGAGTCTAAAATTCTCAATTGGTTCTTTTTTATTCCTTTCTCATATCATTATTTAGTTTACCCTTCATTCTACACACTATTCTATGAGCAGAGAGGTAGAAATTTAAAGGGCGGTTTGATACTATGCTCACCTCACAGAATGATTTTGCCAGACTGATGGTACCAAGCATGTGTTTTCCTGTATGGTGGACCATAATTCCAAGCATAAAGCTGTTGGCTACCCCTATGGTATTAGCATTACCGCATCTGTAAACATCTCGCTGTACTGGGCTTTGTTACAGTTCACTGGGTTCACAGTGGTAAGGTGTTGATTGACTCCCCACACACACACACACACACACAACAGTCTGCATGGCACCTCCAAGAAAGCTATCTAGCAGCAGGAAGCTTTCTAGTCATGATTGACTTGATTGCTCCATATCCTGTGACTAATGTGTGTTGTATCTCCATTAATATGGTCTTACCATCAAGTTCTGGTGGGCAACCGAGAGCACTGGCAATAGCCTGCACTATTGTAAGATGCTCTAGGACATCTCTGATCAACAATTTGTGGGGATGTGCTGGGGTTTTCTTTTGTTTTGTTTTTGTTTTTGTTTGTCAATGTAAGGCACCTGGGATGAGCAGAGAGTAACTCCAACTGAACTATTAAATGAAAAATGATGTATGCGATGCTTATGAACAGTTGTGGCTTTTCAAACATCCTTGGTGTTAGTTATCTCCCCAGGCCCCTCCCATCCTCAGCATACCTCTTCTTACTGAAACCTACCTCTGCGTTGTTCCCCCTTTCTTTTTTTCCAACTGTTAGTTTCTGTTTCTTTGAACAGTTTGGCTTTGGCTCATAGACTTTTCTCAAACTCTCATGTAGCAATTCTATCATATGGGTCATTTGGAGGCTGACATTTGTTAATGATCTTTTCCCTTGGCAACTGGTGACATTATTCTGGAATGTTTTGTGTTGAACTTGTTTGGGGTTATTTCCTTGACATTGTTAGTATTACTTTAGTTAGACTTAGACTGTATTGTAACCTTTCTCTATGGGCTGCCTTGAAGTTTTGACTCTCTCTACTACCTGACTGATTATATTTAATTTTAAGATTCTGTGTGTAGTTACTTTTTGTATTCTATTTCAGTGACTAATACAGTTAGTATTAACATATAAAGCAATTAGTGAGTGAAAAAGATTGTATGCTTGACAGAATACATGTTGACAGCGAGCCCGGAGGTGTTTACATTTTTTAAACATAAGCAAAAAGCAACGGTGAATAAATAAGTGATGGAATGAATTGCCTATTTACTAAACTCTGTTTTGGTTATGCTTGGGTTCTCTTTTTGTTTCTTTTTCTTTTATTGACAGTTCATCCAAAGGCTCCTCATGATGTCACCATTGAACCTATAAGTGCAACAAAAGCCAGCATGACTTGGAAAGTTCACCCCAATGGAGACAAATACACATTTTTGTGTCAGGTTGAACTCCAACATGAAGGAGAAGTGATACATGTAAGAGCTTTCTTTGTTTCCCATTTAAAAATCCTTGATTTACCTAAACAGAAAGGAGCGGATATAAGACTTTCTTTCAGCTTGGGTGGCACATACCTGTAACGCTACCGTTCAGGAGGCTAACTCGGGGTATCCCAAGTTTAAAGTTACCTTTAGCTGCACAGTGAGGCTCTATCTGCAAAAACAACCAAAAACTGCCTCATATCAGACCACTCTGGTATGCACACCTGTGATTTGAGAGGCAGAAGCAGGAGGATTATTACAAGTTGGAGGCCAGCCTTACGTACATAGTAAGTTCCAAGCCAGGCAGGGCTGCATTGTAAGACCTTGCCCCCAAACAGAAAGAACCCAACAATAAGAAAAACCAACCAACCAGGCCTTTATTCCAACATTGGTTCATAGATGATCTGTTGAAAGGGGGCTCTGAAACTGATTCAAATATTTAGCATGAAAAAAAAAAAAACAGAGAGGGAAAAACTTTCCCCTTGAAGAAGATCTGGTCTTAATCCAAATTAGAGATTGCAGTGCTATGATTTGACTTTGCAACACAAATGCAGCTCTTGTCTTTGTTTTTCCTTCACTTTGTTAACTCAGGAGCACAATATTTCTGTCCACATGAGCGCAAACCAGCTCTTGAGTGATCTGGAGCCAGACACGGAGTACAAGGCTCGTGTTCGTTGTGCAGGTGCCAACCACTTCTGGAAATGGAGTGACTGGGCTCAGGAAACGTTCAGCACACCCGAGGCTGGTATGTGTGGCTCCCTGGCATTGAACTCATAGGTCTAAGTCTCAGAGCTTTTATTTGTGTCAAATGCTGAGAGGACAATGTTAAAACAAAGTGTGTCATACTTTAAAGCTGGATGAAAACGCCTAATGAGCAAGGCATTTGGTAACGGTCTTCCTTCCAGTGTATGTGTCCTCAAGTAGTCTCTTTACTATTGCTGTGTTTGCTTTGGATTTGGATTTGGGTGTGGATCTTTAACTCAGGACTGGGGACAAAAGGATGTTAGTGCCTTGGAAAGTACTGGCCTGATACCACACAGCACCAGGTTGTCCTTGGGAATGCCATGGTTTTTGGGACAGTCATCATTATTAATAAGTGATGCTTTTGGTGCTGGTCCTCTGGGGCCCTCTCCAATTGTCTGGTACTTAAGGTTTCTCCAGGCCTGAGTATGCATGAGAACTATGCCCCAGGACTTAGCTGGGTGTCAGGAGCTGAGACAGCCTGGCCCAGCTCTCAACCCTTTCCGTTTCAAGATAATAAGTCATGGCTGCCATCCGTTTCCTAGATGAGGCAACTTGTACCCAAGGGTTGAAGGAGCTTGCTGTGTTTGTACTGTTAATGAACAACAGGAGCAGCTCATCTCTGATCATGACACTTTGTCCTTTTTATTACATATGAAGCAACTGTTCTTATTCTCCTGTTATAGAGGGGACCACTAAGGCAGAGAGGCCCAGCAAGTGTCCGCACTTGGGGTCACTGCCAGCAGCCTGGCCCTGGAGCATCCGGGCTGCAGTAAGGCTCTGCATCCTCCCCCTCACACAGGGAGCTCAGTTGTATCATTACAGCCTTGATGTCATGAGGACTCAGGCCCTAGCTTTGTTACTGTCAAAGGAAAGGTTGTACGTGCAGTTTTTTTGTCCCTTCTTGCTGTCTGTGTGTAGACAGCTGAGCGTTTGTGACATTCTAGAAGTACTGTTTTAAAGAAAGGAGGAAAACAAAGGCAAATATTCAGCCTCTAAATGAGATGGCCATGGTAGGGGTCAGCTCCCCACTTTCACCCTGTGGTTGCTTCCTAGCTCACACACATGGTTATTTTGTAGGATGTACAGACTTCCCAAGAAAAGCTGTAGTGGTATTTACCTCAGCTGTTGAATTATTAAATAACTAATTTTAATGCTGATGGCTTGCTTTGCATCTGTGCACATTTTTTCAATGTTATAACTAAAGTGTTGTGTAAGGAGAAAACAGCAAAGGAGAGGATTGTCTTTGGATTATAATACAGCAAATATAAAAAGATGTATGCCTGCTTTGGATGATAAGAACATGAGGTGAGGTGGGAGAAGATGCCTCAGTGGGTAAATGTGGATGCCACCAAGCCTGACCTCACTTTCCTCCTGTTTGACACCTGAGATTGGTCCCTGGGACCACAAGGTAGGAAAAAAAAGAACCCACCTCATCATGTTTTCCTCTGTCCATATAGGCATCAAGACCCTAGCACCCAAACATACACACAAGCAAAAGCACACATACACAAAAACAGGTATACACACAAACACACATACACACAAATACACAAACACATAAACACACATACACACAAACACATACACAGACACCCATACACACATGCACACATATACACAAACACACAAGCACACAAGACACTAGCACCCACACACATACACAGAAGCATACAAGCACACAGGCACACACAAATAAGTAACCAAATACAAATTTTTTAAAAGGAAATGAGTTGAATCTACTAACAGGGAATCTACAGGTCACTGTCCTCTTAGCTCCTTCTAAGTGTTGGGAACTCCAGTGTTTATGTGGATTTTAACAGCGTGGAGTAGTATGCATGGAGTTAAATGACAGCACAGTAGAAACCTAGTGTATTTAAATATACAGCAGCACCAACTGTGCAAACCACTTTTTTTTTTTTTGAGTAATGATTTACAGACCAGCTCAAGATTTGGGGTGGGATCTGATGCTGTCCATATTTCCCAAGCTTTGTTTTGCAAGTTAAAATCAGCTCTCACGTTTTGAAGGCATATTGAAGATTTGTCCGAAGTGTCAAGAACGGAAAGAAACAAATGAGCTGGTTATTGATTGCAGTCGGCCACTGTTTTCTAACACAGGGGTAGATTTTTGTGTGCTGTGCCTCCTCATAGCCCTGCTTTCATAGAAACATTTCAAATCACATCACTGTCCTCTCGAAAGAAAGGAAGGAAGGAAGAAAGGAAGCAAAAAGAAAGGAACATAAAAAAGTGAAGCAGCTTCATCTTGTTAAATTTATAACAGTTGATATAACATGTTCATATTACAAATAAACAACATTTTGAAGAAGAATTTCTTTGAAAATGTTGAAGTCCAACGAGAGTAGCTGTAGTTTTCCTCGCTGACTCAGCTGAGACTGGACTCTGCGCATTCACAGGCTGACTGTAGAGACTTCCGAGTTTGAGTCTGAGTTGTGCCCTTAGGGCCTCACTGTAGAAGGAAGGCACACCTGTGAGTCTCTGTGAGCCAGAGAAGGAATGCCAGCTCTCAGCAGACACACCTCACCTGTAGCTGAGGAAGCCGGCATGTTTCTCTATTCTGTTCTCCCATTCATGTCAAAATACCATAAAAATACTATGTAAATTTTGATTCTATGTAGAACACACAGTATCATACAGGTATCGAGCAAAACAAATTACAAATTAAAAACTACAGACCCGTCTTAGTAGCACTGCCATCCATTTTTTTAAAAGTAAAAGGCAATGATGAAAAATACATTTTTTAGAAGCGTAAAAGAAATCACACTGATACTCTAATTTCTGTATCACAGAAGCTTGCTCATGAGCATTTCATTGAACTTAGGCCAGCAACGGAAGTCTGAAAGTGACCATAAATCTCCTGAATAAAGTCATGGCTGAGAAACTGTCAATCATGAGTTGCAGTGGCTTTGTTCTGCCTTCTGCATGTTTGAACAATTAACGTAGTCTCTCTGAACCTTATTTCCCTTATTGAGAGAGTGGAGTAAATAAGAATGACTATCCTGTAAGAAAGCAGATGAGCAACTGTGTGTAAAATGGTTGAAATGGGCATGGCACCTAATTACCATCCTATACATTTTACCTACTGTTTTATATACACTAAATCTGCTCCCAAACAGATTTAAAGGGAGGTACCTAGAGTGGTCTTGGGTTAATAGACTAGTCCAGCTGGCTGGAAGTGTAAGGATCTGGGTTCAATTCCTAGTACTGAAAAAAAAAGATAGTGTACAAGTGATCTATACTTAATACAGGTGATTAAGGAGAGAGAGAGAGAGAGAGAGAGAGAGAGAAGACACAGACACATGGAAAGAGAGTGAATCATCCATATATCAATGGAGTGAGCACAGATACATTGCAAATCAATTCTCAGTTTACACAAATTTCTGCATAAAGGTCAGAGAGGAAAGACTGGGACATTTAAGCAGGTTGTTTCTGGGCTTTTATTTTCCTTTTCACTCTCTAGAAAGTGTGTCTGGAGCTTGCCCTAAGACCCAGGCCCAGAGCTTGAAGCTAGGTTTCAAAATTAGATGAGCCAAGGCCCAGCTGCAGTGATTCTGTCTTCCACCATACAATGAACTCTTGGAAGCAGAACATGGTGCCATGACTTGGGGAGCAGGCCTCAGGTCCACTGTGTGCCCATGGGAGACAGCGGACAGGGAGCAGAGGGGATGAAGAAGTCTTTCCAGGTTGTGACTTCAGTGAGGGGTCAGGTGCAGGAGAGCCCCAAAGGGTCCCTGAGCTTGCCACCCCATGTGTCGCGTCTCTACCTTAGCCTTGCACATGGCGATAGGTTGCTGTCTAGAACAATAAAAATGGAAACCTGCCCTAACCTTTGGTAGAATTGTCCTGATAAATAAAAATTACTTAGTGGCTTCCAGAGGCTCTAGGGCTGACTTGCAGGTTTCAGGTTTCATATTGTATTGAGGGAAAGTTGATCCTTGTCATTAAAGCACCTACTGTAAACGTATGTGGAAATGTTCTTAATGTAGTGTGGTATTCATGTACAATAAATATAGACAGTGAGAATACTTAAAGACCAAACTATGAGTGCTTTGTGAGCAGTGTGGCTGTGCACCCGTGGACAGAAGTCACAGAAAGTGAAAGTGCTGGCTGGCACGTCCCGAGTAGGACAGGTAATCCTCATGGCTTAGAAAAGCGGTTCTCTAACTGTGGGCCACAACCCCCACAGGGGTAGCATATCAGCTATCCTGCATAGTAGGTATTTATATTACAACTCATAACAGCAGCAAAATTATAGTTATCATAGCATAATGTTGATCTTGTATTATAGCTTAATAGATTTGAAACTTTTCTATTTACATATCCATGATTTAAAACTAGAATATGTGACTCTAGATGTAGTTTTGTGTCTTGAGCCTCGAAAAAGTTATAGTGGGCCTGAGTTGAACACACAGAAATATTTTTATGGCTGGGGGTCACCACAACATGAGGAACTATATTTAAGGGTCTCAGCATTGGGACGGTTGAGAGCCACTGGCTTAGAAGAACATGGGAACTGTGGTCTGCTTTGCACGCAAATGTGACCCATGAACTCTTCTTTGGTTAATTTCAGCCCCCTCACAGCCTCTTGATGTGTGGAGACAAGTGTGGCCAGAGAATGGAACAAATGGTGTGATCCTCTTCTGGAAGGTAAGGAGTGCAGCCTCAGAGGTGTGACTTGCTGCTTCTGAAGAGCAGTGCCCTCCCCAGCCAGGAGAAACCTTGGTGTCAGTCTCTCACAGCCGATTATCAGGACCCATTCCATAGCCATGTCCTAGTGCTTGTTCTATCATTTCCCTGAGCCCAACTGATGGCTGAGGGTTGATTTTGATTGCTAGAGCCTTTTCTGTATGTTCTGCTCAGGCCTACCATAACTTCCGTAAGGCTGAATACAGGGAGCTACATCTAGACTCACATACCCTACTTCTAAACAAGGAATATGTAAATACAGAGGTTTCAAATCATGCTATTAAATTATAATAGAAGACCAGCATTATCCTTCTACCTGACCGATACACTGTGTGATAACCTGGAAGGCTAGCTTTGTATTTAGAGCGCTGAGATTCCTCAACATCTCAAACCAAAACCTGGTGTTAGGAGATGGTTGGCCTGTGGTCACTGCCTCACCAGCTCTCCCCTCAAATTTGGCACAGTCTTTCAGGCTCTGCATATACATGTCTGTCTCCACTCAGCCTATATCTGAGTTCTGTCCACACCCTGACATGACAGCTGCCGCTTGCTCTGAGATCTGGGGGGTACACAGCTGTCCCAGG
Organism: Pachyuromys duprasi; assembly: GCA_028658305.1. Lineage (NCBI taxonomy): Eukaryota > Metazoa > Chordata > Mammalia > Rodentia > Muridae > Pachyuromys > Pachyuromys duprasi. The sequence continues at coordinate 52,024,680 of CM053743.1, read as the reverse complement.
AAGAGCAGACCTCATGAAGCCTGAATGGATGCTAAGCTGGGACTTAGCAAGACTTCTCTGAAATCATGAGTACCTTCTACAAGAGGGAAAATGGGCTAGGTAGCAGAGGTCAGGGTGAGCCAAGACTAGATAAAAAAAAAAAGAGGCCAGGACTCAGGCTCTTCTAGAAAGGGCCTGTGGGTGCTGGTTGTACTCCTAGGTCTTCTCTCAGTTGTCTTTCCACTCTTACCCCCTCCAGAGCTAAGGAGTCTGTAGTCCTCTTGACTTCTGACTCAGATCTTTCTCGTTGGATAAACTATAAATTTGTTTTGGTTTGAGACAAGGTTTCTCTGTGTAGCCTTGACTGTCCTGGATTCACTTTGTAGACCAGGCTGGCCTTGAACTCATAGAGAGCCGCCTGCCTCTGCCTCCTGAGTGCTAGGATTACAAATATGTGCCACCACACCCAGGGCATGGATCTTTACTATAATCTATAGATGATTTTTTTTTGCCTGATTTCTTTAGTTAGACTGAAATGCCTGATTCTAAGCATATATGCATATATTTGTGCACATGGACACACACAGGCAGACATGTGTATCTTAATGTGTTTATATGTATGTATGTATGTGTGAACATGTGTGTGCACACAGGGATGTGTATGTGTGTATATGAGTGGATATGTTCTTATGTATATGTAGATTGGACAGAAATGAAAAAGTAATCTTAGTAGTAAAGCCCATTTTGAAAGGATTATCACTTCTTTTTCAGCCACTATTAAAATCACAGGCCAATGGCAAAATTGTATTCTATAATATAGTTGTAGAAAAACAAGACAAACCAGCTGAGGCAGAACACTACTTTATCCGAGCACCATCCATTGGCATAAAACTGAACCTTGATCTGCATCCTTACAAGATTCATATCACAGCCAACAACAGCGTGGGTGCATCGCCTGAGTCAGTGATGGTCCTCTCCAACGACTCCGGACATGGTGAGTCAGCATCAGCAAATTTGGCTTCCACTCTTGAGAAAAACATTGATGATATTTCCAAGTAGTGACAGACAAATAAAACCATAACTTGAGGCAACCATGTGCTGTTGGGCACTCCTTCAGAGCTGGGTGTATCGGCAGGTTGCCATGTGACAGTGCCTTCAGAGACCCAGCACCATCTGTCCTGGACTCTTCAGGACACTTACGGATGATCTAAAATTCATTTGATCTAAAATTCATTACGCTGTCCCACAGCAATCATCCCCGAGAGCCATGAGAGTGCCCTAGAGATTTTGGCTTTTGAGGTATGGACCACGTTTACAGTGCTGTAACCAGTATTTGCCCACCGCTGACACCTATAGAGAGTATGCGAATGGCCATGCTGATGGGGCATGTCTGTATCCACAACACTCGGGAGAGTGAGGCAGGAGGATCATGAGTTTGAGGCCAGCTTCTGCTGTATAGTGAGACTATGGTGAGGGAGAATAGGGATTGGGGCAAAAGAGCGCATGGACATCGTGAGGGGAGCTGATATACTCTTTCCAGGAGATCGCACATCTAAATCCAAGAGTTACATTAATGCCCTTCTTGACTGAGCCATAGACAATCTGGGCATAGTAAGTCCCCAGTCACCTGCTATGAGACAGTGCTCGTGTGGAAAAGAGGCAAAAAGGAGTTGACACGTTGAGGTCTTTAATGTACCATCCAACAGTTCCATCCTTCGGGTCTTGCTGTTAACGCTGCCAGGATCCGCTCATGGGGCTGGGAACAATTGTACGGTTCCGTTCCAACTCAGTTTAAGTTTAGGCTAAGTGAGCCATATTAGAAGGTATTTTTTAAAAAGAGAGAGAGAAGTCCTGTGTGAAATCCATTCTATTGCTCTGGTGTAGGTAGGGCCACACTTTGACCTTGAGACTGAAGAATTTTACCCATTTTCACAAAATTACACTAAAACCTGTAGTTCACATTACTCTGAGCCTCCTGTCTCACCTGGCAGCTTTAATTGCTAGTTAATATTGGCATGAGAGTAAGGTGCTGTTCATCTTTCTGGTCATGAAGTTGTTCCACAATGGGAGCAACCATTAGGGTGTACAGCTGTAAGCGTACGGTGAAAGTCCTTGAGATTGTTTCTTCGTTGTGCTAGTTCCCAGCTGGCTAAGCCACATGGCTTCCTCTTCTTCCTCCACCAAGGAAATGAATCTGTTTTGCTCCCAAATGGCATTCCCCCTTCACCTACTCATAAAATTGAGAAATGTGGACCCTTGCTTTGTAAGAAGCGGCTGCACACTCAGAGTAGTGGGAACAAGAAAGTTTATGTCATGACCCTACAAAACTGGTTGTGAACCCAGAAAGGTCATCGACAGAGCATGGAAAACAGCTAAGAGGACCAATCAGGTGGATGGCCTAGCAGGCAAGCTTGACTGTTAGTAATTTGCTACTCTATGCTTTTAGTTTGTCTGGTGGTGGCGAGGGCTTGTCCTTAGCAAGCTCTCAGCCAGGTTCCGTTGTAGCTGCACCTAAGCTGGCTGGATCCACTTCTGAAAACAAACCATTACAAATGAACCATGTACAACAGACATTCCAAACAGGGTCCCCAGGCATAGTAAGCTGCCTCTTTGAAGAATAAAGCCAGTGAGGGACACCCTGCGTTCCATCCTCTACAGCAACTAGCAGGCCTTCCCTCAGACATACCGTCTTGCCGCTGCTTTGTCAAAGCACCCAAGAGAAACAACTAGAGGGAGATGAAGTGTGTTCTGGCTCGAAGTTGTAGAGACTGATAGCGTGCTTGGTTGGCTTAGTGCTTTGGGGGCTGTGGGAGGATGAATAGGATCGTTTTGTGGTAAAGCAAAAGCTACTCACCTCACGGTACTTCAGAGGCAAAAAGAATACAGAGCCAGGGCCCCAATGTCTTCTTTTAAACATGCCTAGTAGTCTTTCAATGCCGACATCTGAAAAGTTTCACCACCCGCAAAGAGTGGCACAAACTGGGGACCAAGGCTTTTGGCACAGAAGTCACCGAGAGACATTTTAAACCAAAAGTACAGAAAAATGGTGCCGGTGTTGGTTTTGTTTTCTTTGGAAATCGTAAAAGAAATACCACGAAGTGAATCAGATATATTTTTCTTTTGTTTCTGCACAGAAGAGGTCCGGGAAAAAAGAATTAGCGGTACAAAGGATGGATTCCGTATTTCTTGGGAGCCGGTATCTGGAGACACTTTGGGCTATGTTGTGGACTGGTGTGAGCATTCTCGGGGCCAGTACTGTAGTCTGCAATGGAAGAAGCTAGGCCCTAATACCACAGACACCATCATCACATCCGGTGAGAGCTCCTTGCGAACCCCCCTTGCAGAAAGATCAACTTAGAGGTCGGTTCCGACCTGCAGATCCTTTGACCTAGGCTAACAATTTCGAAGTGACAAATCCAGCTTGGTTGCTTGGAAATCAGGTTTCCTGAGAATGAATTCTGACCTCCGGGCTTAAAATCTACTACAGCAGAGTATGTAAATGTAGGCCCATACTACAGATTTTAATAATTTTTTTTTTCCTCTGAATGAGAGGGCCATTGGAACTGTTTTCAGAAAGCCTTACAGATACAGAAGACAGTGCATACTTGGGGCATTTAGGGTATAGAATTAATGGAAACAAGAAAATCAGCGTTCAATTTCACCAAAGTTGTAGGCATGAACTCTCCTCTCTATCACCAATCTGCAACCCATAATCCACAAATCTACAGCCTGCTGTTTTAGGGGAGCCAAGGGAACTTCATGTGGCTCACACAGGAGGTAGAGGTGACCATCTACAGGGCTGACGGACTGAGGTGGTGATCATCTACATCCAGAACTAGTGATGCAGGCCCCTGCAAGATTCAGGGGCCTATGAGGTTCGCACACACGGTGTAGGGCTGCAGGTGAAAGAGGGAAACAGGAAAGGAAGCCAGGCTTTCTTGACCCTGGGTTTTAATGGGAACACGAAGGGCAAATACGTAAGGACAGTTGATGTGAAAAGCAGCGTTGGAGCAGAGTGTGAGTCTTCCCTGATTCTGCAACCCAGTACATGCACAGAGATGAGAGCAGGTTGAGATCCTGACTCCAGAGCATATGGTAGACTGTGCACACAGCAGACTCTGAGACAGCACTATGTTGAGGTTCTGAGGCCTAACAGAAGGAAGCAAGTCGTAGAGGAACAAAATGGAAAGATCTTGAGAAAGAAACTGCTAGCTCACTCATTGTCCATCCCTTTTGACTCAGAGGATATCATCTGTCTTGTTAAAAAAAAAAAAAAAAAAAAAAAAAAAAACCTCTGACTTCTCTTCTCCAGACACTTTTAAACCAGGGGTCCGTTACGACTTCAGAGTTTTTGAACAATCTATGCAACAGGATGCTCGGTTGATAGAGCGACGAACAGGATATACCCAGGAACTGGGTAAGTGGAAGGCGTTTGGCTTGCCTTGTGAAGACTGGTTCTGGGCCAGCCAAATACTCGTGACTTTGTGTTCAGGAAGATCCCATTCCTGAACTTAATTTTCTAGTTCCATTTGTTTTAGAATTTGCATTAAGTTTTTAAAAATCATATAAAGGAAACACCTTCATTTAAAGGAGATTTAAAAAATGCTACACAAAAAAGAATGAAATCATTGCTAATTTTTACACCCAAAGTGCAATATCTAGTTAGTTTTATTGTACATGGATACACATTTCTCTCTACTGATACACACTTTTAAATAAAAATGGGCTCATGCTCTACAAAGTTTGTTAACCGCTTTCTTGATTAATGCCACTAATTATTACTTGACCATAGTGCTACTTCCGTGATTGAAAGGTAACCCCCTCTCTGCACATGCCAAATCACCTATTCTTGGACAATTTAGAATGAATGCGAGGACTTTTACTCAGAAACTGTAAAATTTATCTTCAAGTATCTTGTAGCTCCAATTTGTAAATCTCTCTTTTGCTGTCCCCTCTCTTGTGCCCAGTCTGAACTGCTTTCATTTTTAGCAAAGTCTTTATCTATATCCATAACCATACGAGTGTCTGTGTGTGTGTGAGTGAGTGTGAGTGAGTGTGTGCATGTGTGGATGCATGTGGAGGCCAGAGAATGCCGCTCTTGTTCTTCCTGTGCCATATACCATGCTTTTTGAGACTGTCTTTCATTGGCCCGGAGCTTACCAGGTGGGCTAGGATGATTGGCAGCAAGCCCCCCCAAAATCATTGTCTCCTCTTTCTCACACACTGTGTTTCAAGCAAACACCACCGGAGACTCTCAGCTTTCTGCATTTGTTCTGAAAATCAGACTCAAGCTGTCATGCTTAAAAGCAAGCACTTTACCGAGTGAGCTATCCCCTCATGCCTGTGATAAGGTTTTTCTTATTGTATCCGGGAAGTAGAATCCTTGAGTCAAAGGGCTTCAACTTCTGAAATAAGCTTCTCTCTCTCTTAAGAATCATTGTGAAATTGTCCCCTGTAAACATTTACCCTTCCCACTACCAGAATGGGATGTTTGCTCTTCCTGAAGAACACTTTTGGGTCCCTGAACTCTGAAAGTGGGGCTCCTGGTTGTCCCACCAATCAGATTCTAAAGCTCTTATTTTGGGGGACCTGATCCAGGATTCAAGCCTGGCAGAGAGGATAGAAGGAGGCCTGTCATTTGTGTCTCTGTGTGCTGACACTGTGTATAAATGTGCACATGCATGTGTGTGCTCATGCGTGTGTGTGTGTGTGTGTGTGTGTGTGTGCACGCGCGCACACACACATGCAAGAGAGAGAGATGGGGGAGTGACAGGAGACCTGTCATTCCCTGGTGCATTCCCAGAGAGTCTGATAACACGCATTGTCTGTCCTGGGAATTCCATTCTTGAAAACCCCTCTCATGTCTTTGAGCACAGCTTGCCTCTTCTGTCCCTTCCTCTTCATGTCTGTGGTTTCTATGGTTCAGAAAATAATGTTGATGTGCCAAGGCCAGAATCAAGTCTAAGATATGCCTTTTATTTTTCACTCTTCCCCCTGTGACTTTTCTGCAGATTATGCTCTCTGGGTATTTATGTCTCCATGTGTGAAAGGTTTCCATGAGATCATTGTTCAGCTCCTTCCTGGAGTGCATGCCTGTGTCTTGGTGGATATTATCCAGGGAAAGAGATAAGATTCCTTAACTTGACGGAAGCTCTTAGTGTCCAGAGCTGCCTGTGCTCTGTGTTTAGTGTGCGTAAGTGTTCTGAGACCATTCCCAGATCATGACTTGTTCTTATCCATCTTCCTTTCCTAGCTCCTTTGGAGAATCCGAATGTGGAAATTAAAAACTTGACCTCAAACTCCTTCGTTTTGAGCTGGCAGAATTATTCCAGCGACTCTCAGCCTGGTTTCATAAAGGGGTTCAGGGTGTACTTGAAATCCAAGGAGCTCCAGTGTCACCAAAAATGGGAAAGGAGTCCTCTTGCAGGTGATGCTTACGCTTGGTTATCTACTTAGACTCGCAAGATCTCACCATCTGGAAAACAATGAAACTGATGCTGAGTCTATCCCCGAAGTCAGAAAAAAAGCACAGAAAAGGCTCCTTATGTGACAGGGGTAGGCTGGAGGCTGATACTCTTCCCCTGTTGTTTTAGAATCAGTGGGCTAAACAAAAAAGGGTGTGACTGGAGGGAGAGGTATTTTAATTCACTTCAAAAGTAACACAGGCCTGACCGTCAATCAGCCCCTCAGGAAATCCTTCCCTTTAGAAAACCCGCTTGCTTCTCAAGCCCCTCCTTAAAAAAAAACAACAAAAAAACAGAGAAAAAAGGAAGTCCATCAAATGTCTTTTTTTTTTTTTGTAATTTTGGTTTACTTATATGTTTGTGGCGCTGAGGACCTAAACCCAGGGCCTTCCACATACTATTGAGTAAGGAGTCTTTCTGTAAGCCACATCTCTGGCACCAGCTTATTTTACTTGCCTTGTGTGCGCTTGTTACGCCTGGCAGAGCTCTCTACCTGTGCTATTACCGTTCCCTGCTTAGTGGATACTTTGCTTATTGTGGGCACATGTTGAAAATGAGTGAGATTATGAGGTGATCTGAAGTTGGTTTAAGCAGGCTGACGGTCCTGAGAGCTGGGAGAGCTCTGCCTGGCTCTCTCCCAAGGTCTCTGCCATACTTTTCTCTTTCTTTTTGACAAGTCGTGGTTCCATACATCCCAGGCTGGCTTGCACTCACTCTGTAGCTGAAGATGATCTTGAACTTCTGCTCTTCCCACTGGGACAGCAGGCATGTGTCGTCATGTCTACTGTGTGTCCTGCTGGGAACTGAGCCCATGGCCTGTGCATGCTAGGCAAGCCCCCTACTGACTGGCCACATGCAGGCCCCTGCCACACTCTCAATATGAGTTTGTTGATGACAACATTGTTTTTCAAACATAGGTGATTCAGTGCTCTGTAAATATGACATCAACGACCCAGAGAAAAAGACATTGACTGTGGAAAACCTTCAGCCAGAAACCCTCTATGAGTTTTTGGTCACTCCGTACAACAGCGCTGGCCAAGGACCCAACGAAACATTCACAAAAGTCAGGACTCCAGACGAACACTGTGAGTTTTCCCAAGTCCCCTATTTCCCTCAAGGTTAAGTTTCGTTGCTTTGCATAGATCAGGAAGTTACAGTAATTATTCCTTTACTCTCCTCCACACATAAACATTATTCAGAATCCTGTTCCAGACCCCAGGTCAAAGTGGTAGCAACCTGACCCATTATGATCTAGATCCTTCCTCTCACCTTTCTTCCTGACCCTGGATGTCTGCCCCTGGGAGTCAGCCTCAGGGGGACTTGAAAACTTACAGCATATTTTAGAGTTGACATTAGAAGTGCTCCTGGCTTCTGTCCAGCAGGCCCTGGATGGTGGCGGGTAGCCTTCTGCCCCAGCCTTCCTTCTGGCTGGGTTTCCTGAGCTGACAGGAGGCTTTCCGCTCTGCTGGGGCGTCTGAGGATGGTGAGAGCCAATGTGAAGGAGCTCAGGCCGGAATGTTACCACCTCCGTGATTGTAGATTCTATGGGGGAAAAGGTGAAGAGCTATGTCTTTCTAAAATGCATTTGGCATGAGAGAGAGAGAGGAAGAAAAGAGGAAGGGATAAAGTAGGGACTGTATTTCCATCTCAAACTCTGCCAGCCAGAAAGGTGGGAGGAAATATCCCCTAACAGAGGATGCAGGGGAGAAAGTTTTGGGATGGCCTTCCCTAGAGAAGCCCACACCCATGTTCTTGAGTGTGTCTTTCTTTCCTTCTGGACATCTTCCTTTCTTTTAATCCTAATTCTTAAAACCTATAATAAGATTGCTAGATAAGGTTCAATTCTGCCTCAACTGGCCCATTCTGAAAATCTTCTCTGATGTAATCAAGATCTGGTTTTTGAGTGGTCCCTACAAAATCAAGGAAGTCTTGCAGAAGACAGCTGGAGGCCAGCCCTTGCGGTACCACAGGTGACATCAGCATTTTACAAGCTGGGGGTAGGGTTTCCGTTGAAGAATTCACAGAAGGCAAAGAAACCTTGAAGACACTTGTCTTGGAAAAAGAAGCAGGCTCCAGCTGGCAGCTGCCAGCTTCCTCCATGCAGCATGTACTCACTGAAATCTGAGCTGTTGGGATGGGACAGTCACACTAGATAAAGTGGTTGTCCTGGAGTGCCGTAACTGATGCCAAAGCCACAGCTTCAGCTGCCGATGGCGGTGATGCCTGAGAGACTGAGGTTTCCACGCCTATGTCCAGAATTCAAATCAGAGTAGGATTTGAGCCAATGGTTTACATTATTTAAGCACTCTTGTCACTGTGAAGTGATTTCTTTTTGTGAGATGGGGTGTCAAGTAGCCCAGGCTATACATCTGAAAATGAACTTGAACTCATGGTTCTGCCTTCACCTCCCCAGTGCTGGAAGTGCAGGCATGCATTACCATGACCAACTCTTAGAGTGAGTCTTTTTTTTTCTATTTTTCTTTCAGTTTAAATACTTTACATTCCAAGGGTGTCCCCTCCCTCCTCTCCTTCCAGTCCCCCCCCCAACACTTCCAATTTAAATTTATTTCTATATTATTTTTCTTTCACCTTTTGAACTTATTTATTTTGTGTGAACACATATGCACATACATGTACATTAAATGGTAACTTTATATTTTCAAGATTTCATTAATCTTTGTGGTAAACCTTATGACTTTGCCATTATAAGTTATATTGTTGTTAATAAGAAAGTATTTCAGCTGGGTGTGGTGGTACAGGCCTGTAATCCCAGCACTTCGGGAGGGAGGCAGAGACAAGCAGATCTCTGTGAGTTCCAGGCCAGCCTGGTCTACAAAAGGAGTTCAGGACAGCCAAGGCTACACAGAAAAACCCTGTCACAAAAAAAAAAAAAAAAAAAATCAAAACCCAAAAACAAACAAAAAGGAAAGAAAGAAAAAAAGAAAAGAAAAGGAAATACTTCAATTCCTTGCAACTTCTCTGACAGACACTTTGTACATTTTTAAACAGAATGTTATGTGACCCTGCTTACTATACCTCAGACCTTGTTAAATGGGAATGAGAAATGCTTGCATTTGCTAGGAGGAGACTGGTGTGATAAACCAATAAAAATACCAAAAGATGCAATGCTTAGAGAAGCTCAGTCTAGTTGTACTTTTTAACAGCAGGCCCCTTTCTTTGTGAGTTGGTACTTTTACTTGGAACAGAGACCAGCGTTAGTAAACAGACACCACAAGAGGGAGAGGTCAGCAAGTCTGATCAGCAGCCTCCGGAGTGCTCATCCTTCCTGCCATTTCTATCTCTGCTCCTCGACATTTGGAACTATGTCTCCACTGGATGTAACAAGCACACTGGGTTCCAAATGATGGTTCAACTTAAGATTCCTTTGAACTGAGGAGGTGTGAGAGCAGGACATGCCCCGAAGATGTTCTTTGCATTTGGATCTTTATCCAGCCTGTTGAAATATTGCATGGTGGCCCAAGCCACAGCACCAACAGCCAGGCCACCCTGAGGGGAATCTGTGGCAGTCCGCAGTGGCTGCCAAGTAGCAGGGCTGTTGGCAGGTTGGGTGTGTGGAATACATCTTCCTGCAGTACATAGAACTTGGAGTTTGTCAGAATGTAGTCCTTCCCTAGCCAAGGAGCACCTGTGATTAACTTTTCAGTCCTCAATAGAGAAGTAGGTTATATTTTGAAAGTTTGTTTTCAAAACTGTCCTGAAGGTAGTTGAAAACAAACAGATGGGTACACCGAAAGCACTGCACAAAATTATCTTCATTCTATACAGTGCAGATGAATCTTGTATGAATTTTGTAATTAGACTCTCTTCATAGATGTCGCTATGAATATGCAAATATTCTTCAATTCAAAGCAATCTTAAATCCTAAAATCCTCTGGCTCCAAACATTTGTGATAATGGGTATTCATCCTCCATTTAGCATTCAACAAAATGTATCTGAATCCATACTTTTACCAAGTTTTAAAACTGATTTGTAGCACTCTCTTGAGAGCAAGTGGTGAGAACCAAAGGGCAGGCTCCCTTCCAAAACTGTAGCCCTACACAGCACCCAGTGTCCCCTAAAAAAAGTTGTTTTTTTTTCTAATCCAGGAAGTTACTGGGTGAGGAGTGAGGAAGGAAAGAGAAGCACACAGATAGAGCAGGACCATATGTTCATGTACATTGTCCTCAGAGCCTTCCAAGTCTTTATTTAGCAGACTGTTTACACAGAGCTGAGTGGTTGGTTTGTTAAATTACGAGCAATGGGCACAAGGAGGGTATTTTACAAATAGTGTTCGACACATTTGGGAAGTAAAGCAGAATCATTATAGAAGGTACACAGGTAAGTTATGTAAGACTAAGTAGAAGGCTGGTCTTCATGTCCAGTCTGCAGCCCACTGGTCACATGTACCCCAGGACAGTTCTTAATGTGGCCCAACTTAATATGACTTTCTTTGGTGATTCCATTGCATTAATCCTGAGTGTGAACTTTATTGGTGACAATGCTATTACAATGTCAAAAGTCCAGGCACTTCTGAACCTAGCTAGTTTTTTAATGTATGATAAGCAATCTCAGGGGCAGACAAGTATTTGTCTTTTGATCAGGGGGTCCCATGTCAACATGGCTTGGCTGACTGGGCCACACTGACCTTTGGGCTTGGGTCTGCTTCAGGTGTGTTTCCTGTAAAGTCACCTGTGCTCAGGTTGAAGAGCAGGAGTACAATGGGCACGTTCTTTTCATGGTTGATAAAGGAAGAGGGGACTATGTAAGTCTATCTGAAGCCCTTACCTAGACCATAACTGTGATCCATCGATCACATCCTGCTAGCCAAACTAAGGCATGTGGTCAAGCCCTCAGGCAAGAGGTAGGAAAATGCTCCCACCTACCACATAACTAGGGTAGGGAGTGAGGAGCTGGGTAGTCATGATCTATTCTATTAGACTCGATGAGTCTGAACCACAGAGTGTTTGTTGACTGGTGGCAAAGCACTCCCTGTGTGGACTGGTGTCTCATACAGCCCAGTCTGGCCTTGAACTCACTATGTGGTGGTCCTTGAACACCTGCTGCTTCTGCTCTACCTCCTGCGTGTTTGGAGTGTTGCAGGTGTGCATTGCCATACCTAGCTTGGTTGGTCTTTTCTCTTTTGAATCGAGCAGTAGTCAGATTGAATTTTCCCTAGAAGTTCTACCCCGTTAAATTTCTATAAATGTAATAAATAAGACCTATTTTGTGAAAGTGTTTTTTCAGAATTAAACATATTAAAAAAACTCATATTGAATCTTGGATACACCCCCACCCTCCATATATATATGTACGTACATACATACATACATACATACATACATATATGGAGCAAGAAACAAAGAAAATTCTTCACCCTTATAACCTTTTATTCCTTTAAGAAAGCCAACTCATATGTGAAAAAGATTCCTTTCTTCTTTCTTCTTTAGCCTTTATGCTGTTGCAGATCATATTGCCCATGACTTTCTGCGTCTTGCTCCTCATCACTCTGTGCTACTGGAAAAGCCAGTGGTAAGTGGAAAGGAAGCCTTTATTCAAGAGTTAGAAACAAACCATATGACAGAAATGATGTGAAATAATATGGGGAAAGAATTATGGAAAGGAAGAGATCAAAGAAAGGTAGTTGAGCAAATGTAATTTAGTTAACAATTTTATGGGTCAGTAGACAGGAAAAAGAAGAACCATTTCAAAAGTTGCTCCATAGCCATAGTATGCTTTATATAGAAGCTTTGGAATGCCTACCATAACACCGTAAGTACTATAATTATGTTTATGTATACTATGGGGTAATTAAAGCAAGAAAGAGTTAAATTTGCTTCACAGAGGATACTTGAGAGCTCACACTCTTAACCATTACATGGAATTGTACATTCAGTCTTAGTTTTCACTTATTCTTATTTGTTCTTCTAGGGTGAAGGAGACATGCTTTCCTGACATTCCAAATCCATACAAAAGCAGCATCCTCTCACTGATAAAATCCAAGGTAAATGTGGAGATGTTGTATGTGGAACATACCTGTGAAGGACTAATCCAGCCTGGCATGGTGGCACATGCCTGCAATCCCTACCTTTGAGACACAAAGGGTTAAGTGGCTCTCTGTTGAGTCTGAGCCCAGTCTGGTCTATATAGTTAGTTGTAATGCCTTCCAGGCTACATAGTGAGATTCTCCTTCAAAAAGTCCAAAGTAAGTGTGAGTGTTTTTTTTTGTGTGTGTGTGTGTGTGTGTGTGTGTGATAGAGACAGACAGACAGGCAGACAGACAGACTGACCAGACAGAAAAGGACTATATTGCTCAAGCTATATTGCTATATTGACTATATAGTCAAGCTATATTGCTCAAGCTTTCTTATACCTCTTCAGGAAAAGATAAATTAGAAGCACAAACATAGCCATGAGACAGGCAATTGGATGGACTAGGGTACAGCTCAGTAGCAGAATGCTTGCCTAGCATGAGTGAGGCCCTGGTTTTGATACAAACCTTAACCAAACAGATGTGATTGCATGTTATTCATTGCGGGCTACCAGGAAAGTCAGTGGTGCAATGGGAAGGCTTTATCCCACTGGGAGTCAGACACAAACTCCTATCTGGTTTTTGTCACAACCTTCAAGTTTACACATGGCCAGTAAGGAATGAGAAGATCTCAGTGCTGTGCATTTATATTCCATATGTTTGATTCCTTTGCAGAAAAGCCCTCACTTAATAATGAGTGTCAAAGACTGTATTCCAGACATCCTTGAAGTTATAAACAAGGCAGAAGGAAGCAAGACACAGTGTGTAGGCTCTGGGAAACTACACAGAGAGGATGCACCCACTAAGTCTCCCTCCATGCCTCCAGAAGAGGACTCCTCTGGCCCTGTGCCCTGCGTCTTTTTTGAGAATTTTACTTATGATCAGACAGCTTTTGATTCTGGTTCCCATGGCCTCATTCCAGGACCCCTAAAAGACACACCACACCAACTTGGACTGTTGGCCCCACGTGACAAGTTACTAAATGTATTAGAGAAAGACTACATGAAGTCCTTGGTGGAAAGCCCAACTGAAGAAACTAGCTTGATTTATGTGTCCCAGCTGGCTTCACCCATGTGTGGAGACAAGGACAGGCTTTCCACACATCCATCCATGCCAGTGCACTGTTCACAGTATAAAAGGCAAATGGCAGTTCCAGGGAGCTTCCTGCCACCTTCCCTAAGGAAGAACAACAGCCTGAACTCAACGATCCTTTTAGGCCAAGATGAACAGTAAACACCAACTAGCATCAACCTAGTTCATATCTCACAGGCCCTTTGGGGGATGTGGCTGGTACCATGCCAACACTATGTGCCCTGGCCCTTTATTCCAGGAGTACTCTACCTGCAGCACTGATTTATGAACAATCACTACACACCAACAGACTAAAGACCAGAACTATACAATTTGGCATTTGCCCTGAAATAGCAGGATCGTGGAGCATGCCGACCTTGTTATTTGTTCCAGGCTCACCCTTAGCACAGTAACCCTGACCTTGACACAGGGTATGCATCAGCTATTTCACCACAGACAGACCCTACCTACTGTCCTAGGATTTTGGTTTGCAGTGAGAAAACATGTTCGTGTAAATTTAACTTCATGCTTTGCATATTAAGAGTAAAGCAATTGGATAAGATTTCTGATTAGTGCCACAAGAGATTGGTCACCTTTATTGTGTAGATTTATCACACTTAGTGGAGAGGTTACAAACTAGATTTTGGCCTTACTTTGCAATGAGAATTTGTAGTCACTGATAAAGTAAAAATAACTCCCTTGGTGTCTACATTGAACCTAACAGTTTAAGATGTCCAAATGGGAAGGAGGAATCTTCACAAGTCTCCTGCTGTCTAGCTTGCTGCAGTAAAACAAGATTGCCAAGAACTCCAGACTTGAAGTCTACTAGACTCCAGTCTTCCTTAGTTTTTGAATACCTCAGAAATAAAAAAAAAGGACATTTCATGCAGTGATTCCTTTCACATATAATGCCTCCCCTCAATGACCTAATTCCACATACTAGTCTTTGAACTCTTGTCTGGTTCAAGGGAATTCTATCTCATTTACATTCCTGTCATGCTAAAATACTAAAGCCTCAGTATTGGTTATAATTTAGCTTTAACTTTAAAATGTTCCAGGACAAGAGCTCCACAAAGACCAAACTGAGCAGGGCATAGGGGTCTTGTATGAGACGGTTTCTACAATCAAGGACCATGTGTGGATATGGCCTGGAACCCCCCGCTCAGATGGGGCCCATGATAGCTCATTGTCGGACTGAAGACCCTAGTGAGGGAAACAGGGAATGTTTCAGTCATGATCTTGATGGCTGACTCTTTGACCCTCCCCCATACAAGCCGGGGAGTGACAGACTGGCTAGATCCCAGGAGAGGACATTGCAGCCAGCCCTGAGGAGCCAGGATGAGCTGGGTTTGGATGGAAGGGGAGGAGGTCCTCCCCTGTTGGTGGACTTGGAGGGGGCGGGGAGGAGGGAGATGAGGGAGGGAGTGGGAGGGTAGGAGGGGATGCAAAGTACCTAACCTGTGATTGATATAAAAATAAATAAATTAAAAAAAAAAGTTCCAGGAGTGAGAAGTGAGTTTTGTGTTGGCCCCAAAGCACGTCTTTTGACAAAATACATTGGTCCTAGCTGTGACTTTCACATCAAGATTCAAACTTCAGAAAGAAGATATGCAGAAAAAAAATGTCTGTACCACACCCATAGATTTTTCTTGTTATTCCTTAAATAGACTATTGATAGTTTCCATAGAACTTAAATGCATCAAGTATTAGGGCACAGCATGCAAAAATAACCCCGACATATAATAACATTTTCAGATAAGGCCTGAACTCCCAGAGATCTTGGCAGCAGCATAGCACCTGTAACAGTTCCTGGAAGGCGCCAGCGAAGAATGAGTATATCCAACACAGATGTACAGGTGTTCAGTACATTACTTTCTTCCTCTTAATGCTTGTCACATTGCAAGATAAGGTGAAGAGGTGTGTCTTTTGTCTTGTTTGCTGTGTGGTGGGAGCGATGGCTGTGTACTCGTATGGCTGTTTCCAACACTGTGGCGATATCCGCATGTGGCCTCAGACTGTAGTAACACCAATGTTCAGTTCAAGTTGTCCAATCTTTTCTTTACATCTAACCAAGTCTTTGCTAGAAACCATGGCTATGACTTAACCTAGGACCGGACAGTGTCTTAAATAGTCAAGCTGGGAGGAGACGTGTTGCAAACAGCTGGTTTATGTCTTTCTATCCATGTATTTCTCACCGGAAACTCGCACCCAAAAATGTTAGTGACATTGATCAGTAAATACTGTTTCATTTCAATTTTGTTTAAAAAATAATCCACAAAACATTACTTTTTGCTGTTTTAATAAAGTTCAAATTAAAACATTTCATGATCACATTGTTTTAATTCCCTTAATAGAATGAAAAGTTATCAGTTATTGAATTTCACAAAAATGTTAGTGACCTTTTCAACCTAAACAGGGTCTCTTCAGCACTGTGGAATCCAGGTATTTCAGCAGTTCCTAGATGTTCAAATACATACCACACTCTAAGGTTTCTTCCTTCCCTCTCACAGTCCCCTTCCTAACAGAAACCTCCAACAGGAACAGAATTCAAACTAGACTTTGAGAGGAAAGGTGATACTCTGCTGAGTCTGGCTTATTTTGTGTAACATAATAACCTCCAGTTCCATCCATTTTCCTGCAAATGTCTTATACCATTTAGAGCTGAATAAATTGCAATGTGGACATGTCACATTTTCTTTATTCATCCTTTAGGCTAGTCCCATAGCTTAGCTATTGCAAACAGACCAACTATGAATGTGGATACCCAAGTATCTCTGTGCTATGCTAAATGAAGAGTCACAGGGCAGGTCCATTTTCAGTTTAAGGAACCCCCACGCTGACAGCCACAGTGCCCAGAGTGCACAGGCTCCTCTTTCCCCACCCCCCACCTACAAGCTTGCTTTCTTCTTGGCAAGAACTCACCTAGCTTGAGCTGGGATTCAAAGCTTTTAATTTGCCTTGCACTGACGGGTAAAGTGGTTGTACACTTTCAGAATTTTTTCCTCCTTTAAAAATGTCTACTCAGCCACTTTTTGACTAGATGATTTAATTTCTTGAAGTTTCTTATACATTCTAGATACCTATCCCTAAAGACTCCGTAAAAAAAAAAAATAATAGATCCAATAAACACATTCAACAAGTTGCAGGATACAAAACATCTAAAAATCCAGCAGCCTTTCTATATTCCAATAATGAACTTGTAGAAAAAGAAATCAGAATAAAAAACTCTCATTCATAACTAGCTTTTAAAAATTATTTTTAAAATAGATCCAACCAGAGAAGTGAAAGATCTTAACTTTCAAACAAAATGTAGTGAAATGTCTTTAGTTCATCCTCAGTTGAAAACAAACTCAGAAGAGGGCACATGATCTTGGTCAGCTAACAACAGACACATGAGAGTACGTGATGTTTGGCTGGAAGCTGTCCTGTGCGAAGGGCGTGGCTTTTGCCAGCTGGAAAAAGAGCTTTGAGTGGACTCAGATAAATAGAGGTCCAAGGACAGGAAGGAGCTTTTGCATTGTTGCTCTTTGTAAGATGCACATTGCTTTGCTGGTCTTTGGTTTTCTGCACTTCACTTTTTACAGAGAAATGCTCTGGCTCTAGAGCAGAGAACTTTTGACAATTTGATTGAATCTTGCGATTTCCGCTAACTCAGATTTGGAGTTTTGCTGTTTTTGCTGAAATCATGCTGCTGTTTGGTGTTGAATTTTGGACTGGACGCTGATAATCTGGACAACAAAGAGTAGACTTGCCCTAAGGAACTATATCTAAAAAGGTCCACAACCTCCTTTTCCTAATAATTTTCTTTTGGTGGTTTGGAAGAAAAGTAGAAGTGTTTAAGAACCCTAAATAGAGGAGATCCAAGATGGCTGCCACGGGAGAACACTGTGTCTGAGGAGTAGGAGAGCAGAAACAACGCAGCGACCAGGAGACTGAACTCTGGGACCTAAAATGCCAGCATTGTGAGTGCCAGGTGAGTGGAACTCCTACGGTGAGAAAATCAAGTGGGAAAACCCTAGGGACACCCAGTTATTACCTGGAGAAATTTCCCGGTGACCAGCGGCGCACAGCTCTGATCTGGACGAGCGGCTGCGCTGGGCGCCCGCACCCGCCATTATAGTCTGTCTCCCGGGCAGTCTCAGGAGGAACCAGGTGCCGTTTTCACTGAACTGCGCCCTACGAGCACACACTGCACCCAGGTTCTGCTTCGACCCACGGGTGTGCTGCGGGCTCGGACCGATCATCGGAACCACACCAGACTGAGTGGATTGGGGGACCGTTTTGACCAGGCTGCACACTGCGGGGGTACGAGCCGAAAGCTTCCGCCAGCAAAAACTCAGTCAGTGTGTGAGTCCACCGGCAGATCTGGGAGAATCCCGAGTTCTGCATCAACCCACGGGTGTGCGGCGGGTGCGAACCAATCGCGGGAACCACCACAGACTGAGTGGATTGGGGGACCATTTTGACCAGTCCGCACACTGAGGGGGCGTGCACCGAACGCTTCCGCCAGCAAAAACTCAGTCAGTGTGTGAGTCCGCCGGCAGATCTGGGAAGAACCCGAGTTCTGTCTCAACCCACGGCTGAGAGGATCCTGGGACCATCGTGACCAGACCACACACTGAGGGCAAAAGCTGCACGC
>CM053743.1:51925873-52000331 GCA_028658305.1 Pachyuromys duprasi | reverse complement strand
CAACCCAGATGTCCCTCAGTTGAGGAATGGATACAGAAATTGTGGTACTTTTACACAATGGAATACTATTCAGCAATTAAAAAGGAGGAAATCATGAAATTCGCAGGCAAATGGTGGGACCTGGAAACGATCATCCTGAGTGAGGTATCCCTAAAGCAGAAAGAAACATATGGTATATACTCACTTATATAAACCTATAGGATAGGAAGTTCAAGCTGAAATCTACGCACCCAGAGAGGATATACAAGAAGGAGGACCCAGGTTGGTATGATCAATGCTTGTTTGAATGAACAAATGGGATGGACATTGAGTAGAGGAGAAAACAAGCAACAGAACAGGAGCATGCCAAAGAGGACCTCTGGGGGCGGGGGGTGGTCAATGTAGGGATGTATCAGAGCGGATTGAGATCAAGCCTCTGACAGAGGGCGAGAGTAATGATAGATCTGGGGGAGGTTGTTGAGACTTGGGGAGAACAAGAGCTCCACAAAGATCAAACTGAGCAGGGCACAGGGGTCTTGTAAGAGACGGTTTTTACAATCAAGGACCATGTGTGGTTGTGGACTGGAAACCCCGCATGGATGGGGCCCATGATAACTTGGTGTAGGGCTGAAGACCCTATTCAGGGAAACAGGGACTGTTTCAGTCATGATCTTGATGGCTGACTCTTTGACCCTCCTCCATACAAGCCGGGGAGTGACAGACTGGCTAGATCCCAGGGGAGGACATTGCAGCCAGCCCTGAGGAGACAGGATGAGCTGGGGTTGGATGGAAGGGAAGGAAGTCCTCCCCTGCTGGTGGACTTGGAGGGGTGGGGAAGAAGGAGATGAGGGAGGGAGTGGGAGGGTAGGAGGGAATGGGGGAGGGGGCTACGCCTGGGATTCAAAGTACCTAATTTGTGATTGAGATAAAAATAAATTAATTAAAAAGAAAGAAAGAAAAAAAAAGAACCCTAAATAAAGTAGGGTTTTGAAAAATTGAAGTATACACCTAAGAAATTGAAGACATTAGAAAATGGAAAGACCAGCCACACTTCTGGATTAGTAGAGTTCTGTAAAAATGGCTGTTTGTAAATGTTACACATTTACTAATTCTGGAATTTCCAGAAAAATTCAAATTGCATTCTTCATAGAACCAGGTAAAATAATCCTAAAATTCATAGGAAAGTAAAAAAGACCCTGAATTTTCAAAGCAATTCTTAGCATGAAGCACAAATGCTGAAGACTTCATCTGACCATACACTGTTAGATATTCCATGCTATAAAAATAATACCATGAGATGTGGGCACAAAAAGACACATAGACTAAAGGTACACAGCAGAGGACTTGGAAACGAACCTACACAGCTACAAGCACCTGATATTTGACAAAGTCACAAAATTATACATGAAAAGACAGGCTCTTCAGGAAATGGTGCTGGGAAAACTGGAGTTTCCCATCTTTACGACTGAAATTGGATCCTATCTCCTTCATTTTTGTACAAAAATCAAATGGATCAAACACCCCAATTTAAGACCTGAAACTCTGAAACTCCCAGAAGGAAACATCAACAAAACACTTTATGATATAGGCATAGGCAAGCCCTTTCTGAAAATGATTTTAACAGCCTAGGACACAATTCCAAGACCTGATAGATGGGGCTGCATGAATTAAATGCTCCTGCACAGCAAACATTCAGCAAAGTAAAGAGACAGCCTACAGAGTGCCAGACAGGATTGCTGGAGCTCATAGCCATAGCCTAGTCAAGACCCAAGTTCATCAAGATAGCATCTCAAAAAGAAAGGTAATTTAGACACTCAGCTTTGGTCTCCACATGTGCACAGGTGTCCATGTACGGTCAGTCTCTGTGTTGTGTCAACCTCATGGTTAATCTCATTTTCAAAGCACACATTTATAAAATAAATTGAATCAGACTTATGGTCACAATTATGAGTTGTTGATTAAGCTTGCTTTATCTTAAATGGCTTGGAAGATATTGAAGTGCTTCTAAAACCCCAATAAAATGGAAATAAAGCCATGGATTTAGCAAACAAGATCATGAGTTATCTCCGATTTTAAGGATTAAGTGTATAAAGCTGTGCTCCAAATAAGCACTAAGAAAACCACAAAGCTGTGAAATATTTTGATTCATTAAAAATTGCAGTGGTTTGAATATCTCTAACTTTTTGTGTTTAAGTGTTTTCCTTCAGCCATGTCTGTACTGACTGCATGCCTGCTGTGCAGAGGCTAGAAGAGGGAAGTGGCATTACGGATGGTTATGAACCACCATGTGGGTGTTGGGAATTGATCCACGTCCTCTGAAAGTGGAGCCAGTGCTCCTTGAGTATTTTTACATGGTTAAAGCTTTAAAAGTAAAGAGTATCATTTTCCTAGTCAACTATGATAACATGAGGCATGCTTTTCACTTGGGTGCTAACTAGACTAGTGGTAAAACAGTGTAAGGTGAGAACAATGACAAGGACACACAGGTGTCCTCACTCCAAATACCTGCAACAAGTTTGTGTAAGGTGGGGAAATAGACTTTAGCAACTCTTAAGAGACCTTGGCTTTCACACTGAACTTCTGTTGGCTCTTTGCCCGTGGTGTGGCAGAAACTGCTTAGGCCAGTGTGCTGACTACTGAGCACCTTGCCACTTACACCCACTGCCTTACTACTCAGAAAGATGTTTTAGCTAAAGACATTTCTAGTTCTAAATTCTCCACAATAATGATTTGAGCATTATGGAGTATGTTACATTAAGTTCTGAAGGATGCCAAGGAAGTACAATTATTTTAAAACTGGGAGAAGCCCTTTTTCACGGTCCAAGTCCACCACCATCTGTAGGATCAAAAAGCCACATTTACTGGAAACACACCTGTCAACATCAGTAACAAGTAACAAACATTAAGTTCTCAAATAAAGCCAACACCACCACAAGCTTAAGAATTTTAAGTACATTTTATTAACAATGAATCCCTTTGATAAGATTATGCTTCAGGAGGCTTTAATGCCCTTAACATAAACTGTACACATTATACAAAAACAATACAACCACAACAACAACAACAAAAATCAAGGTGAGCAAAACCATTTGGGGACAAATCTTATTTAAATTATACACAGCTTAATGAAATAGTCTTAAGGAAAATATATAAATACTTTTTCTTTCTATGTTACAGTTATACAATATAAATCAGATTTCAATGTCTGTTCAGTGACCTACAAACACCAGAACCTCCAAAAAATGTAGCAGCGTATTACTAAATAAAAAAAGACCATGTGGCAGAGAACATTATATCTGAGATTCTCTTTCAGATCCCTTACCACTTTTCAAAGCTAATTTAATTTACATCATTTGTTTCACAATGCATCTTTAGGGTTTCTGACAGGCCAGTAATGGAACATTTTTCAACAATCATAGATCAAAAATTTTCACCACTCCCGCTCTGCCCCAGGACTTTGCATTTTGTGCTGGATCAACCTAGTTAAGTGGGAAATTTTTGATATGTTTCCTTTTTTGGCATAAATTAATTTTTCATACTAAGTATCTTATAGAGTCAAAATGTGCAATCCATGCTTCTGTGGCAGAGTTATCCACCTAACTACAAAAATACTCCAAAGGGGAGAAATCCCACACTCTGTGAGTCATACAAATGTAGAGAAGTGAGCCCCTGGGGACTTGGAATTAAAAGAAAAGGGCTCCTGGGAAGACATGCGCAGACTTGTGTGTCCCTCATGAGCACTGCCCTGAAGGTCACTGGCAGGCCTGGAAGTGAGACTC
This sequence comes from Pachyuromys duprasi, assembly GCA_028658305.1. Lineage (NCBI taxonomy): Eukaryota > Metazoa > Chordata > Mammalia > Rodentia > Muridae > Pachyuromys > Pachyuromys duprasi. Next base: position 51,996,573 of record CM053743.1, on the reverse strand, counting down.
GGTGCAGTGACTCTCTCCAAGTTAAGATGAGCACAACAGGCTTAGTTAGGAAGGAGAAAATGGGGACCTTTCCCAAAACACACTCGGGGAAATCTGAAATGTTCATTGCAAGCAGCTCTTCTTAGAAGTCTCTCAAATGATTTTACTTTTCTTTCATGGATTGTGAGTGAGTGTGAGACAAAGTAGAAGTAAAAGTAGGAGAGGGAAAAAACCATCCTTCCAAAAATACATTTTCAAAGTGGTCACAAGTTCTCACACAGAATTAGCACCTTACTCTCCTCACACAAGTATAACTGCAATTGTAATTTGAATGACAAACAATTTTCTTATTGCTTAATGATCTGTGCTTTGATATGGGGGATAAAAGGCATCCTCTGAAAGGAATGAAATAAAAATGTATATAAATAGCACTAGACAGATCTAAATATACACTGATATCCCATTTTGAACACCTGGCCGTGGTGACATGGAATTCGGCTTTAACCATCAAAAGCTCTGGATGAGAGTGGAACATTACTGAGGACAAAGGCCCCCAGTGATTTGGATAAATCACCATAGCAACAATGCACGCACTTCCTAACAGCCTTGTGGTATCACTGTCTTAGGATGTCTCTACCCTTACTCTTTATTAAAAACACTTAAGTCAGGAGGAACACATTCCTCCTCCAATATACCCTAAACACAAACAGAAAATAAAAGTATGAGAAATTTTAGAGCCTATTTTCTTATAAATACTAAATTTCTCATTTTCTTATTTGTCAGTATTTACTTAGTATGTGAAGCTGAAATCTGTTCTTGAAAAAAAATTTAAAATGACAATTTACAATTAGAAATTCACAGTTTATAACCAGCTTAACTGTTCAAACTCCTCCAAATTATTAAATATTTACCAATAGTACAAATTTATATGCCTAAGGTTAATTCTACTCTTGAAAAACTACAGTATTGACATTATTTTGATAATATGTATTACTTATAGACAATTTTCTCAATGATTTCTATTACCATTGACATCATTCATAACCTTTCCTGCTATAATTTAATAGTCTTAAACATCTATGCTAATCACTTGGCACTGCATGTAGTTTTCATCATAAAAGTCTACTTTAATACAAGTACTTAAAGAAAATGTATTACACCTGTTGGTGAAACCAGGGTTAAACCAATAGCACTATAAACTGAAGCATAGACAAATTTCCCCAATATACTGACAATCACAGAGCTCTGGTATCTTTCCAAAATAAGTGCTACAGGCAGATATGATGACACACACATACATATCTTTCAAAGTAACAGTCAAAAGTCTAAACAAAACAAAACACAACACTTGCTGAGGACACTAGGCACAGCCTTAATTTCAGGATGGCTGACGCAGGTGTGCAAGGATGGGGATAGTATTGTATGATGAAAAATAAACAAGAATGGTTATCGGTAACTTTTGAGGGACGAAACCACAGATTTTATACTCTGTTAACTGAGGTAGTGTTTAAAATTAATGTCTAAAATGTTAATCCCATTATGAATAAGACTACATTACTTCCTTTGGAATTGTAACCACTATTTGGTCTAGTATGACTGACATTTGGTTCTCTGGAAAGGCAATTTTATTATCCAAGACCAAAGACCAACATGACAGGCATTGCTCTTAGAAGTACTGTTGACATTTAAATAAACACTTGGGTTCAGTGATGAAGGTGAAAAGAAGGTTGTCCCCTCACTGGATGTTCTGCGAAAATGAGAAGAACTATGTTGTAATGTGAGCAGCAGCTTGAGCCCTTGTCTGCTCTGTTATCATGAAGTTGCTACACAGTGCATGTAAGAACAACTCGCTGAAGTGCAGTCGAAGAGGAATCAGGGAGATGAAATGCTTCATCCCAGTGGGAACTTTCAGTGCCAATAAATTAAGAGAGAAATCTCTGTGAGTTATTTCCTAGTTCACAGGGTACTTTACAGCAATCTTGCAAACAAGCCATTACAAAAAGGGTATACAATGTGGGAAAATACGGACCAATATGTATGATGGTGTTAAAGCTGATGTGTAGTTGTCAAAATGGCCCACACAAAGGAATTACAAAAGAGTCCTACTCAGTCCAGCTGGATGTTTCTGCTCTATATTTATGATTTCAAAAAAGATAACCCTTTCACATATAAGCATTCTATTAATGATGTTCATGCTACTTTATGTACAAATTTGCATATGTTTAATTCCTGTAAAGACTTCCAAGTATCTTTATACATATACAAACTAGACAAAAAAAAACCTTGCCTTCATCAACTTCACAAATGTGATAAAGGCAATGACTATACTCATTAACTCATTTATAACTGCAATTATTTTGTGCAAAACAAGAACATGAACAAAAATTAAATTATTGGTGCTTTAAAACGTTGTAATTAAGGCTTTTCACCACAATTTTTAATCTTAATAATGAGTCTTCAATGACTTTTTAGAAGGAAATATGGCTCTTCTTTATCTATGGAATGCGTAAATTGCAGGCAAACTTGTCTTTTCCTTGAGAGACGAGAAGTATCATTTAATGCTCTCCTTTGCTTTGAGTCCAGAATACTAATGCTTGCTCAATCCGTTTAAAGTGGTGAGACAAGCTGATGAGGTTGGAAGTCCACTGGGCATATGGATGTGTCCTAGACATGGGAAGTATTTCAAATAAACTATTTTAATCAACAACTGTAGTGAAAAACCTTAATCGGCACAAACAGCCTTTAGCAACTGCGACAAACCTGAGGAGACGGAGAACAAGCAAGCATCTTTATGCTAGCAACATAAAATAACTTCAGTTCCCAATATTGAGGCTCTTCTTCTGCTTTGAGGCTATATACCTCTGAAGTAGTGTTACAAACATTAAGGAAGTGTGGAAAGGCCAACGCGTCCCTCTGATCCCAGCAGTCACAGCACGGCCCGTGGGAGAACAGGATGCAGCCTCAGAGACAGTGACTCCTGGTTTCCACAAATTAGTTAACAAACAAGGCATCTTTTGTATTTACCCTTGATTAAAAAGCATTCAGAAATAACTGTGTGAAGGGTGCTTCTTCATGTCCTGTCTTTGTTCCACTGCCATTATGCTTTTAAAATAAAAAAATAGAAAACCTATGTAGGTATTCAGTGCTTGGCTCTTGCATATGATGGTAACTGAATTAAAACCGTGGTAATGAATGATGAACCCTGAGAAGGGCCCAACAGGGGAGAGAAGTTGGCTTGGCTAGGGATGTCAGCAGTCCCAGCTGTTCTGTACCAATTACTGCTGGGACAGTGTCAGAAGATACTCCTTCCTTGCTGCCAGCCAGTCAGTATTTTGTGAGGCTTTTAAGAAATCCATGACTGTGGAGATATATAATCTAAACACCATAAGTATGAGGTCAGGATTCGGTAGATTCATCAACAACAGGTTGTTTTGGTGGAATTGCCAACACAGCCTCTGCTTCTTCATGCATCTAGAAATAAGTGATAAATTGTTATTTTTTTTTAAATAAAGATGGCATATATTATAGATAGATATACCCTCACAACTTACTTCAACTACAGAATAATTCTGGGAGAGAAATTTCAGAAATAGTCTTTCTTACTTGTAAAAACTGGACATCCTGAAATAACTCTTGTATGAACCTCCGGCACTGAAGTCTAAATGTGCAGTGTGACAACAAAAGAGAAACTTCAGAATAAAGGCATATGTCATCAAATGTTTGAGGATACTTCTCTTTAATGCTAAAATGAAAAGAGAGACATGTTTGAAAAAAAATTATACCATAATATATTCATTTAATCCTCCAAATGACACTCTCTGCTAATTTTTTTCTCTCCACATATTGATCAGATGGAATGTTAGAAGTGGTGGCTTACTAATATAAGCAGTCAGTCAGTCAGTCAGTCAGTCAGTCAGTCAGTCAGTCAGTCAGTCAGTCAGTCAGTCAGTCAGTCAGTCAGTCTGTCTCTCTTTCTCCTTTTTGTCACAGGGTTTCATATAGCCCAGGCCAGCCTTGATCATGCCTCCATGTGCTGCAAGAACTCCAGACCCTTCTGCCTCTACCTCCCAAGTGCCACGATTACAGGCTTATGCCATCACACCTAGCTTATTACGGAGTGTTTGTATTTCACACTTTGTATAGTCCAAGTTTTTATTTTTCAAAGATTATCAAAATCTGAATGCTTCTTGTAAAGTATTTTTCTACTAACACAAGAAATTATGAATTCATTAGACTAACATGACTGCAAATATGCTCACATCATTGAAAGGCACTTGAAGTGCATTTGAAGTGTTGTTGCCTCTGAGGTCTGCATTCTGTGAGCACAGACCTCAGAGGCAGCCACATGGGTAGGAGGCTGAGTGGAAGACTCACTCCTGCAGCACTAGCCCACACAGCCAGCATGCAAACCACTAGTTTCAGTAGTTCAAATAGAGACAATTTGCTCAAAATTTTCACTTATCAGGTTGCTTTGAGTTACAAAAACTATAAAAACCCTACAATTTTTCTTTAAAGAAGAAAAAGAGAAAAATAATTTAATTTCGAAATTCCACCAGTTTATTTCTTAAGCTTGCTTGCCAAGCATTTGCTCTTAAGACTTCCTCACTTACACGAAAAAATCTAAAAAGCTTTATTTGTATTTGAATTATAGCTACCAGTAATTATTTTGAGAACTAGAATTTAGAAATTTTAAAAATATTTTATATGTTATATAAATAATAAGTTATTTACTTAAAAACACAAGTTTTACCAAAACTAAAAAGAAACAAGAATGGTTCTCTTTTAGATAGTTTTCCATTTTTGCAGATTTATTTCAAACTCTGGCTGGATTCTCACTCTGGCCTTCAATCTCCTCTCCTGACTGAGGTGCCATAGAGGAGCACCTGTAAGCCCTGCCCAAGGGGGGAATGCAGCCTGTGACTGCTGCTAGGGCAACTCCAAGCAGCACCAATGTTTTCTGCACCTACAGAGTAGAACAAGCAGACAACCCTCATGCAGTTACTCACGTCAAAAGCCCTGTTTCGTGACACTTGGTAGAAACAGAACTACTCAAGTTGACGACTAATCTCAGCACTTCTTTACGAAGCAGAATACGGCACATTGGTGTATCATCTGGAATGGTTTTAACACCTGGAATGAAGACATCAATGTGAGGTCATTTATTGTATTACAATGTAGAATGATTCCAGTTCATGGAATTTGTTTCAAACTCCGTAAGTGACTAAAACTGGAATCAACTGCATATCATCTGCCAATGAGGTAGAAGCAAACTTCTAATAGAAGCAAAACATGGAGAGAGTGCCAGTGAACAGCTGACAGGTACAATATTTAAGAGTCTGCTGAATGCTTTCACTAACACTGACCTGCATAGTTCCCAGATAACTCCAATAACAAAATCAACTGAAGAGTTTTTTTCACTTTTTAAAAATTTCTATTTTTATAAATTACAATTTATTCACTCTGTATCCCCATTGTAGCTGCCTCCCTTATCCCTTACCCCCCACCCCAATCCCATCCTCCCTCCCTCATCTCCTCCCAAGCCCCTGCCCAAGTCCACTGATAGGGGAGGTCCTTTACCCCTTCCCTCTAACCCTAGTCTATCAAGTCTCATCAGGAGTGGCTGCATTGTCTTCCTCTGTGGCCTGGTAAAGCTGGCCCTCCTCCCCTCAGGGGGAGGTGATCAAAGAGCCAGCCACTGAGTTCATGTCAGAGACAGTCTCTGTTCCCATCACTAGGGAACCCACTTGGAGACTGAGCTGTCATGGGCTACATCTGTGCAGGGGTTCTAGGGGTTCTAGGTTATCTCCATGCATGGTCCTTGGTTGGAGTATCAGTCTCAGAAGACTCCTGGGCCCAGAATTTTTTGATCTGTTGCTCTCCTTGTGGAGCTCCTGTTCCCTCTAGGTCTTTCTATCTCCCCCTTCTTTCATAAGATTCCCTGCACTCTGCCCAAAGTTTGGTTATGAGTCTTAGTATCTGCTTTGGTACCCTGCTGGGTAAAGTCTTTCAGAGGCCCTCTGTGGTATGTGGTAGGCTCCTGGCCTGTTCCCTGTTTTTCCCTTCTTCTGATGTCCATCCTCTTTGCCTTTCTGCATGAGGATTGATCATCTTACCCAGGGTCCTCCTCCTTGCTTAGCTTCTTTAGGTGTATAGATTTTAGTATGTTTACCCTATATTATATGTCTAGTATCGATCTGAAGACAGTTTTATTAAGGATGCAGGAAACTGATCCTCAAGACTCACCCAGTAACAGCTCAGTGCTTTTTGTGCTACTAGCGGAACCTTCTTGAGATGCACCATCGCTGCATCCAGAAATTCCCGAGAACTTAGAGGGAACAACTTCTAAGGGATTGTGGATCGTCTGCTCACACCAATCAGAATATGGAATATCTTCAAGGTCTGAAGAAAAAAAAAGTATTTGGATTAAAGTTCCATTCTTGCACTAGTACTGCACACTTTAAGAGAATTCTTTCCCCATTTGCAACAATCTCTCTTCAGGAAGATTTTCAAAGCAATTCTAGATTGCTCAATTGAGAATTCAAACAAGAGAACCTGCTATGTTTTAAAAAGTTGATTTTCCTAACAACACACCGTAGGAATATGTTCATTATTAAAATTCAAGCAAATATGTATAAAAACTGAACACACCTTATCTTCTCTTGTCTCCCATACGTTCGACCTCTATCTGAATGCCTTATCCAACAGTAAATGTAATTAAAAGCATAAAGTTACTTGAGATTTCTTCCTATTTTAATTTTTCTTTCCTATTCTTCTCTCCAAGCATTGCTATGGCCTCTACAGTAGAATTTTAAAGTCAAGCAAACACGTAAGCTAAAATGCTTTTTTGAACCAGTTAGATGGTTTAATGGGTAAGAAAGTTGCATACTGTTAAACCTTATTATTCAAGTTCAACTCCAGGCCCCACAGAGTGAAAGAAAGAAACTGACTTGAACCAGTTATCCTCTGATCTTCATTGGGCCCTGTGGCACACGCACGCTGGCACATATGTGCATGTGTGGTGACACAAACACACCAAGAACAAATAAAACATGAAACAAGTTTTCCAGGAACTAAAAGAATGATGAAAACAAATGGAAAGTGAAACAAATGATCTTTTCACAGGACATAACATCAGACATCCTACAAAAAAAAAAATCACACAAGCTTGGCACTAGTCACAATGAAAATTAGGTAAGCATGCTGCAAGTGATTCAGACAGGAAAGACAGAAGCTCAGCTAGAAAGAAAGACCTAAAAGCTGGCCTGCTTTCCTTCTTCATAATACCAATGTGGAAGAAAGGATGTTCAACCTCATCCAACCATGGTTCCCACAAAATAAACATTGCACTACATTTTATTCCACCCCCAAGAGCTATAAAGATTACTATTTCCACCATGTCTGTGCTCTAGACAGTTTTATGTTAACTTGATAAAAGCTAAAATCATGAGGAGAACCGCAATTAAAAAAATTCCTCCGTATGATTGGGCCATGAAGAATTTTTCATAATTAGTGCTTGACGGAGAAGGGTCTAGCCCATTGTGGATGGTGCCATCCGTGGGCTAGTAGTGCTGGGTTCTTTAAGGCAGCAGGCTGACCAAGCCGTGAGGAGCAAGGCAATATCCAAGGCTTCTGCACCAGCTCCTGCCTCCAGGTTTCTGCCATGTGAGTTCCTGTCCCGATAAACAATGATGTACAAGTATAAGCCAAAAATAACCCTTTTTCTCCCCATGTTGCTTTTGGTCATGCTGTTTTACCATAGCAACGATAGCCCTAACTATGATTTGCTAAGCATGTAATCACTCTACTCAAAATTTCCAACAATTTAAAAAAATAAAACTATTAGGAAAATATTTTGGAATCAAAGGTATAATTTAAAACAATGTTGCTTTCCTCAGTCCCAATGGAAATAATCGTATGTAAGATAAATGGTTATTTTAGACTCACTTGATGAACTAACGTAGGGAGTGATGGCAGAGTACTTCTGTATAAACAACCGTAAAAGAGCGACACTTGCTGTAGCTGACATGTTTCTGAAAATTAATAAATGAATTTATCTCAGCCTTATCTTCAACCAGTGACAAGTCCTAACCCTTTATCTTGTCGGAACTGCATCCTAGTTTTAAAGATTTCAATGATTTTCATTAAACATTCCTTACTCTAGGTAACTGAGGTTTAAAAATAGTGTATTGGTTTCTAAAGATGTACTTTGTGCTCTTACTATAAAATGTCACTTGTGAAATATGCTGAATCACAGGGATAATGTTTTAAATAAGACCATGACTGCTGTTAACTGAAAATTTCAGACAAAATATGGGCATGATTTTAAACCAGCAAAACAGAAAACCAAACATTCTTCGAATTGAGTAACAGCTAGATACTTGACTTTTCTTATAGATGGAAGCTGCGAATGGGCAACAGTCAAATACACTAGACTGGGGATGTTTACCTTCAGTCCTTTATTTCCCACTATGTCAGCAAGTCTATGCAATGAACATAAGAGACAGTCACCAGACACTGCATTTAAACACATCTGATGGAGCCTTGCATAGGGGAACTAAGGGTTGAACTGAAAGGCTGAGATGTAGTTTCCCAGCCACAGCTGCTGCCTGTCTAGTTCTTCTGTCACACAACAAACACTGTGTTTTTATGAAACACGAACAGGTCAGCTTGGAGTAAAAACAAAGCTGACTGGTTATTTTCTTTACCCCACTGAAATTAAAGGAAGTCTAGGCTAGTAAAATACCACTTTTGATGGGAAAGAACAAGAAGTTGTAAGGAAAGCCACAATAAAATTAGACATATTTCTTAACTCAGAAAAATAATATTTTTAAAACATAAGCTATTATTCTTAGTTGAAGGCCAATGCCATCAAATAGCCTATTGGAAATGCTGAATTACATAACAACCAAGTTTCTGTTTTCCCAATAGCTGTGTTGGGAAGCTGGAGACACAGAAGAAAGGAAACAAAGGTATTCCTGAGGACACAGATAAATAAGTATCACCAGCTATCAGAATCTGTGAAAACATTCTATCCTAAACAACTTTTACGTAAGTTATTATTCATGGAACATTTGCTGATTCCTAGGCTGGATAAGAATAAGACATTTGTCTCATTCAGAGGCTTAAACAAGTACCCAAACTAAAGTGCACAGATATGAGGTAGACTGCCCAAGATTAAACAGCCTGTTTCTTCGGTTGTTGATTTTATTCTTTTTAAAATTTATTTATTAAAATTTATTCACTTTGTATCCCAGTTGTAGCCCCTCCCCCAGTCCACTAATAAGCAAGGTCCTCCTCCTCTTCCATTTGACCCTAGCCTATCAGGTTTAATCAGGACTGGCTGCATTGTTTTCCTCTGTAGCCTGGCAAGGCTAACCCCCACCTCAGGGGGAGGTGATCAAAGAGCTACTGAGTTCATGTCAGAGACAGTCCCTGTTTTCCTTACTAGGGAACCCACCTGAAGAGTGAGTTGCTATGGGCTACATCTGTGCAGGGGTTCTAGGTTATTTCCATGAAAGATCCTTGATTAGAGTATCTGTCTCAGAAAAGACCCATGTGCCCAGCTTTTTTGGTTCTGCTCCTTGTGGAGCTCCTGTTCCCACCAGGTCTTTCTATCTCCCCCTTCTTTCATAAGATTCCCTGCACTCTGCGCAAAGTTTGGTTATGAGTCTCAACATCTGCTTTAATACCCTGGGTACAGTCTTTCAGAGGCCCTCTGTAGTAGACTTCTGTCCTGTCCCCTGCTTTCTCCCTCTACTGATCTATCTATCACATTTGCCTTTCTGAATGGGGATTGATCCTCTTACCCAGGGTCCTTCTTGTTGCATTGCTTTAGGTGTACAGATTTTAGTGTGTTTATCCTATATTATATGTCTGATACCCACTTGTAAGTGAGTATGTATCATGTGTCTTCCTGCTTCTGGTATACCTCACTCCGGATGAACTTTTCTAGTTCCCACCATTAGCCTGCTAATTTCATGATTTCCTTATTTTTTAATTGCTGTGTAGTATTCCATTGTGTAAATGTACTACAATTTCCGTATCCATTCCTCAGTGGAGGGACATCTGGATTGTTTACAGATTCTGGCAATTATGAATAAAGCTGCTATGAACATGGCTATTCTTAAGTGTTTGTGACTGTTATTTAGCATTTCTTGAATCTTCAAAGTCCAGACTTTGGCACTGTCCACTCAGGTTTTTTTTTTTAATATTTCTTTTCTTTTTTTTGAGACTATAATTTTATCATTTTCTCCTTTCCTTACAACCCTCTCATATACTACTCTTCCCTACTCACCTTCAATTTCATGTCTGTCATCTTTTTTCATGAATTCCTACACACACACAGTGTATATGTATATTTCAGGACCAACAATTTGTTATTAAATAACAACCAATCGGTGTGCTCTCCCTAGGGTACATTTCTCCAGATTTCAGCATTATTTAGTTGCCTGAAGTTCTTTGTGTAGGGTTAAGGCCTCATGGGCTTTCTCTGTCCAACATGGACAATAGTGTGGATTTTGTATTGAAGTCCCTCTGGTCCTTGAAATCCAGTTTCTCTGCTGTTTACACCTGTGCTCTCATTGGCTGGATATCGTGGACTTCCTGGTATTTTATCACAGGTTCTAACTTTAGGAAGGTCAAGGGGAGGGTCTCTGCTTCATGATTCCTCAATACCCTCATTCATACTGTACTACCTTCTGAACAGACTTAAAGCATTTAATTCTGAGATAAAAACAAGCTGAAAACCACCTCAGTCTTTTGACCCGTTTTCCACTTGCAGTCTTAGGTACTCCTCTACTCTACTATGAACTTAATAACTGGTCCTACCATTCCTTTTTTTGAGGGGGGTGGGGCAAGTGGTGGAGTGGCCTATACGGTTACTCTGTGTAGCCCTGGCTACATATTCAGTATGTGTACACATACCACATATTCTCTATCCATTTCTTCTTCAACTATGTATTTGTTTGTACCTCTTGGCTACTGTGACTAGTACTGCTATTCACAAGAGGTAGCATGCATCTCTGACATAATGATTTCACTTCCTTTATCTCTGTCTTAAGTAATGAGACTGCTGGGTCATATGGTTAGTAATTTTGCTTTTCTGAGACTCTTCTTTGCTGCTCTCTTCAGTAGCTGTAGCAGTTTGCATTTTAACCAAAAATGTGCAAGGATTTCCTGTTTCCATCCTTGCCAGCATTTGTTACTTGGCATTTAGACAAGTATTCTAGTTATTGTAAGCTATCACTCACAGTGACTCCGATTTATATTTGACTGCGTTTTGTCCAAAGAAGTGTATTTGTGCCTATTTCTGTTTTAATCCTATAGTCTGTAAATATATACATATATAATATACACATATTTATAATATATACATATTTATAAAAGATGTATAATATATACAGATTCTTTTTGAGACAGGGTTTCTCTGTGTAGCCCTAGCTGTCCTGAAACTCGCTCTGTAGACCAACCAGGCTGGCCTCAAACTCAGATATCCATATGCCTCTGCTTCCCGAGGACTGGGAATAAAGTATGCCATCACACCCAACTTGTACGTTAATTTCTCATCAGACATATAGTTTGCAAGTATTAGCTCAATTTGTACAGGTTCTTTCATTCATTTATTTTACTCTACAAAAATGTTTTACTAGACCTTTGGGCAGTTTCACTTTTTTGCCCGTGTGAAAACTATGAAGTACTTCAGTGCTTTCAGTTTTGAGCTCACAAGTAAGGCTTCAATCCATGTTGAGATGACTTCTGTTCAGAATGAGAGACATCTAGTTTCATTTATTTCCAGAAGACTATCCAGTTTTCCCTTTATCAAAAATATTGTCTTCTCTCCAGGTATTCTTAGCCCTTCTGCTGAGTATCAGTTAGCTGAAGATTTACTCCTAGCTTCTCTGTTCTGTATGATCAGTCTGTATGTCTGTGCTTAATGATGATCTTATGATGCTTTATTTCATCTCTGTAAGGCTTCTGAAGTCAGGTGGGTAATTCTGGTTGTGTAATTTTTGGTTAAAACAGTTTTAGGTGTGTGTTGTTTATAACTAGAGTTCCATAGTAAGTGCTTCAAACACACTATTGAGTGAATAACTGAAAAGAACCTAAAGGCAACATAAAAATGCTGCCAAAAGATATAAAATGCCCTTTCTTTCTTCTTCTTTATTTTGGGGGGGGGGGGGTTTGGAGACAGGATTTCACTTTGCATCCCTGTCTGTCTGGGCAGTCACTCTATAGATGAGGCTGTCCTTAACTCAGAAATTCACCTGCTTCTGCCTCCTCAGTGCTGGGATTAAAGGCGTTTGCCACCACTGTCCAGCTAGATGGCCTCTTTTTCTATGGTGCGTAGTACATCTAACATTTTACAAATGCCCAGAAAATGATCATAAATAATAAATACAAGTTTATAAAAACAAACCCATTCCAGCACACAGAGGCCCTGGAGGGTACAGAGGGTAAAAAGCCTAATTTAGGGCTCTATCAAATTCAGGCCCAGACTGGGACATTGAACCACTGAAGGACGGATCAGTCTCTAAGCAGAATCTCAACCTATGTGTGGCAAATCACAGGAAGCACAGTGCTGACTGCTACTTCCCACACCACCAGCTGCCAACGTCACAAGTTGGGAAGTTATGGCATCCTAGGAAGAACCTGAGCAGAGTCATCCAGAGAACTCTGTCATCATCAAACTTCTAAGGGTAGCTAAGTAATATTTACCAAGAAAAAGTGTACACACGAGCACTTTAAACACAAACTGAAACTGTTAATATATATATACGTGGGTGATTCATATTAAACTGACCACTTGTGTTCACTTTATTCCTCTCTAATAAATGTATACTGAGTGCACAAGGCAGCAGCTACTATCAGAGACATGAAAATGAAGAGACGACAAATCACACTCCTAAGAAAGTCACCATGGGAAGGTGAGAAAATAACTGAGTAATTTTTGTTTGTTTGTTTTTCGGAAACAGGGTTTCTCTGTGTAGCCTTGGCTGTCCTGGACTCGCTTGGTAGACCAGTCTGTCCTTGAACTCACAGAGATCTGCCTGCCTCTGCCTCCCCAAGTGCTGAGATTACAGGCATGGGCTACCACGCCCAGCTATAACTGAGTAATTATAATCTACAAAGGGCAGTGAGTACAAAAAGGAAGGAGCTTCCACACCTGGCTTAGGAATCCAGTTACTTCTCAGACATGACACTTAAGATGAGGCAGTTACTGAAAACTTAGGCATGTTCTACCAATTTTAAGAAATGAGAATGATGAAAACAACAGATGAAAACAGCCTTTTGTTGGGCTACAGAGTCAGTAAAGAATTTAAAACAGGTTAATCTTAATCACTATATTAGATAAACTGGAGGGATTGAAAATTAGAGGCTGAAATACTAATCGTGCAACAGGAAGCTGACGAAGGGCAGCTATGTCTGAGGTAGTGACAGGGAGAATGCTGGATGGCTTGAGAATGGGCAGACTCCACTCACCTGAGTGGCTACATATTGAACTTAGCTGGTTACTGGGCTGGAAGCCCAGGATTTCAATGCAGACACAGTAGAGACAACTGTCATCTGTGTGCTCCTGTAGTCCGGTGTCTTCTGTGCTCTCCAAAAAGAGAGAAGCATCCGAATGGACAGAGTTCATTATTTCTGTGAGACTCATCTGCTGCCGCAACAAGTGAAAAGAGTTCTTTACAAGACCACCAGGTCCAGCGGGTAGACCTGCATGTTTAAGTCAATAAAAACACAGTCCAATAAAGACAGCATTTGGCATCTTTCTCATGATGTCTTAAAATAGCACTTTTTAAGGATAAACATTTACAACACTCTATGACCCTACATCCAATTTTAATTAGGAAGAACACAGAATAATTTGTTTTAAGTTATGAAAATTAAAACAGCACATATACTTATTTCAATATAAGGTTTTAAAATACAAATGAAAAACATTGTTATTAATGCAATATTCAGTTAACCCTGATACCTGCCTAAACAAAATCAGTAATTCTAGGAGGTATATGTTAAAACGAGATTATAAAGCAAGTCCAGCTATGCTTCATATGCACATATTTACCACAATGTAATAGTTCAGAGCACAGAATAACTAATAAGCAAATCCTCACTTTTTTTTTAAAACATTTATTTTGAACTAAAAAAAAAAAAGAACTATTCTCGGTTTTACCAACTTGAGAGGCTGGGTCCCTCACCAGAAAAATATTTTCTTAAAAAAGAATGCTTTAATTTTCTGTTGATTGAATTATTTTGGTTTAGTGTTTAAGAAACCCCAAAGTTTCAGGCACCTAATGTTTAGTTTATCTCACTTAAAAGAGAATTCCATTTTTAAGATAAGGCATTCAGGAGAGCAAAGAGCTCACAGTACCTCCTCCATCATGGGAGAACATTCTTGCTCCTCGGTCATCTGGTGGAGGTACATGCTTTGACTGAAAATAAGGAATATCCTTTACCTAAAATGAATACACATCATGATCAATTTCATCACACAAAGAAATTCATCTTATGAATATTTAAAATTTCAGGTAAATGCAATAGAAATAGAATTACTACAGCATACACATCTCTAAGGCAAAGTTTACTAAAGAAGATTAAAGTTATCAAAACATAACCAAATAACTAATCTCTCTCTTAACCATGTTCTTGGTGAAACTAGTAGAGTATTCAAATAATTTAGTGTTTCTCTAAAGTACTAGGGGCTGGGGACGTCTCAGTGGGATAACAGTGAGTGTTATACAAGCACGAGAACCTGAGTTTTAATCTCCACCATCCACACAAAATGCTAGGCAATGCCATGTGGGTGTGATTATAAAACAAGGCTGTGAAGGATGGACACAGAATGATTGCTGGGCCTTGCTGGCTGCCAGCCTAGCTTCAGGTTTAAGGAGCAAGAGTCTTAAAGCAGGATGATGGACAAGCTTCTCTGGTTACTGCAGGTGTGGACTACACACATATGCACCCATACCACACACACTTCTACTACACATACAAAGAAAAACAGATTGAGGAAATAGTTATCTAAGAAAATATGTATTCTTCAGTACTATTACAACCCATTAGAAATTGTGTATCATCTCACGGGAGCAGGGCTACAGTTTATGGACACACGTAGCTGCTCTGAGAAAAAGGATCAAAGACTAAATAACAAGACATTACATGAGTCTAAAAAAGATGATTAGGAATTTATTAAACTTCTTTAGACTATAGATAAGTCATACAAGATGTTCATATATTAGGGTCAGAAAAGGCTAATGTTCTAGAGACGAGAGACTCTAAACAGGAGCACAGAAGACAGATTAAGAATACAGAGAAGCTGAGAACATGGAGTTCTCATCTTAACACATTTCTAGATGAGAAATAATCTCAAAAACCTTTATCATTCCTGTAAGTACATCCACTATAAATTACAGTTTCTAATAAGCAGTTACAAAACATTAAAAACAAAACAACAAAAAACAAAAAGGCAGCCCATAGGAACTTTGGATGATACCTGGAATATATCATTGATGTCTACTGGAAGAGCAAGACCAATGTAGTCATCAGAGCCTCCATATGTAGCACTGGATACCATGGACCTAACCGAGGAGGATCGCTGCAGGGTATTTTGATTAATAGGACTTAATAAATCTTCTTTATCTAATGATGCATAACTTAAAGCTTTCATAAACCTATAACATCACAAAAAAACCTTGCATTAGCCTTTTTGATTTGTACTTGTAAGTATATGAAAAACAAACAATAACAACATCTCTAATTTACACCAACATCAAAACAGGAAATCAAACAGCAAGCTGTGCCACCTCCTCCTACTGGGAACACACAGCACTGTGACATAGCTGCTGTTGGCCAAGAAACAGGTTACCAGGAACGCTGAGTGTCACCTAAAGAGCAACTGTTATGTTCCCCCGTAAAGATGTAAAGGTGGGCAAAAGGAACACATCAATATGCAGAAGTAATAACAAAAACTAACTGCAGATACATGCAGCTCAAAGACTGCATTTATAGGCAGCAGAGATGTTGGACTTCCTATATCACTAAAGATGTATTTACTAAGAGCAAGTAGTATCTTTACAAAAATGAGATTAGTCAATTATCAATCAAATGTGCTAATTAATGTTTTCATTAAACATTAATGAATGTTTAATGTTTCATTAAACATTAATGAAAACATCCACACAAGATTTGTGGAACACAGAAGTTACATATACCATAGTAAAACCCTATCATTTGTAAATATTACAAAGGATATCTCACAGAATACTAATCTTTCTCTAGAGAGCACTCTTCACAAATGATTCCTTAAGCATGGCATAGGGACATTTCCAGAAAATAAAATCTGCCATACGGATTACCATTCATGCAATAGATACACTGTTCATCTGTACACACCCTGTTAAATATATGAAACACTGAAGTGTCATACTATTGGCTAGAAAACCAAGTCTTATAAAATGTACATATACAGATCAAAGAATTACTTCACACAGTATACACATATAGAAATGTGTTTGAAATAGTAGCCATTAAGAATATAGAAGAAAAAAAGTCCCTAGTTTGAAAAATAAACATTCATTTCTTAAATTTATGAATTTTATGAAAGAAGTCAATGCTTTTCAAATGGTATGGCTGCATCTCTTCGATTATACAAAACTCTTCAAAGACTACTGGAGTCAGGGTAATTATGGGGGTGTTTCAATTTCTCATTCTATTTCAATCAGCTGAAGCTCCATTTTAAACTGTTCTGTTTATTGGGATTCCACAAAAATCCTTCAGGAATTTTTTTTTTGCTTAGAAGATAAAATTTTACAAGTTTAGAATCACCAGCCTGGCCTAGTCTCCAGCAGCTGAGCTATGGAGGCCCGCACAACCTACCAGCTCTCTGTTGCGTGGCTGTAGCACTGCATCCATAGCTTGTGGCTCTGTTCTGGATTCACAAAGATGGCCGGGGCCAGTGACTTCTAGCTACAACAACTATTATTGTACCAGTTTTAAAGAGGGGACAAAAATCCCCTATCTGCTACCAGGACCTTCATTCTTAAAAATGTTACTAAAAATCAGATATGATGGACTGACAGATTACGTAATTACCTCCCAATTCTGATATCCTGCAAAGGAGCATTTACTTTTTACCAGACAGTGGACTAACTACCTGACACCTAGTGATCTGTTTCAAAGGATATACTTCTTTAAATGGATATAATTGATCTATGAGAACCCCAACAAACACAGGTGGGGGACTTTTTACAACAATCAAGTTTCAAAGTGTACTTTTATAAATAACAAACCTAACCTGCATACTATTAACAGTTTGATATAATCTAAATATGGGATATTTAATATATAAATAGAAATTCTTGCTTAGTCTTGAGGACCCAGGAATTCTTTTAGTGTTCATTAGGTTCCTATTTAATAATTACATGTACTTAAAACAAATTAAAATAATTTAACTGAATATTTCAGTTATTTGAAAAAATAGGAAGAGGTCAACTTCTGGAGCTTTAAATTGACCTACCTGAAAAGGTTGTTTGTTACTGTAGGTCTTAAGCTCCTGATTCCCCCGACATGCTTCTTTTTAAAATCGATCCTTGCAGAAGCGAGAAATAAATTAAAAAAAGCTTGTGACTTGTGTAACCTTGCAAAACATGTTTATTTTCAGGGCCTAATGGAGTTTATTTCCCCCCCTCGCAGCTGCAAGAATCCATTTCAAATCATATCAGGTAACAAGGAGCTCACAGCCTACTGTGGTAAATGGGTCAGTTCTCAGACTTGGTTTCTGTGGTAATCAACCTGCCTGATGTTTTTATTTCAATCTGTTAAAACTGAACCACTTTCATTTTTAAGCATGTACTGCTCACCTGCTTGGTGTTAGTCTGGACTCAAAACTGTTGGCCTTCATGGTGATGGTATCAGTGAACAGCACATCTTTTGCTGGAGACGCCAAAGCTTCAGAGTGAGATAAGGAAGGATGCATTCTTTGCTGCTGTAATCTTTTCAATGTAGCATAGCCAAAGGCATCTCTAGAACTTGTGTAGCTAAAGTTGCAATCTGCTAGACTTTTTATTGTTGCAATGGAGGGCGCTTTAAGGGACTGTGCTCTTCTAGGAAGTGTATGAGAAGAACCTGGTGGCACCAGGGACACTGAGTTCGATTTGGAGAGAGACAGATGGTTAGACTGTGGTGTCAAGTAGTGGCTTGTCTTAACAGTTTTAGTACTTACCACTGTGCTCATACTTCCACAGTCTGTGTCCATAGTTGTAGGGTCTACCCCAACTGTCTCCCGGGAGGGACTGGAGCTCATTGAGCTTATGCCACTTGTTGTAGTGTCTGTGTTAAAGCTTTGGCTGCGGATCTTCATGTGTGAACTTGTTGAGTTTTCTACAACCAACCTTTCTCGGCTTGTGTTTTCTCTGTGATTCTCTGTACCAAAACTCTTGGGGAATTTTAGATCATTCTCTCCAATACTTGGAGTGCTGCCAGTGTCTTCAAGGTGCTTATTTCCAACAAAGGAAGTTTCAAGCTGTAATGTTTTCTGTGCTGTGGAGATAGGTGTGAAGTCATCACTGTGATTAAAGTCAACACTGGGCTCTGTAAGTGTTCTGATTCGCCGGTTGCTTGTCTTGTTTTCAGATGACAGTTTTCCACCTTTTGGATCACTGCTACTGCGGTGTTTTTTATTAGGCAAAGTAAGTGAATTTAAGATACGATTCTTTACAAGTTTGCTAGAAGCAAAAAAGGGAAATGAATTTTTATCCTTTATGGGCCCAGGTCGGTCATAAAATGCTGGCTCGGCATCTTCATTGATGTCAAGAAAAAATGTACTGGTCGAGCTGCTGCCAAACCGGTCATCCTCCAGTATGAACATGCCTGTGATTGAAGAGCCAGCAATCAAAGCAAGCACAGATGAAGAATCCACCACACCGCTAAGTGCTAACACATCTTTTAAGTAGACATCTGGGGGGAATTAAGAGATAAAAATGCTTTTCTGAAGCTCAGGGTTAAGATATGAATAAAGTAGTAAATTGTGCCATGGTGAGGACCTGTCATTCCTGAGGACTCACCCTGGTACAGCATATATGAAGTTTCTTTTGGTGTTTCTAAATAGTCAACATAAAACTAGAGGGAAAGCAGGACACTTGAACATGGATGCTCATTCTGTCAAGACAGAACCAGCATGGCTCATTCTTCACATTACAGTGGCAGGACACCCATCTTACAATGAATTCCTAAACTTAAAATATACTGCAACTCTCCACATCAATGAGTTATGCATACATGGGTTCAACTAACCAGAGACCAAAAATATTCATGGAAAAGTGCTTATATTAAATACATAACATATATTTTTCTTGCTATTATTTCTTAAGCAACTAAGAATAAAACTTAATATTGAGCATTCAGATTGCATTATAAAGGACCTAAAGATGGCATTGAGTACTTAGGACATCTGTATGTAAGTTAAATACATAGCCACTTAAATGAAAGATTTGAGGATCAATGGATTCTGGTGCACAGGTGGGCTTCTGGGCTCTCCCGTAGACGGGAAGGATGACTGCACACGCAGAGAACAAAGGCACGCATGCAGACTGCACAGTTAACCCTTCTGCTTATCGTCCGTTTCGCCTGCTGTGCTAAGACAATCATCTCATTGTCTAATGCGAATAGATTATTTAATCCAGGTGTCTAATAGTACCTGTAACATTTATTATATTTTAACTGTTCTGTTGAGTAATCGTTAAGAACACTAAATACATTTTGAAAAGAGATAAAGTAAAATCCTAAATGAACTTGCAGATTACATTGGCTTTGTATATTCTGTCAACACTAAGATGTACTTTTTCACATGGAATCTCTCAAACTCAAAAAGTTTCACCATGTAATAAAGAGTATGGAGAAGTGTAATGGGCAAGAATTTTTTCTTTTTTCTTCATGGAATATAAATATTAGTAGAGCTTATCATTCAAGGCATCATGGACTTGGGGTGAAACGTTCAATATATGTTAGATTTCTTTATTTTTTTGAGGTGACACTGCAGCTAAGGCTTGCCTCAAGTTCATGGTAAGTCCAACTAGTCTTAAAATTTTCAACAGTCTTCTTATCTCAGGCTTACGTGCTAGAGTTAGAAAGGTGAACTTGCAGACCCAATCTCTCTCCTTTCCTCACTGGTACTAGTGACTGAACACAAACTTCATATAGTTGCCCAAGTTAGGCTTGGACCTATCCTGTAGCTGGACAAGCCTTCTGATCCTCTGGCATGAGTCTCCTGAGAAGCTGCAATTATAAGCTTGTGCAATCAAGACTACTCTGTATTATCATCTTTGTTGTTATTTTGAGACACGGTTTCTTTGTGTAATAGTCCTGACTGTCCTGCAACTAACTTTGTAGACCAGGATGGCTTAGAACTCATGGATATCCACCTGCCCCTGCCCACCAAGTGCTGGGATTAATGTGTATGTCACCATACCTGCCTATAGTATCATCTTAAATCAAAGAAATATGCTTTAAAGTCTGTACAATTGATAGCACCCAGTACAGATATTGAATCCATCATCTATTTTACACATTATTTATTTCTGACATCTTTTAACAATTCCACCCATTTAATTTTTCTTCCCTAGTTCTGGACTTCATGGAACAAGAGAGTGCTCTACTATTTAGACACCTATGGCTCCCACACCATTTTAACACCAAATGAAGAATATCAATATAATTTTTAGATTAATTAATTATAGCATATTATTTTATGGTGTACATGCAGACCTAGCCTCTTTCCTTTTCTTTCTTTCCTCACTGGTACTAAAGGAGAAATAAAAAGTCCATGCAAGAAAAAAACAAAACTTTAAATAAGGTGTAGCAAGAGTAAGCAAACTATTTGTTTTAGAAGAAAAGCAAGGCATAATAAGAGCTATGATTCTCTTCACAAATACATTCTAGTACAATTATGTATATGAATGAGAAAGGAGGAAAAAGATTTAAGTAAATGAAGGTAGGAAAACCCTGCTCCATCCATTTGTTCTGAAACCTAAAATAGAGCTGGTTTTCTCTGGTATATGTTTATCACCACCTCTGAGGACACAGTTCCCGAGAGCTAGGGAGAGGATGAGTTAGGCTGGTGGCTGTTGTTAAAAGATATGCAGCCTTCAACAGGGTATAACCATCAAGTCATCATCTTTGAAAACTATAACATCGGGCTTGGGTGTGGCTACACGCCTGTACTCCCAGCAATCAAGATATGGAGGCAGGCAGATGAGGAATATAAAATCATCCTTGGCTATTAGCAAGTTCCAGGTCATACTGGGCTCTGTCTGCCCCGCAAGAGCCCACAAACTGAAGAGAAATGTAAATCCAGAATGTAAAAATACAGTTCAGCTCTGGAATCACAAACAGGAATGCCAACACTGATGAACTTCACGTGATCCCATCACAGCACTCACTTGATGGTGCAGACTCACTTTCACTGTTGTGTCTGGAGCTGGTAGACTCAGAGTTCAAGCTGAGGGTGCTTGGGACAGAGGAGAGCTCATTGCAGAGCTGTTCTACATCATCTGGAACCACTGGCCACAGATGCTTGCGACTGTGCCTCACAGAATCCCAGCTGTGGCATTTCAGAATATCACAGCCTTGCTTAGTTTTAGCTATAAGCCCAAGAACATATACACAGGTCCTGCATGTAAAAAAAATGTAGTAAAAAGTTTATAACTCCAAAGCGAGATTTCTTAAACAACCATAAAATAATCTGCTATATAGGTATTTACATTTTCCTTAAAAAGGCATTTAAAATTGTTCAGTTTGTGAAAAGCAACACATTAAATCTACTTAGGAATAAGTGAACCACAATGAAAAACATGTCTCCGTAATAAAAAATAATTAAAACAAAGTGAAGGCAGTACAGCAAGACCCTAGCAAGCCCATTTAAATCAAGAATTACAAATTATGAACTACTTTGTGAATAAAAATATATTCACTAGAAAGAATTCTCAGGCACGTAACATACCCTCTGATGGAAAGAACCTCACACTGTTTTGCAAGTTTTAGTATATCTGGAATCACATTTTCTTCCTGTAGTAAGTTAAGGCCCCAATTCGATGAGCCAATATTTCCCTAAAAGAAACAACATCAAATATTTGTAAAACTAATATTTTGAAGAAGCTTTAAAAACTACCAAGAAACTAATTTAAATCTAACTCTGAGAAAGAAAAAAAAAAGTCCATGCAAGAAAAAAAACAAAACCTTAAATAAGGTGTGCTAGGAATAAGCAAATTATGTATTTGTTTTAGAAGAAAAACAAAGGCCAAAACACTAATAGTTTAACCAACTATTTTTTTGGCATAAAAATAATCTTTAAATTGGTAGGAATAGTCCTGTTCTTTAAATATTAATCTCAGAGCAACTTTAATATAAAATAATTTTAATTTACTTAGTATTAGTGGGAGAAATTTAAAAGACAAAAATCAATAAAATTTGCAAAGACCAGAAATGTTTATTACAAACCAAGGCCCAAAGGGAGGCTTTCAGCTTTTTAATTTCTTCCCATTTATCCAGGTCTGGAGTGCGAACATTGTGACAAAGTTCCGTGATGATACTCTGGAAAAAGAGAGAAGTACCACGTGAATAACAATGTATTCTGCTTCTCAAGTTCTTTCCTATACCTTGGCACAAGGCAACCAAAGGTGTGCTTTGGTCATTTCTGCATATTGGGAACTCCAAGAGTGACTTCAGAGATAGCTTTTTTTGTTTTTTCAAATGTATAACAGTATTCTGCCTGCTTGTATGTGTGAGGGCATTAGAACTCCTGAAACTGAAATTTTGAGAGTTGTAAGCTGCCATGTGGGTGCTGGGAATTTAACCTAGGTCCTTTGGAAGAACAGCCAGTGTTGTTCTTTTAACCACTGAGTCATCTCTCCACCCCCACAGACAGCTTTTTGAGGAGCCACGTTAATGCTCAGGTTCTGAGCTCATGTTCTGGACTAACTAATCTTCCTTAGGTTCAGCTCAGCCTCCAATGCAAGAAAAAAAGAAACTGAGTTGTTGTTTTTTTTTTTTCTTCCCCACATATGTGATTATAATTTCTTCAATAAGTCCTGAAAAAAAAAAATCACACCATCACTACACAACCAACTAGCCATTCAAAAGTTCCATGCCTTGAATTTCTAATCTCTAAGGGATAACACACCTGTCTCTCAAGGTCTCATGAGTCAGTGAATCTTTCACATATGAAGTACTTACTGAAGTACTTGGTACCTAGTATTATAAGTCACAAATACATTTTTTAAAAAACATTTTGTGTGTATGTGTGTGCACGCTACAGCACACTTGTAGATGTCAGAGGAAAACCAAGACAAGTTGGACCTTATGTTTTACAACATGGCTCTTGGGGCTCAAACTATTATCAAGCTAGACAACAGGTATCTTAGTACCCACTAAGCCACCTGTCTGGACCTTGTTTCTTTTAATTAGAAAATTAGCATAGCCTTAAAATAGGTGTTTGGATTTCTCATATTATATAGTTATGACACCAAACAATTCACCGGCTAGGTCAGTTACAAAACAGCTTTTGAGAAAGCTTGGCAAAGATAATTATTATAGCACTATTATAACACTGGCTGTTCTTCCAGAGGTCCTAAGTTCAATTCCCAGTCATGACATGATGACCCACAACCATCTATAATGTGATTTGATACCCTCTTCTGGCATGCAGGTAGACATGCAGATAGAGTTCTTTCACTCTTTTTACAATTTAAAATGCAAATTATGTTTTTACCTGTACTTCCAGTAAATGGCAGCCTGTTTTGTGGTGTACCAGTTGTCCATAAAGGTGTACTGGCAAATAGACATGAGGTCGCTGTAATCTAGTAAGATAAAAGATGAGTGAGGAAGTTAATAGTATATTTAAAATTAAGTAAACAACCATTAATAAGCTGGATATAACTCTTAACAAAACTATAAAGATATGAAATGAGGAGAACTGCTCTGAAAAACTAGTCCTTTTTCAGGTCTCCAAGTTTAACAAAGACAAAGCAGGAGCTAGAAAGCAGACTGGGTTGAGGCCATGGAGTGTGCCCAGACGAAGCATGTTTACATGCAATGTATCCCACTGGAAACTTGGAGCAAGCATTGCTCTACCACGATTTTTCCTGTATCAATGTACAGAAATCCTCAAAACCATTTAAAAAATATTCTATTAAGGCTAATTTTAAATTTGGCATTTAAGGTAGTAGTACATGGATCCACTGACTGGACCATACCTTTGATTACTTCGACGAACGTAGTTATCACCATCGATAGGCTTCCTGTATGTAGTTAGTGCTTCATTAAGTTGTTCCTCAATCAAATCAACATACTTTGAATTATATTCCTAGAAGATAGTATTGTTTTAATTCTACATGTTTTCATAATGACCATCATCACATCATCTAAGATATTTAGCAAATTTTAGAGGCATACATATGAAAAAAATAGAAGTATGTTCATGAGTTTTTGGACAAGGAAAAGCATGAGTCATGAAGGCAAATGTCATCCCCCATCTAAAACGGTTCTGCTTAGCTTCTCCCTCTTTCCAAATAAGTGAGCAAATAATGGCTTCTGCTGTATCTGAATCCCGTTTCCATTAAAAAGTTTCTTCTTGCTGAGCTAGAAACAGGACAGACATTGGAAGGAGGAGAAAAGAGGAAACAGGGCAGAAGCCTACTACAGAGGGCCTCTGAAAGACTCTATCCAGCAGTGTATCAAAGCAGATATACTGAGACTCAGAAACAAACTTTGGGCAGAGTGCAGGGAAACCTAGGAAAGAAGGGGGAGATAGTAAGACCTGGAGAGGACAGGAACTCCACAAGGAGAGCAACAGAACCAAAATATCTGGACACAGGGGTCTTTTCTAAGACTGATACTCCAACCAAGGATCATTCATGGAGATAACCTAGAACCCCTGTACAGATGTAGCCCATAGACTTCAGTATCCAAGTGGGTTCCTTAGTAAGGGGAACAGGGACTGTCTCTGACATGAACTCAGTGGCTAGTTCTTTGATCACCTCCCCTGAGGGGGGAGCAGCCTTACCAGGCTGCAGAGGAAGACAATGCAGCCAGTTCTGATGAGACCTGATAAGCTAGGGTCAGATGGAAAGGGAGGAGGATCTCTCCTATCAGTAGACTTGGAAAGGGGCATAGGAGGAGATGAGGTAAGGTAGAATTAGGAGGGGATAAGAGAGGGGGCTACAGCTAGGATACAAAGTAAGTAAACTGTAATTAATATAAACACATAAAAATTTAAAAAGTTGCCTTCTTAACATTAAACTCGGAAGATATTCAGTATAAATTTTAAAAAGAAAATTAATTGAATTTATAATTTCAGTATTTTTAAATGAAATATTTTACTGATTTAAATCAGGTCAAAATAAAATTTATTTCATACATACCCTTGGGGGGGAAAAAATTCTATCTTAATGTTTTAGGCTGAGTCTACCATACTGCTATCTCTATTACAAAAGCTTTCCATTTCAAGCTGTCAGCAAAACTTGGTAAACTCAATTTGAAAGGCAACTCAGCAGTATATATTAGCGATTAAATTCCAATTTCTTTTTGTCTTAATAATTATATTTTAAGAAGTTAATCTAATTGACATACTTTCAGAACTACGAAATAGGTATCTTTGTACATATCTAGATATAATAACATTAAGCAAATATCAAATATTAAAATTAGGTTGTGTTGGGCATAATCTAAATATATGTTAGCAACAGTACTGGCAAAATTATGCAGTGATTAAAATAATTAGGTAGTAGCCGCCAGTGAGATAGCTCAACAGGTGAGCCAAATTTGCTGCCAAATCAGACTACCAGTTCAATCTGAGATTGGTAAAATAATATAAATGACTCCTGCAAGGTGTCCTGTGACTTCCACGAGTCATACCACATTCATATATGTGTGTTGTGTGTGCGCGCGCGTAGGCGTGTATGTATGTATCTACATACGTATCTCTGCTTAAAAGATACACATAACTAAATGTTTAAAAGAAGAGGTAGATCTAAATATATTGCTCTGGAAAATTCTTTAAGATTACTTATTAAATTAAATATCAGGTTTATTTATATTTGCAAACTGAATTCCTTTGTATTTTAAATCATATATACATACTACATTCAAGTTCATGAAAAACAAACTGTAAAAGAACAGCCTCTTCAGAGAAGACACAGTATGGGGTGGAGAAACCTGTTTGCATTTTAACCTAACAGACTGTATCAGCCACTTTTAGTGGCCTCCAAGTACACTGGAAGCTCTTCCTGGTCATTAGAGGCTTTACATTTACTCTACAATAGTAACAAAGGTTTAATTGAATATTATCACTATACTGGCTTCAAATAAAAATGTCAGAAAAGCACTGCTGGCACAGGATGGGGGCATGTGCAGAGCTGCTGCATGTCCCGGGTGGGAGAGGCGCAAGGGACACCCCCAGCTGCCCCAGAACCTGGGCTCCACTCTGGATAGGGATGGGACAGCATGGGGCCTCTGAATCCTCCCAGCTCCTCTCCCAGACCACCAGCCGGCTCCTAGAGATTACCACATTCGGATCCAGCCCCTCTGGTGGTGGGACAGATGTCAGGTCACTTGGATTAAGGAAATGACTCTTCCAGCAAAGGGGCTGTGCCTATTACACTTAATTTTATTTTATTTTTTCTAGACAGCATCATACTGTGTAGACCAGGTTGGCCCTAAACGCAACATAATCTGACTTCCTCTGCCTTCCAAGTGCAGGGATTAAAGACCTGCGCCACTATACCCGACTGGCTGGCTTCTTTCTTTCGTTCTTTCGTTCTTTCATTCATTCATTCATTCATTCATTCATTCATTCATTCATTCATTCATTCATTCATTCATTCATTCATTCATTCATTCATTCATTCATGTTTCCTGCTGTCATGCCCTAGAATAAAGTCAGTTATGTGTCAGATCAAAAAAATTCAATAAGACAAATATTTTACAAATATTTACTTTTTACAAGATTAGGTACTATCCGTATACCAGATTGGTGGCGGGAGCGATATGTATTTGGTAATCTCTTACCAATAGAAACTGAAAAACACTAGCAAATGTATTGAGTTTCTGATAAGGATTATCTTGAGATCTGGTCCAAAAATATTGACGTAGAAGGGCAAGGAGACACATTCCTCCATCCCAGTGTGGGCATGTACTACTAGAAGGTGAAAGAGGCAAGCAGAGGACAGATGGAAGACAAGGAGACACACTTCTTCATCTCAAGCGTGGACCCGCAACTACCAGGAGATGCATAAAGCAGAGAAAATGAAAAATACTGCCCTTGTCAGGAACTGTAAACAACAAATGCATCAAAGTAGCCCCCAAGAAAGACTCAACATTATGAACCAACACGTTTAGAGCCAACAAGCTCATACTGTTCCTGACCCCTTCTTCCTCCTCTTCCAAACGGTCTGAGCTTGAGTCTAAGATCTACATGATGGAAGGAGAGGAGCAGTTTCCACACCTTGTCTCCTGATGTCCATGACATGTATGATCACTTAACATATACAAATTAAATAGATCCATAAACATAACATCAAAAAACAGGAAGTAGATAAGAATACATATCAATATAAAATTAATATAATTTAGGATTACATATGAATGTTTGTTTTCTGTTTGTTTTTGTAGACAGGGTCTTATGTAGTGCAGACTGGTCTAAATGTCCAGGAAAAAAGAAAGTATACAAATTAAATCTTATTATCTAATAAGAAGTTACCTTATGCCATTTTTCCAATTGTTTTGCTACGTAACCTCTTTCATTCAGGTAGGAAAATCCTTTTGGAATGGAGAGAAATCTGTAAATTACAACAATCATAGGTGAACACTAGTCCAAAAAATTATCTAAAATAAGAAAAAGAATATGCTTAATAAACAAACAGACCTTGTACTATGCCCTATCTATAATAAAAAAAGTTAACTATAATTTATTAAAATTTCAAACACAAGGACTTCCATCAGACTGCATGTGACAGTTATACAAATAAAACCACTGACACAATTTTGGAACCTTTCCTGGATAGGCATTTTGGAGGGACACCCTGACCAACACACCTGATTGCCCCATTCAGCACCAAGAAGCCAGATCAGCCATTGCCCAGATACATCACTGGGTCTCAGGACCACAGCCCTGCAACCATGTAGCTTATATATGTCTACCCAATTCAGAAAAGCCCAACTTTACCCTTCTTCCTTCTCGTTGGTAAGCACACCTTCCTTAAAACGTTGGGATGGCCTCCAACATTTTGGGCTTCCTTACTTTCTCTGAAGCTTCCCTCCCCACAATGTGGCTGCTTGTCTGCCACAAGTCTGACCTCTATGCCAGCCAAGGGCATGGCCTTCTGTCCTCTTCTCTGCTGGCTCCTGCTGGGCTGCTGAGTTTTTCTGCCTTGGGCTTTTTTCCTTTTAAACTCTAGTAAAACTGTCCTTGACTTCCCACTTTTTTTTTTCAATTGCAGATAAACTTTCATATTTGCAAAAAGGCTGAACCCAATAACACTAAGGAAAACTTCATGAAAAGCGTAAGACAAATACTAACCACAAGCATACAAACAAATAAGCAACAGCACAATTCTAAAATAGTCATGGTTCAGAAGTTTAATGTCAATTCACACTGCCTGGTCAGATTTGGATCTAACTAACATACATGACCAAGAGGCACAACAAAGAACATTACCACAAGATAATGTACTTAATACTTACCTCAGGAGAAGAAGCAAGCCCTTGTCTCCAAGGTGTGATAAGGCTGGTTTCATCTGAATAAGAGCATGAAGATTGGCCTAAAGGGATGATCAAGTTAACAATTATGCAAAATAGTATATTCTCTACTCCAAAACACTTGTACACACTGTGCTTTCATAACACTGTCAATTAAAATGTAGTATTTTAAGAAAATGTGGTCTGTTTCATTATCACAACAATAAAACTCAACTTCACCTTGTCTTCACAAGCTTCATCAAGGATGTCCAGAGCTTCAGAAGAAATTGTTTTGTTTTTATCATGTAGCTGAGTTACTAGCAACTCAATTCCCCAATTGTTGAAGAATTCAACATTAGCTCTCAATAAAACCCTCAAATGTTTTGTTGCATACAGCCTGCAGGCCTGTAGAGATAAAGAAATACATTAAAAGTCATCATAGACAGCCTACCTGCTATTATTTTGCCAAAGCCCTTCTACCTGAACAGAAGGACTGGAATTGAGGGTGTATTTAGTATCTCATATGAACATACTCCTTCTGACTAGCAGCGTCATCCTTTTAACTTAAAATGATTTTATATGGACTTCCTCGGCAACTAGTATTTTAAAATGCTTACTAAAGAAAACATGTGAACGCAATCCCTAACTATCATAAATTACTTGGGGAAATCACAGGGGTCAACATATATGGAGTATAATGGACCCTGGAAAAAACACCTTTGTGATTAAAGAATGTCCCCTACCAGATAAATATAGAGACTAAAAGTTAAAGGTTAACTCAATTTCCACCTCATATTCTTAGTTTAAAATTTCTCAGTCTACAGTCTACCAAGCATTGAAAGGAACTGACTGTAAAGTAAGCTTGGTCTTCTGTGTTGTACTCACGTCAGTAGCTGCTGTGAGGATCTTTGAAAGAATGACCCGAGCTAACCCATCCCTGCTATAGTCCAGGCTAGAAACGGTGAGCTTCAGCAGGTGATCTTGGTTTTTCAAGGAGCAAAGATTAAGGAGACTAGAAAATAAGAATTATTATAACTTACTGTGTTCATTCATTAACTTAATAATTTTTTGCCAGTTTTATTAAAATATAACAAGTAAAATATTATGCAGACAACCTGTTATGATATACCAGTTACCTGTCCTGTGATACATGCATTAACGAATCCATTAGCATGGATGGCTACTATTTTAAGGGATGGGCATGTGAAAACAATTCAACATACATTTTAAAAATCCTATATAAATAAATATTTCTGATAAAACC
This sequence comes from Pachyuromys duprasi, assembly GCA_028658305.1. Lineage (NCBI taxonomy): Eukaryota > Metazoa > Chordata > Mammalia > Rodentia > Muridae > Pachyuromys > Pachyuromys duprasi. The sequence goes on along the minus strand of CM053743.1, from coordinate 51,966,605 downwards.
TATTTACCAAACACACATATATAAGACTAAAAAGCATAGTCTGGACTCATGAAAATTAAAGCTTAGGTTTACACTGCAACAGAATTAGAGAATGCTCACCACTGAAAGACACTGCATTTTTCCAGCATTTTGACACCATGGGGATGACAAGACAGTGTTCCAATAAATAAAAAGTAGTGTTGACTAAGGGTGGTCAGTAAACCATTATTCTGAAGGCTTCTTTCAGGTTTCATCCCAGATGAAGCATTGAGCCACTGAACGATATCTTTCACGAGATCTTCTAAGTATGCCTGCCCATCCTGTAATTAAAAAGTTATCTTTAATAGCCGTAAAAAAAAAAAAAAAAAAAAACAACAAACCTTAGTGATGTTACCTCACTAATATAGACAGGATCACAGAGTATGAATTTTAATCCCTTTCAATAAAAGGAAAAAAGTCATCTAGAGATACTCTTTATTTTCCATTTTCCCACCTTACCTAAGAGAAGAGTAGGCTATGTAGAGGGCAGGTAATTCCCTAAAATTTTCTAACTATAAGAAGGGACTAAGTCAGGTCTAAGGGTACATTTCAAACAGGGCAGGTAACAACTAGGAAATGAAAGCAAACCATAAAGGCTGATATGATGGCATACACTTTAATCCCAGCACTCTAGGCAGACAGATCACTGTCTCTGGGCCAGCGTGGCGTACATAAGTAAATTCCAGGCCAGCCAGAGCTACAGAGCATAACCAATCTTAGAAAAAAAAAAAAAAAGGAAGAGAGAGAAAGAAAGAGAGAAAGAAAGAGAAAAAGAAAGAGAAAAAAGAAAAAGAAAGAGAGAGAGGGGGGCAGATTCAACAAAAAATATTCACTGTGAACGTTTCTGGAAAGCTTACCTCTTCAGACTCAAGAAGAAATTCTGTAAACTGACAACCAACAACTGTGAGCTGCTTAGACTTGGCAAAGTCCAGATCCAGACTGGCATACAGTTTACTACTGGGTTTGTAAAAATAAAGAAGTCTGCGCACAAACCTAAAATCAAGATGAAATTAGCAATAAAGTAGAAAACTAAACAATTATTAAGAATGTTGAGCACCGGCTAGGAAACTTACTAAGCATGTTGGTATATTTCATGGCACTTTTAAAATGAAATCATTGAAAAACATGTTGGTTGAGTAAGAATCTTACAGTAAGACATAGTAGGGACAGTGCACACGTGTCCAGGAATGGAGCACGTATTTTAGGTCCTCCTTACTCAGGAGGTAAAGGCAGAAAGAGCAGTAGCTCAACGGCAGGTTAGGCCACAAAATGGGTTTCAGGCTAGCCTGGGCTACATAGCAAGATCTTGTCTCAAATACCGAAAAGAACTAAACTAAAAACCACCATCTCGCCCTGAACAACATAAAACTGCACAAAGCAGAGAGAACATGTGTAGACTGTAATGCTGAAGAGACATAAGGAAGCCTTTACAGACATCGACTTAACTCAGTGTATGAACACGTGTAACTTCCAATGTTGTGCTTGCTCACTACAGTTAAGCTTATTTCATGCACTACAATGTAACCTGGAGAGGTAGCTACTGCAGGAGTTAGAAAGCATTAAGAAAGCATTCTTTTATTCTTAAAGAATATCAAGAGTACCATGCTTCTTAATTTCACTATAACTTCTCTGTTCCATGTATTTCTCAAAACCTGATATAAACACTAAGTTACATATCATTAAATATAACAGAATAAGACATGTTAGTGATAAAAGCTTCTCTAAGCTCAGTAAGGCCTTCTCATCTAAGGAGATTGGTAACAGTGGCTGCTCAATTACTTAAGTAAAAGCATACAGGTCCAGTAGAGAACACACACTTTCTGTGCTCTGTGTGCTGTGATGCCAACAGGCTTTACAGATAGTGGGGTTATGGAGTTAGGAGGAAGAGATAATCCTCAGAGGATGATTTGGGCATAATCACAAGAGATCTAGTAAAAACACACACCTTTCTTAATGCCATTCTTATGTCAGGGTTAATGCTATAACATAGATACTACCCCAAAATAAATAACTTATCATAAAGATCAAAGCTAGAAGCAGAACAAATAACACAAAAATTAGCTGATGCATTCTGATTATAAAACTGCAAATAAAATGTATGCACCTTTTAAAAAACTAATGATTACTTTTAGCCATAATATAAATTTTGGTTCTTCAAATTTACATACCTGTGCAACTGTTCATCTTTATAGTTTCTTAGATTTACATTTGGCCACTAGAAAAACACAATATGTTATATTATGTAAGGTACAATTCCTAAGGATATAAGTATAATTAAATAATAGTAATAAAATGAAGACAATTTGGCAATATCCATGAAATATGACGTACTCTATCATACCTTAAGAATGGTCCCAATGAGATTCCAATTCCATTCAAGATTCTCTTTATGCTGAAGGACTTGGCTATCCCTAAGGTTTATTAAAAGAGCTTCCTCTGTATCCTAAAATCACCAGATAATAAGGACAATTAGGCAATCTTAGTTTACATCAGAAAACTAATTTCTAATTTTAAAAATGAAAGAAAAAATAGAGGTGGTGGTATTTATTGATAGGTGTTCAGTGGTCCTCGGTAATTATTTTTAAAAAGTTAATTAAAACAAAACTAGGGTGGGAGATGGTTCAGCTAATACATCACTTGCCTTGTAAGAATAAGGACTTGAGTTCAAGTCCCAGAACCTACTATACATGCTGAGACTGATGACACACACTTGTTACCCCAGCGTGCTGGGCTGGGCTAGCCACTGGTCAGTGACACTGTCTCAACAACAAAAACAAAGAACTCAGGTACATGGTGTCCGAGGAACAGCACAACGTTGTTCTCTGGGCTTCACACACTTATATACATACCCACACAAATGCCTGCAACACACTCTACCCTAATATACACCTAAACCCAGCTCCAGGAATTCCTATTCATGGTTAAACTAATCATTTGAGAACTCATCTGCCTGAATAAAACTGAACACGCAGACAATTACACTACAATCCAGCTGCTGAGAATTAGAAAACTAAACGAAAACTATGTTCATTTTTCATGTCAGTACCTTAAGAACAAATATATCTTTCTGAACTCGAAGATATTGATCCCGTTTCTGGTGTGTTGCAATTGCTTTCTGAATGATATGATCTAAATGAAGGCTGTAAGGCTTAGGTCCTCGTTTCTTCATTTCATGGAAGCGTTTTAAACAGTTCAGGGCTGCACTGGCTCGCCTAATGAGGAAAGAAAAATCAATACTGTAGTAACGCTATCACACTCTTCAAGTAATGGCTGCTAAGGTACTTAAGCTTAGATAATACAAGAGTGGAGATTACCAAGCAAAGAGAAATATTTAATTAAGCATAGGAGCATAATGACAACACATTAACAACACTGCTGATTTTAAAGAAACCTATTCAGCGTTCAAACTTTGACTTCCTAGTCTTTCTTCTATCGTAGGTCTATTTTGTATATGGGTTTTGACATCCTTATGCAGCACTAGGGAGAAAGTCGAGTGGGTAAGGCATGAGCTTTGCAAGCATGAGAGGTACCTGCTGGCCTAGTTCCTATAAAATGCTGGCAATGCAGTGTGCCCCTGTAACCCCAGTGTTTGAGGTGAGGTCTACCAAGTCTCAAGTCTGAGAACCCCTGGCTGCTCAGCCAGCCTAAACAGAGGGTAAGTTGAGCTCCTGGTGCTCATACAGTGAGGTGGAGAGAAACAGAAGACATCCGACTTCAATCTCTGGCTTTTCCATGAATGCCAAGTGCACCTCCTCTCCCCTTGCACAGATACACACACACACACATGTATTTACATAAAGTCAAGAACACAGTTTTCTTATTAAAGTTTTAAACGTTTTGTTCTTTATACATCTTTATTCTAGTTAAATGATTTTTGTTTACATGAAGTTCCAATAAAATTTCACTGTCCATTAATATACTCAATGATCCTAGTATCAAGTGAATTGCCTCCATCTTCTGTATTGATAACCATAGATAGAATCTTTTTAAATTATTTTAATTACTTCTTTGTTATATGTAAAACTATAGCTTGAGAATTTAGCAGCAACCCACTCAACTTTAGAACCTCTGATAATTAAAACACTTAAGATGTAGTTAGATTGGCAAGTATTTAATCAGTAAAGACAACTTAGAAAATAAAGAACAAAAAATTTGAGTACTACTATTTCAGTTATTTAAGCATAATTTTAATTCCTAATGATCTCTACGATTTGTGACCTTAATTTACAGTTTACAACTACTGGGTTGTGGGGCAGGGGAGCTATGGAACTGGGAAACGCTGGCCAGGGCCAAGAGTAGGGTTGAGGTGTGTCCGAATCCCAGAAATCTCCCCCTTGCCCTGCGCATGTGTGTCCTGACCCATGTGTGTCCTGACCCATGTAGCCCTGTTGCCCCACCTTTGCCTCCAGAGGTTGCACAGCCTTGCAGACAGGTTAGACTTACTCTGCCCTTGTAAGGCCATGTCCAGCAAACACTTGGAATTCCTTCTTATGCCAATGAGGCAACCCTAGCACCTTGGCCCTGGCCAATGATGTACACTTATCCCAAATATCCCTACCCACCCCCACGGTTTAAGTAGCTTTGTTCCCCCATTAAATGAATGAGCTCTCTCACTGAAGCCTGTCTCCCGAGTCTGTTCAAGCTCACAGCTGCCTAACGTCTCTTCTATTCCTGGCCACTCTGCTTCACTTCTCCCTCTCAGGATCCACTGGGTCACAGGCGAAGAAGCAGAATGCGAACAGTACCATGTTTTCAGAAAGCATTCACCAGGATAAAACTGAAAGCTACATTATACTATAAGCCTCCACCAGAACCATGATGTTCTGCTAATGCCTCAAGCTGACCAATATTGTCCCCAGTCTATTTATTGGGAAAATTAAAAGGAGCAATTGTTATTGACAGTCAGGCCCATCTGTAAACATTTGTATTACTAATGTTAAACAAACTTTTGAAGAATGTGCAACTTTAAAGAAAAGTTCATGGTTCCAAAGAGCATTATCAAGGGGAAAGAAAATGTGGTTGAGATATGGAACTTTTTCCAGATCATGAAAGCAAACAAATTAAAACAATGACAGAAAAACTTGCCATTCCAGTCAAACAGTAAAGCTTTGCTCAGAAACATGAAAAAAAAAATGTAAATCTACCATTTACTAACACTTTATAGCCTCAAATACAAATTATTACTATTTTGAAAATTGTAACTTTCCCTCCTTGAGGTTTCCAAAGGGAACTTCTAAGCACAATCTATCCACATTGCTTGTTTTCTTTCCCTGCTTAAAGAGAAGGTTATCGGGCTGGAGTGCTGGCTCAGAGGTTAAGAAAACTCGCTCTTCTTTCAAAGGTCCTGAGTTCAATTCTCAGCAACCACATGGTGGCTCATAACCATCTATAGTAAGATCTGGTTTGCAGGCAGAATGTTGTATAAATAATAAATAAATCTTAAAAAAAAAAAGAGGTTATCTAGGCAGTAAATATATCAAGCACACTTTGCTAAGGTTCTAATACTTACAGTCTCTTTTCTTTGGGAATATCAAAGGACGCAGCCATATTCATAAGGGTCGGCAAGCAGTGCAAATGATGGCTATGCGAATGAGGAAGAATTGTGTTTGCCTATATGGAATATGATGTTTTATGAGATTTTTTAGAAACAAATATTTATAGACATAATATAGTATGTATGAAATTAATCATTTCTGTCTACACATAATTGTAATTTTTAATCCCACTGGATTTCAGTAAGAAAGATAATCTGGAGCCAGTGAGATGGCTCTGCAGAACAGAGAAATTTGTCACTAAACATGAGGGCCTGAGTTTTATCCCAGGACCTACATGGTAGAAAAAGACAATCAACTCTTCCAAAGTTGGCCCCTGACCCCCAAAGCACCATGGGACAATTGCATGTATGAATATTATAGATACATCCATATACTTTAACTTTTTTCAAAAATTAATAAAACAACAATTTTTCATATATCTGTTATTATTAAATATAGCTTCTAAAAGGCACCAAACTCACTTCTTAAGTGACCTGGAGAATTATGTAGCAAGGCACTGTATTTGAGAAAAGTATTGAGGCTGTGCTGTATCTCCCATCTCAGAACACACTGATCCCACATAGCAGCAATCCTTAAACTGCCTGATGCCAGGCAAAATTTCACTACCCAACCAGCCCCCTACCAATACGCACACTTATTAAATGTAAAAGATAGAAGATATTATTAAAAAGTAGTGAACACTGCTACCCTTTAATCTGGCCAGCTTTTATCTTTCATGAGAATCATAGAATTCCTGGGCTTGAGGAAAAAGATTAAATTTCTATCAAAAGAATCCTTCATACAAAAGAAAGGAATACCCGTGTCTTTATAGGAAATGGTGTCTTGAGAACTAACACACAGCTCCTCTGGCCTGAGAACCTGCAGTATTGTTTAGTGATTTTACAGGTCAGCTCAATGAAATCAGAGCAAGAGACTAAGTTATTGATAAAAAGACAGACTCTCTATACTGTTAATTCTTTATGTCACATTGCAGCTCAGCGACTATGTTGAGAGAAAAGAGATGGGAAGCAGAAAGTACTTTGAGTTTTGGTTTTTGAGACAGTGTCTATTATGTAGCCTTGGCAGTTCTAACATTCACTACGTAGACCAGGCTGTCCTCAAACTCAGAGATCCACTTGCCTTTGCTTGCTAAGTGCTAGGACTAAGATTAAAGTCACATGCTACCAATGCCCAACAAGAAACACTTGAGCGGGAGAAAAAGAAGCCACCCTGTTCCAACAAAAGCAAGCCACTGATATGCATGAAAAATGTGCCAAAAAATCAATTCTTCCTAAACAAGTTTAAAGTGACTTTTATTTAGTATTTTATCAACTGGTAGTGACAAACAAGCATAAATTTCTACAATGCAGATTTCCCTTAGTTTACTAAGTACAGAAAGGTCAAAGACCTTCCATGGCTGCTGGTTTCCAGTCATTAGAAAGGTCTTAAAATCATGGAGTTACCTGAGACCTATCCTCAAAGTCTCATTCTGTGAACCTAAGACTATCAGTTTATGGAAATCACTAACAATCAGGAAAGACAATTATATTTATAATTTTTACAAAAAACTTAATGAAAGTTAAGAAGTTACTACAATGTATGGAGTACATTCCTAGCAGACTGAAATAAAATTCATGGTTTTACAACTTTTATTTCTTGCTTTCTTTATTAGTAGGATGCCTTTCTGAGTGAAATCAAGATTCAAAGGATCAAAATGTCTACCTCAAAAGTGGCTCAAAAAAATACATCATTCAGTATTTTGTATTTTCCACACTTGTTACACTTACAAAAGCAGTTGATATAGAGACACACAGCTCTCTATCAGGAACAGGTAGAAAAAGCTTTGGTAAAATAAAAGTGTATTGTCTGAGCTATCCTAAAGCAACACCCCTCACTTAACCTGTTTTATCATTTAAAATCTTAAAAGTTCGAACTGCATAAGCAGAAGTCATTCTACTTACCATATGTAAGAGCTCTCCTAGAAGGATGGTTGCCCTAACTGAGATGTGGTCGTCACTGTTCGTTATCACCTCAACCAAGCCCTAGGAAGGCAAGAGGAAGCATCACCGCTGCACAGCAGTACATATGGGCACATTTCTGCCTCAGAACACACAATATAAAATAAAGGTTTGAAAATATTACCTCTAAAAGCCCATTACGAATAAATGCAGAGAGTATCAGTGCTAAATAATTGTCCATGAGATCTGGCCTGGAAATAAAAGCACAATTTAAATGAGTCACAAACATAAAAGCAGGAAAAGTAATAAATGGCAGTCATTTTTATCTCTAGAGTCTACCTGGATCTAGCACGATGGGGAAGAATAGTTTTTGCCTCAGCTGCCACAAAGCCATCTGAAAGCCTCCAACTGTCCTGGAACCTTCCTGGATCTACGAAAGTTAAAATCAGGTAGTTACCAGATTGGGCAATATTGACACAGATGAAGCTTGTGAGACTATCAGCAATCCAGCCTACAAAATACTTCAAAGTGGTTTCTAAAATAATCCACTTGGGAAGTGGTAGAGATTGTGTCATGACTGGCAAGGGCGACTACCTGGGCCTGTCATGAGGATATTTCTATAATGCAGATGCTTATCATGTGGTGTGGGTGCCTGTGACAGTAGCATAAGGGAGTAAGCATACCTACACACCCACATGCAGCGCCAACACAACTGTTTACATAAATGCATACGGTTTTAACTTCCTTCATTTGGGTATTGTGGCATCTTATGAATCAGACAATTCTCTAATTACCAGAAAGAAAAGAAAATGTTCAATTTGCATTTCACTATGGTAACTTGTTTGCATGAAGTCACTTAAAAATATAAGCAACATCTTCCAGTGCACTGCAGTACCTACTTACCTACACTGAGCAGGGCTTCTATGAACTCATCTGTCACAACAGGGAGAGGGAGACGAAATATATCATAGAGCACTTCTAGCAGACCTCGCTGAAACAACAAATACAGTTCACTTTTTTCTACAAAAAAACTCTTTAAAAAGATCAGCTTACAAAATAACAAAAATAATGAAAGCATACTTATAGCTAACACATTCTATCATGACTATATTAGGGAAGGGATAAATATTTAACATGTCATTTAATATTTTAAAAAATCTTTCCTTATATCCATTGTGCAAATTTGGAAACAAATTTCAGTTCTTCCCATGTAGGGGACAGAAGTCATTTAATGGCCGGTGGTGTGTCAGAGTGGCCAACTACTTGCCAACAACATTCCAAGGTTTGATTCTCAACACGTCCAGAGTCAACGAACCTGCTCCTTTTGTTCAGTTTAGAAGCATACCCTCCCTTTTCCATGACCTAGTGCTTTTTACTTTGCATTTTAAGCGGGAAATACTAACCAATGATTTCAAACTGTTTTGCAATTATAGGTTCATTTAAAGAAAAGTTAGGAAGCAAAAAGGAGAAACAAAATTAAAACAAAAATATTTAAGAGAAAAAAACTTAATATATTTTTTTCTCCACATTCAGTTTGGTTTAGCTATTTAACATAAATTTCTTAATTATAACAATTTAGAAATATAGCTAAGATATCTCACATAAGTAACAGTTTTAGTGAAAACCACCATCTTCAAGATAAAAACGTGGTAACATGGTATTGAAAATGTGTAAATTATAAAGCGTGATTACATTAAATATAACATCTCCTTTTTGGTAAACATATTTCCATGCTTGACTCTTTCAATATAAGAATATTCTGTTTTACTTGCATTGTTTTAATAAACTATAATTCAATTTATATTTTAACTCAAGTTTTTAATAAAATGGTCACTCCTAACAGTATTAAGTATTCATGTACTGAAAAAATGCTCTACACTAAAATGACCAAATTGAAGAAAAAGACTTCACCTGCAATGATTTCTGGAAAGACCTGGGCATTTGTGTGCGTGTGTGTGCAGTCCCGTGAGTGCAGAGCGCCGCAGAAACTGGAGGCTCGGGTTCCCCTGAGCTCAGGGAGCGGAGACGCACATGATGGGAGCCTGGCCGGCGTCCACTGCCAGCGCAGGGGACAAGCTGACTCACGAGCCCTCTCTTCAGCTACTCATGTGACTTTTAAAGGTCCAGGCATGTAAGTATTAAAGTAACTATTACCTACCCTTATTTCCATATTTGGTATACAAAGTACTCCAATTAGAGACTGGATTCCAGAGTTTCCAGGTTTACATAAGTTAATAATACCTAAGAAGGATGAAAGTTAAAACAAAATTTAAACTAAAAAATTCTACAATAATGTGTCATAATAAAAATAGCCTGTGATTTTTTTCAAGTTGTACTATTTGGTTATTATAATTGATATCATATAAGTAAAGGATACAAAGTAGTCTCAGAATTTTCCTGGTAACTGAAAATTGCCATTAATACCATCATCTAAATTCATTATCAACTTCTATTTAATAAGAATAGCAAAGTGGCTATAAATGAATCCTTTTTGGGGAATAAAAATTTGAAAGAGAAAAACAATGGTATTTTCCCTATAATACTCCTCAGACTACGGTGAAAAAAAAATGCATGGCACTGTCAAATTTAAAATATCCTAAGTGCACAAATGAGAATAAGTAAGAGATTATAAATAAAATCCACAGATCAAAGAGTTTAAGTTATAGAACTTTAAAAATACTAAAATTTTAAGTAAAAAAAAAATATGTAAGTTCGTCCTGGTGGTGCAAGCCTTTAGTCCCAGCACTCAGCTGTGAGTTCAAGGTCAGCTTCGTCTACAAAGTCCAGGATAGCCAAGGCTATACAGAGAAATTTTGTCTTGAAAAAACCAAAAAGTGAATAGGTAAAAGCAAGCACAAAATGTGCAATTATTAATTATAATGAAATACAAATTGCGTAAGTGAAAGACTACATTACACTAAAATATCGAACAGCAAAAACTGCAACAACAAACACTGTGCATGAGTACCTCCTTCAGGACTAAGGAATGCTGGCATCTGCAAGCTTCTTCATGGTATAGTAGAGAAACTTGGAATGATGAAGACACAGAGGGAGAAACTGATAGTGGAGGACAACAAAATCTACACAGTGGGAGTACATGCTAACCACCACACGGCTTTAAAAATTCTTTCTCTGAAATGTTTTGTATTCCAATGCTAGGAAAAATGTTTTTAATAGTCATACAGGACTCTGAAACTCCTGTCACCACTCCAATGGCTGAGTATCATTATCAAACATCCTTAGACATGTGTTTCAGAGCCTGATTTTTTTTTCCTCAAACTTCAGAATTCCTACATTTATGTCATGGGACAACTCACATATGGACCCAGTATAAATTCATTTATGTTTCACATATACATATCCTGGGGACTAAATTCAATGTTCTTGTGTTATGAGTCACATGAGGTCACATATGAAAGCTATTTATGACACTGCTCAAAAACCCTCAGATATTGAAGCATTTTGGGTTTCATATTAAGGATGATCAATTTGTATGGCTGTGTGCATGAATAATCTATAATTCCTCTTTGAACTTAGAATCAAAATTCAAGTTAATCACAGTAAGAAGAACTAAGTGCTCAAGGCCCTGCAATGCACTACTCAAACTTTGATATCTGACAGTAGTGAAAGAAACCAGAGGTTATGATACAGGATACAAATCCTCCCCTCTTGCTAACACAGTAAAAAGGCTCTTGAAATTTGTGGAAAATCTTTGCTACCGAAGTTGCCACTCCATTAATTATATAAAACTTGACACCTGTTGCAGTAACACTGCAAAGCTGCCTATAATTCATAAATAGTTCCACAGAATCTAAACACTATTTAGGAAACTACTTCTGTTAGAACAGTATTATCAAGGTTGTAATTGAAATGCCATTATTTTTTTCTAGTCCAGTAGAGGGCAGAAAGCATCTCACAGTTTCTAGTCACAAATCACTAGGCTTCAGGAGAAAGGAGTTAGTAAAGAGAGACACAGTGACAGCAAGTGGAGGCTGGAAGAAAGGCAGACTGAGCAGGCAGGCGATCTTGGTGTCAAAACACAGTGCAGTGTGTTTTCATCTTGGAGTAAGGGGGAAGGTGGCTGAACTCGTCAGGATGACCTAAGTTGTGTCCATGTTAGAAGACCTGGAGATTAGTGATGCACAGCTCTACACCTTCAGCTTTGGGGACCTCAATAATTGTATGTCAGAAACCAAGTTGCCAAATGCACGTTGATGGTCTCAGGAAGGTGACTGGGACTAGATGAGGCATCGTAACAAATCCCCACACTAATACTATGAAAGGAAAGACTGGAGCTAGCAGCCTAGCTTTCTCATCACATGCTGTTAATGCCATGTTCCTCAACACTTCCAACTCCACAAGCGGGAACAGAAAAAGAATTTGAACAAGTACGTAAACTGCTTTGTTCACTCTTAGGTCCACACACAACCTTTCAGCTGTACACGAAAGGTAAGTAAAACAGGCAGGACAGGGTTTTTACTGAGGTACCAAAAGGGCAGAGGAAGCATAATGGAACATACTGGCTAAAGTCTACTAGCTAGGATAAGTACCTGTATGGAAAGGATATTTGTAAGGTGTGCTTATGTAAGTACACAGCTTTGTTTAAGTAAGTTTCTTTGTTCTGCTTGCGGCTAATTTCCTTTCTAAGCTCTCTCTGCAGTCATAGCATGAAACTAAGTATTTATTCCACAGAAAGATGAAGCATGTATAATCCCTATACTTAGGAAATCTGGTGAGCTGGATACATGGCTTCAGAGTAGAGCTCTGGCTTATCATGCATAAAGCCCTGGGTGCAAAACAAACTGAAAAAAAAATAATAACAACAAAGAAGTCTGAGACTCCTAACCCCCTGCTTAACATGCTATTTATGCCATCACAACACCATTTTTAATTAACAAGCTTCAGCAATACATACAACCCACAAGTTTTGCCTTTTACTTGGAAGTCTTAGGGGAAGAATGGTAGATCATGCTGGATTTTCTTTAAATGTCCAGATTTTCAAGATCCATCTCTATCATTACTGGACATATACCCAAAAGATTCTTCACTATTCAATTAAGGACATTTGCTCAACTATGTTCATAGCAGCTTTATTTGTAATAGTGGAAACAACCTACATGTCCCTCAACAGAGGAATGAATACAGAAGTTGTGGTACATCTATATAATGGAATACTACTCAGCTGTTAAAAACAAGGAAATCATGAAATTTGCAGGTAAATGAATGGATCATCCTGAGTGAGGTAACCCAGAAACAGAAAGACAGGCATAGTACACAGTCACTTATAAGCAGATATTAGCGATCTACAGACATAAAGAAGCTAAACACTAAGGAGGACAGTAGGGACAACGCGTAAATCTCATTCAGAATGGCAAACAGGATAGACACCAGAAGTGGTGGAAGAGAGGAAACAGGATGGGAGTCTACTGTAGAGGGTCCTCTGAAAGGATTCACTCAACAGGGGAATCAAAGCAGATGCTGAGACTCAGGGCCAACTTTGGGTAGAGCTCAGGGAGTCTTATGCAGGAAGAGAGGGGTGGGATTAGAGGGACATGGAGGGTACAGGAGCCGACATGGAGACCAACAAAACTAAAAGATCTGAGCCCAGGGGGTCCTGCAGAAACTGATGCACCAATAGAGGACCATGCATGGAGAGGACCTAAACCCCTGCTCAGATGTGGCCAACTGGCAGCTCAGTCTCCATGTGGATCTCTGAGTGAGGGGAGCAGGGGCTGCCTCTATCATGAACTGAGCTGACTACTCTCTGATCACTCGCCCCTGATGATCACTCCCAGGCCACAGAGGAAGAGGATCCAAGCAGTCCTGATGAGACTTATCAAGCTCTGGGCAGATGGCAATAGTAGCTAGGGGAAGAGGACGAGGGGAAGAGGACGAGGGGAAGAGGACGAGGGGAAGAGGACGAGGGGAAGAGGACGAGGGGAAGAGGACGAGGGGAAGAGGGAGGAAGGTGGGACTGGGGGGAGTTGAGGGAGGGGCCTTCAATCAGGATATATAATGAATAAATTGTGAAGAAAAAAAAGTCCCAGTTTTTAACACAGTTGACTTGCAAATGTAATAATTATGTACATACAGAATACTGTATTCTACTTACTATACCTTTTCTTCACTGTCTATTAATAATTTTGTGTTAATCTCCTTAGTTAGAATACCATAAACGGAAAACTACATTCGTATTTAAATTAGATGCTACAACAATTAAACACATGAAAAACCAAGTAAGGTTTAGTTTTTATGTCACTTAGTAATATACAGAACATACCTGCCCATGAGCGGAATGTCGCAATGATTCCCATTTTACTGGCTAGAAAACGTGCTTCTCTGTCTTCTCTGTTGCAAAGCGGAAGTGGGAAATTCGTAAAGACACAAATTTAAACTGAAATGAGTTTTTGCTGATAATATAGCAGAAAAAAAATCTATCATCAACGTAAAATATTTACATTTGAAATCAAAACAAGATATTTTGAAAAAACAGATCTACTTTAAATAAAATTATTAGGCTTTTAAAAGTATAAACTAATCTTCAATTTTAAGCTGACACTATAAGCCAGGTTTGAGTGCACACCTACAATCTCAGCACTAAGGAGACAGAGACAGGAGAGCTGTTATTGTCTCAAGGTCAGACTGGGCTACAGAGCAGGTTCCTGGCTCGCCAGAGATAACATTGTAAGAAAAAATAAAAACAAGAGAAATTCTAACATATTGGTTAGAAAATCACAAATTAACTTTTAAATTTCTCAAAACTTTCTTTGAATTTGTACTATATAACTGGGAAAGAAGCACAATGTAAGCCACGAAATAGGCTCTGTACAGTGTGAGAACAGCGAGTACTCGCTGTACTCGCTGTAAGCACACAGATTACCCACCCTGACAGGAATTCACGATGCTTACTTGAGCTGTCCTTCAGCTGTATCTGGACTGTGTCTGTAGTGGAAATCAGTATAGGGTGCTAAGATTCGCTAATTAGAAAAATAAAGAGAAACAAAGAATTTGTATTATAAAAGCATTCTTTCTGAAATACAAAATTAATTCCATTTCTGTATCTTTAAATACATTGACTGTTTCAGACATTTGTTTTTCAAAACCATTTAAAGAATGCAGCATATTTTAAATACAAACTAAATTTTTAATTCATAAAATCAGACAGAATGTGCATCTAAAACAAAGCAGACACAGGCATTAAGGTATTTCTGGACTGGGGTGACAGCCATCTTCCTTCCGCATTCATTATGATCCCTAAAAATTACACCTGGATTCCATTTCTTCTGTTGAGAAATCAGCTTTCAGACCTGTTTTTTTTAAAAGTAGTGTATCTTGCTGTTGTGTTTTTTCCTTTTCAAGTTGTTCTTAAGACTTATGTGAACTGGATTTAGAATTCTTACAATGGAGTGCCTAACAACTTATTTTATGTTCTTTCTTTTTGCAAAACGTAGTTAAATTTAAAAACTAAATTTTAGCAATTGTTTCTCTAGATTTTTGCTAATCTTGTTCCCAAGGACTAAAGCTGCTTTCTTCCATGTGCTATGTCCTGTGTGCTCCTCACCCCCATCTGTACTTTACTCTGGTCATTTTTATTGACTCTTCTTTCAGTGATACTTTCTTATCCACAATGACATTTTAATTTCATAGAATTCTGAATTCTAGATATACTTTTTTCACACTAGAAATTCCATTATTCATTTTGTAGGCCTACTTATATAATAAAATTCTTCATATTTTCACTTATAGCTATGATCATGTCTTTTTGCATGAACAGAATCACATGTGTGCACATGTGTGTCGGGGCTGACTTGCCTGTGCAAGCACTTTCCTTCACTTTCCGAGACAGCCTCTCAATGAACCTAGAGACCAATATGGAGGTTAGATTGAAGGCCTCCAATGAACCCCCAGGATCCGTCTGTCTTGTTCTGCACATTCCATCATAGCCCATTTGTTCATGTGGATGCTGGAGATGCCAACTTGGGTCCTTGTGCTTGCACCAAGGACTGTATACAGCAAACCCACTAGCCAGCCCTCAACTAGAAATTTCTCACTGAAAGTCTGACAGTCATTTTATAAAATGTTATCTTCCACCAGAAGTGGTTTATCTTTCTTCTGTGCAAGAAAATGAAAGCAGTTAATCATTTGATTGCAATGACTGTGTTAGACAGAAGTTACACTACAATTATAGTAACACTGAGTATACCTGTCTGCTCTGATAGCCTAATATGTTCTGCCAGTGTTTTTAAATACAGCTTAGATGGTTTCTGTCTCCTTAGCAGTGACAATGAGACTTTTAATAAGATTTCCTTTTATTATTTAAATTATGTATATTAAATACACATGGTACAGGTGTCTAGAGAGACTAGAAGAGGTGGCTCTCCCTGGACCTGGAGTTAGAGGAGACTGTAAGCTGTCTGACATAGGTGGTGCTGGGATTCAAACTGGGGTACTCTGGAAGCTCAGAGACTGGCCTTAACCACTAAGCCAGCTTTCCAGTCCCAAACACATTTCTTTTAGTTGTTTAGTTGGTTTTTAATTTTTTAAATATCATTTATTACAATTTATTCAATTTGTAATCTGGCTGGGTCCCCTCCTACTTCTCCTCCCTATCCCACCCTTCCTCCCCTCTCCCCCTATGTTCCTCCCCTAGTCCACCGATGTCTCACTATGCTGTCTTGGTTGACATGGAATTAACTATGTAGACCAGCATGGACTTGAACTCAGAGAGATATGCCTGTCTCTGCCTCCCAAGTGCTAGGATTAAAAGGCATGCACCATGCAAAGAATTTTAAATAATACGTTTTGTATGTTTAAACTGAGACCTTTACCCATTTAAGAAACTGGTAAATGTTAAAGAGATTAGTTACAAAGTATCCAGTTTGTTACTTTAGCACTATGCAACCACCCGATTTTTCTAATCATGAGGGAGCTTATGTGAGTTTCCCCTACAACACAGCCCTAGCAGTAAATTGTATGGGGGGGAAAAAGTAAGCGGATACACAATGACTTGTATAAATTCACCACAAATGAATACCGGGGTAAAATAAAAATCAAGACACAAAACTTTTAAGTTTATCACACATCTTATTTTTAGCAGAAGGAAGGTGATGTCTGGCAGCAGAGATAAATGTACTACAAATAGTTCTTTATAGAAAAGAAAAGGTATTCATTTAGAACGAAAACAAACTAGTATAATGTAATAAAAAAATTACGTTCTCTTAATTGATTCCACAATGAAGACATGATGATGAAGACAGTGGTAAACAGCCAAGGAAGCCAGTATTTATTAAGTGTGAAGAATTATACAACACATTTTAAGGTATAGTAGAATATAGGGGAAATGCATACTTGTTAGCTTGCATGGTTGCCAAGTACTGCAGTTACTATTGTTAAGATCTGTTAGGCCAGGCGTGGTGACGCACGCCTTTAATCCTAGCGCTAGGGAGGCAGAGGCAGATGGATTGCTGTGAGTTCATAGCCAGCCTGGTCTACAAAGCAAATGCAGGATAGCCAGGGCTACCTTGTCTCAAAAAAAAAAAAAAAAAAAAGAATCAAGGCAGGGGGTGGGGGAGGAGGAGGGAAGGAGATTGTTATTACAGCATTTAACTTTCAAAATAATTTTAACTTTGAAAACCATGACCTTCATTTTACCTATGAAAAATCTAAGTCAAAGAAGACTTGCCTAAAGCCATGAAGTTAGCAAGGTCATAGGCTGAATGATACCCACTCTAATATACTAGGCTGGTGGTCTCCACGATGAGCCACATCCCCAGCACCCAACAGAGCCTGCACAGCTAAAGTCTACCCTCCTCTCAGGCTCTGTGCCTCTGGGGTGACATCTTAAAAGAGAGCGATGTTTATGGCTGTAAGCACATAATACAGTAGCTTATTTAAAAACCTAATCTTTGTAGGACATTTTCATTTATATAAAGGGTTGCTAGTTTGCTTTATAATGCACAGGAATAAAAGAGCCTATATTCCTATGTTCTTTTCACATCTCTTGACTTTTCACACAAAAATCTTCTGTTTTGTTATTAATTATTCTACTTGATAAAAATTAAAGCTAAGAGTTCTATAAAGTAACAATAATACCCGCTGGCATAGGAACCTAATGAACAGTGCATTAAAAAACATCCCTAAAAAACTATTGTCTTTATTACATTTGTTAGTAATGGTAGTCTGATGAAACCTTTAATAGCTGCAATATTCTTAAAAACAGTCCCAATGCCAAGATTGTTGGTGCTGCCTATAACCCCACCTAGATGGTAGGGTGAGGTAGGAGCCTACAATCTGGAGACTAGCCCAGAAAACGTAAGACCCACCACACACACATGCACACACACATGCACACACGAAAAAAACAAAAGAAAGAAAGAAAAAGAAATCCGAATAGAATCACAACCTCTACATTTAAGGCTCCTTAAACATCTTAAATCCTAGATAATTTATAACTTAATCCTTAAATCCTTGAGTTAAACTTATTTTGGATGCTATCTTCAATAGACAATGTAGTTTGTTTCCCAAAACAAACTGGTAAGATTAACAGTGTGATAACTTTGCTGTCTGATACAGTCTCACTAGCAGCCCTGGCTGGCCTCCCAACACCCATTACTCATGAAAGCTCGGATTACAGTCATGTGCCACCAGCCTCAGTTAGGACCACCCAATAGTAAGGAGGATATAGTAATCTTATTACTTCAAATTAACTATAAAACACTCTACCTGAATTAGTAAAAAAAATATACAAGTGACATGTTTTTTTTAAAAAGATAGATGCATGTTCAATTAAAGATAGTGCCAAAGTGTTTTGTTTCTCCATTGTTATTTGTTATTAATTTAGTGTGTCTCTGATATTTGTGAGTATGGGTGCACACATGTCACAGTGTGCATGCAAAAGTTGGAGGCCACCCTTTGGGGAGTCTGTTCCTTCCCACCTTATTTCTGAGACAGAATCCCTCTGCTGTTTCAGCCTTTGAGGTTCCCACTGGCTCTTCCAGCCAATTGTACTTTTCCAGGAATGCTGAGATCACAGAATTGAACTACACCTAGCATTTATAAGGGTTCCAGGATAAAACTCAGGTTGTCAGTTACACAGTAAGAGCTTTACCCTCTGAACCATCTCTTGAACCCCCAGTCCTTAAGTTAAGAGAACCTTAGTATTTTTTTAAAAAAATATACAGAAACCAATTAGCTGAAGATAGATATAGTGAATTTCTTACATAGGCACAGGTCTTGGTATAATCTTATTCACCTTTTAAGTTCAGGAAATGTCTTAGGGATAACACAAAATGAACTATTATGCATAGTGATAAAATATTCTTCAGAATAATGTTTATAATTCAGTCCCAATCAAGTAACTATAAGGAACAAGAATAACAAACTAATTTATGCAATTAATGTAGCATTTGAGTCTACTATTTCAAAATTTCTAAGTTTTTTATATATTTAAACTAATATATTAGGGCTAGAGAGATGGCTCCATCCTTAAAAGCATTGGCTGCTCTTCTAGAGAACCAAAGTTCGATTCCCAGCACCCACATGACATCTTAACAACCATCTGTAACTCCAGTTCTTGGGGTTCCAACACCCGCTTCTAGCCTCTGCGGGAACTGTACATATATGGTACACAGACATACACGAAGGCTAAAGACTCATACACATTAAAAAAATTTTTTTTAAATTAAATTTTAAATTAAAAACAAACTAAAAAGTGCCTACCTCTAATTCTACATCAGCTCGCACATACTGTCGGGTCTTTGGATGATTAAGAAGGTGCAAAATTGTAGTAATGAGGGCCTCATTTATTCGACTTAATTGACAATCAATCACATTTTTCAGGATGGTGTTTAGTCCGCCTCGAAGGGCTACCACCTCTGGGTTCTGAAGTGCTAAAATGAAAGAAAAACTAATTATATTCATAGTACTGAGTATTTAAAACCTACTTTTTATCTTAAATCTTACGTTCCCTTTGGATTTGAAAACTTTCTAATTATATTTACAAGTAAAAGATATCAGGTTTTATCTGCCTTAGCATCTTTATTTAAATTTAATATCATTTAGTATCTTTTCCCCAAGCTTGAGTTTTAAAATGCCTTTGAACAAATTTGTCATAGTCTTTGGACATATTTTACTGGATATATTTTCTTCAATTTCAGAGTCCATTTTACTGTGGAGACATTAGCCCCCTGGTCTTTTTTCAAATATTTTATAGAATTTGTTATTTTCAGTTTTGCTTCAAATAGTGTAATTTCATAAAGATGCACACAATCATGCAAGCACACACAGAAACATACACAAGAGATTCTAAAACTTTAAGATTAAAAACTTCTTACTTTGAAAACCAGAACTGTTCCTTGCGTGTAATTTGTGAACTTTGTTGTAGGACTTCTGTTTTGATACAGGGCCCAGAAGTCAGCACAGAGTTCAGCCAGGCCTCATATGCTCTGCTCTGTCTGTGTCCTGAGTGCTGGGATAACAGGTGTCTAACACCACACCTGACATTGTATGCAACTTTATGATACATGTCACTCTGTCATGATGTTAAATTTTCTTATGATAAATGACATCATATAATTGAGATTATAATCTCAATTTCCCCTCATGAATATTTTATTAACTATCCTAGCATGTTTCTCAAGTTGGTTTTTATATTTTTTCTTTCATTTTTTGGGGGGACAGAGCTCTATTTGCAAGCTGCCTTAGAATTTGGTATCTTGCTGTCTGTCTCCCAAGAGCCGAGATGACAGGTATGTGTTATCATGCTCAGCTTTGGTTGTTACATGTAATGATATGCCAACATGTTTTTCAAAATAAGATCTGCATCTTGTTTTCAAGTTTTTCTAAAAATAATGAATGATATTAACAGTTTTTTAAATACAAAAAGACAAAATTTCCTCTCTCCTCCCCTTTCTTCCCCCAAAATGTTTTCTGGTTTCTTCTGTCATATTTAGTCTCCTGGATGATTTTATAATTAGGTTTTCTGATGTCAGGTAGAACCACAGAGAAGCCCAGTGCATAGATCTTACAGGTCAGTGATGTCTGACCAGTTACACCAACTGCCCAAGCTCCATTCAGAGCTTCACTGCACTACGAAGTTTGAAAGTTCCCTCCACTGTACTCACTCTGTACACTGGGTTAGCTGTGTCCTCTTGAAACACAACTTGACTTACACACTTTCCCTACATACTGAATCTATCTTTCCTGCATATTTCTTATGCTTATTTATGCTAGTCTGATTAGTAGTGCTGAAATATACCAAATTTGTATTTTCACGATTTCGCAGTGACCATTTAAGTCATTCTTCACTTGATTCAGTCCTCTCTATATACGTTTATAGTGACTACTAACTGTTTTCCAATATTGAAACTCCATTTACTACTTCACAAGTCTGGTTAAACATTTTAAACAATGTAAGAGTATTGCTCAAAACATAAGGTGCAGAGTGACTGAGGAAATATGGAATGTCAACCTCCGGCCGTCACATGAATGTGCACATACATCATGCACAGCACATACAAAAAAAATGAACACTAAGTGTTGATTTAAGAGAAGTTATCCCCCCTCTTCTGATACTTTTTCCATAAATGTTCTAGTTCCTCTGTTGAACATGAGTAACCTGTGAGGTTAGTCCCTTCTGTCTTCAGTAATGTGTAAACTCCACATTACACTGCTCTAAGTATAGCTGTTCAGGTAGTCCAGGCATTGGCATACAGCAGAATGTTTTTTTTTCCTATAAAATGTTTATGATTTCCATTCTAGAATATCAAAGAAGTAGCCTTCTAATTATCTAAATATGTTTCTGGATACAATACTTGCTCCTTTATTATTTCACAAAGGTAAGTTAATGAGCCTTCTTAGAATCGTGATTTCCTCAATGTTTGCAATCACTCCTATGGTTTTTGATCTACCATGTATAATACTTCCGTGCAATTGGATTTTAGCATTTATTTTAAAGACCCATTTATTTCATTGAGTTTTCAAGCACATAGGTTAAGTCTTCTAGTTAAAAGAACTCCTATTACATTTTTCTCCTTTATGAAGGAATTTCTCAACTTAGAGTAAATATTTTCTTCTTCCAACTAATATAAATTAAGGCTGAGCAATCTGTCTTGTTACCTAATGACAAATTTTAATTTTACCATTGTTTTCAATCTGCTTATCATAGAATTGAATACTTCTTTCCTACTCTGGTGTGGTTACCCACTTACATTTTGCTGCACTTTATAATACACATAAATCAATATACTTTTCTAGGTCCCAGATCTTGGTATATTAAAAGTTTTTGCAATTTTCATAATTATATTTCTGATCCTGCTCCCACACTAGGTATTGTGGACAATACACTGAGTCTTCAGGAGTAGAATGGCTCTTCATTTTTAACTTAAACTTTATTACTCCAAGACGAAATATGATCTCCATAATTTCTACTTTTTGATAATACCAAAAAAATTCCAACCATCATTTTCTTGGTACTTAAAATTATATTCCATTGATAATAAATGAGGTTAAATTGATAATAAATGAGCTTTTAAAAATGTACTATTTAGCCATGTAGGTATTTGAAAATTATTTGCTTTTACTATTTTACTTAACATTTGTTATTTTGCTTGTTTGCTCTGCCAACAAGCATTTTTAAGTTCCATATAATAAACTGTCTACTAAAATCTTTGTATGATTTGTTTGATAATTCAAAATTTTCTCTTCTCCCAGTGCCAAGATACATGTTTTTATTCTCACTTTTTTCACTGTAATCTCTGATCCCTAAAAATAAAGGTTTTATTAGAATTCATTTTGTACACTGTGGACTATTATTTTTAAACCATCTCAAGAGACTGTATCATCAATGTCAGAAGGCTAGACTTTAGAATTTATTATTATTGGAATACAATCAAATTTCATGATTTTCATGAAATTTGAAAATGTGTATGAATTTGAATTATTTGATAAATGACACATCTACTTTTCTATCACAAATGAGTACTTTCATATTTTTGTAGCAATAAAAAACATTAGGGAATATTATATGTACTTTATAAACCACTTCATTACTTGAAGAAAATTCTGACCTAGTTCACAGATAATGGCAATGCATGCCCGGACCATTCTGTCTCTCTCTTGAAGTCCATCATTTCCAACTGCGATTAACGAGTTGGCCAAAGAGCTGGGAAACAAGGAAGCATTCACAGTAATCATCTGTAACAGAGAAGAATCGGAAAATAAGTAATTTAATTCTTAATACGTTTTAAATTTTAGTTTGTTCAGAGGGAGGTAGTTAAGGGCACAAACTCTTGTATGATCGAGGCACCAATTTTAGCATTCAGCTTTATATGGATTTCTATTACTGTAACTAATAAGTATTAGCATACTTTCTATGGGGATGTTTCTGCTTTTTTTCTAATACTCTACAACCGAACCAACTGATAACCAAGACTCCCATGTCTAAGATTCTAAGCTCCTCTGGAATAGAAGTGGCATCTCAAGCAGCTCCTCAGACATGGGCAGTGGTGAGCAGACAGCTGTGCTGCTCCATTGCCGTGATGTCCCTGCCGCTGACCTCTGCTCCTCCCTCAGCCACTGCTACTTGTTGCTATGCCAGAAGGTGGACTAGCTAATCCAGAATATTTTCCTGATATTTAAAAAATTCTGAGGAAGACTATATATGTACTTCATGACAAAACTTTGGATGAATCTCATGTCAAAGGCCAAATTGAAAATAACACAACTTAAACTCTGGAAATAGGTCAAAAGTGTCTACCTCTGATATAGAAAGCAGGAAGAAAATAAAGCAGGTGACAAACTATTGTTTAAGATAGACTACCTGGTTGGTCACCTACTTCAAAATAACACCGTAAAGCAGGAGAAGAGAAGGTTTTATTTGAAAGGGAGAAAAGCAACCTCTCCTGGATGTCACTGGAAGAGTTAAGATTAGGTCTGACACAGAATACAAGATGACTAAAGAAAGACACCAGGTAACGTGCATGAGGATCAAAGGAACAGTCTATGCTGGACAGCCTCCCTGTACCACAGGCGGCTTCTATCATTTACACAGCAGTAATAATACATGGGTCAATTGAAATTAAAGAAGGCAATCTCATAATCCTAAAATAATTTATTTCCAATCCCAAACTCTAAGAAAGGTTTCATAACTGTTTCTCAATCAATTCTTTCTACTAATCAAATAAAGGAGGATGAATGTAGCAGGGTAGAAGAAAGTGAACTTCCTGGGAAGGAGGAATCTAACCTCTTATATGTTATATTTTAATTTTTACTAGGGTATCAGTATGGTGTTCACAGTTTTTGTGCTCATGAGAAAATGTCCACCACAGGACTGGAAGATGGATTAGGAGTTAAGAGTACAGATCCTCTTCCAGAGAACCCAAATTTACAACCATCTGTAACTCTAGATCCAGGGGATCCAGCATCTCTGGCTTCTGCATCTGCAGCCATGTGCAAATATCACCTGCCCTATATACACATAATTTAAGTTTAATAAAATTTTAAAAATTGCACAAATAAAATTTATGTAACAGATTCTGAGTTGATTAAGACAATTTGGCTTTCCAAATTAATAGACTACTAATTAATAAAGTTATCTTTGCCAAATCAATCTTTTTGAATGAAACTTCTTATACGGAAAATGAAGATATAAACAATAAAAAGTTCTAACAATTTCAAGTACAGTAAGAAATTCTACTCTACAAATTATATATATATACATATATATATCTGCTAAACACATACTTACTTATTCAATAGATTATATTATGGACCAAATACATAAAATTAAATGTTTATAAATGAAATCATAATTTGTATTTTTGAGGGAGATAAATGACAAATGCCAAGAAATTTTAAATTCAATAATATCAAAGGATGCTCTCCTCACTCATCTATGAACACTCAATAAAAGAAAAACCATAAATTGGTTTATGCTTTGTGGACACTATTATAATCATCTTTTCTGGCAGGAGCGGACATATAAAGCAAAGATTAAGATGCAATTATATGTAAAACTGACACAAAGCAGTTCCACAGCAGAGCTCTAAGATATTCATCTGAAATTTGTGCTGTGGTTGGAAGGCTGAATCAAGTGTAGAAAGAGGAGGAAATTAAATAAGAAGCAAGCAATAATTGAGGTAATGGTAGTTCTTTGCCCACATGAATGATGTCATAAAATGATAGTTTGAACAGAAATGGTTGGCAGAACGGAGGTAGGCTGTTGTGGATGAAAACATGTTTTTGTTTTTATCCCAGGTGTGAGATATGGGTCTGATTCTGATTGTCCACCAGAGCCTGCCTAGTGCAGACTCTGAGAGGAGCCTGGAGAAGGAATAAATGTCAGGGCCAAGAGAGAAATGGGAGTGCCAAGGAAAAAAGCTGCTGGTGCTCCCCCTGCTGCTCCTGCTGCAGGCGGACTGACTCTCCACAAGGAAAGCAGGAAGCACGTAAAGAGAACTCTGCTCCCTATCCTCACTAACCTCCTTTCTCTCCTACCAGTTACTGGGGTGATGGAAGGGATTGGGGTATAGAAGGGAGAAAGAGGCATTAAGAAAACAAAATAGTTAAAAAGTACACCAACAAGTGATTCTCTACGTGGAGCCTGGAATAGAGGCATTAAGAAACGAAAATAAAATAGTTAAAAAGTTTGCCAATAAATGGTGCCCAATGTGGAGCTTAGAATAATGGAAAATCTGGTTTTTAATGATCTAGAGGAGACAGAGGGTACGGAGAAATGAATATACTGTTTCAGGATATGAGGAAAAGGTTTACTGTGGCTACTGCTGCTGGGTTCTCTCATGCTTTCATCCCAGAAAGAAGCTTCTTTGTCTTCCATTTTAAATTAGGTGGTGAGAATGGCTGAACAACTGGAAAAGTTGCGAGTGAATATGGAGGGATATAAGAAAAAGTAGATGAAGTAAGAAATCAGAAGTATCACTCAATTCTCTCGCTTTTCAAAGGATTCCAGAGTAGGCTGTGCAATTAGAGAGTTTGCAGGTAGAGATGGAAGCAATTGGAAAGCAAATATCGCTATTGGAAAAGGGAGTAAAAAAAAAAAGAAAAAGAATTCAGACCTGGTAACTGAGAGCTGGAATATCCCAAAATTGCTGGCCTGCCCTGCCCCAGAACTTTCTGTGTCAGATTCCCACAGCCTCTGGGTAGGCCAGGGAGCTGGGGGGAGCAGAAGGCTGTACAGGAAAAAAGGTTTAAAGAGAAACAACCTGGTTCAAGAAAAAAAGTTAATCTACCAGAGGAGCAGCCTCTGGTAATGAGATTACCACTATTAACTTTCCCAGTAGCCACCAAAAACCTTTGATATCAAAATGCTTGGTGCTTCACCACTTAAAAAGAAATTGTGACCAAGCTACCAAAAGCCTCAGAGCTTAAAATGGCTGGTGTGTTAAATCTGAAAAATATGGCATGTTCCACCAGAGAAGCAGGCAAGCCATTTCAGGCAGTACTGGATTCTCAGCAAGAATGTTTAAGTTTCTTAAAGTTTGTAGATGCTATAATAAAAGGGTCATTTGACTATTGAATGCATGTCCAAGAGGGACAATACAAAGTAACTTCTTGCTGTCAGGAAACAGCTTTGGAGTCCTAGCTCAAGGCTCAACAGCGAAAAGTACTAGCCATTCCAGACAAGAGCAGCCAAGAGTTATCCAAAAAGGGTTTGGTTCCTTGATCATCTCCTTTTAAAAAAGCAACAGCAAGTCTCATTCATATTTAAAAAAACCAAAAACCAAAAAAAGCCATTTTTTAAAACAGAGAGGGGGAAATGTTGTGGATGTAAGTATGTTTTTGTTTTAATCCCAGGTATGAGATATGATTCAGATTGCCCACAGCAGCTAGCTATTTGCTTGGTGCAGGCTCTGAGCTACTCTGTTTACCAGCTGCAGAGAGTTCAACTCTGAGGATTCTGGAGAGAGCCCAGAGAAAGACAGAAAGGGGCTTGCAGAAAGAAGGCTACTGATGCTCCTACCTGCTGCTCCTGATTGCTGTTGGTACAGTTTGAAGAAGTTGGAGACATCCTGAAACAAAGACTGGCCTTTCCCCAAGAAACTCAAGGGCCCTGACCAGCAGGAAGCACCCTAAGATAACTGAACCCCTGCCCCACTAACCTCCTTCCTCTCCTACCCAGTCCTGGGGTGTTGGAAGGGACTGGGGTGGCGAAGGAAGGAAGAGGTTTTGAGAAATCCAAACAAAATACTTTAGAAAGGATGCTAACAGGTAGAGCCCAGAAGTAGGGCTTAGGATAGAGGCATTAAGAAATGAAAATAAAATATTTAAAAATTACAATGGTAGGCAGGTTGTACTTGACATTCATTGGCCAATGTAGCTTTGGAAATCTGGACACTGGATTCTCACTCTGGCTTTCCTACTATCTTGTGGAATATCAAGGGCATGTGATTCTACCAAATGAAATTCTTATAGGTACAAAGAAAACAACCCTGATAATATTAATTCCTACTTTTGAATAAAAAATTTCATATGAATATAATGATGTTAAGGTAGCATGTTAAGAGGTGAAATATATTCTAGAGTGAGTGTGTGTGTGTGTATAGGTGTAGGTATATGTATGTGTGCACATGTCCCAGTGTATGGAAACCAGAAGTCAATGTTGGATGCCTTCCTCAGTTAAGCTCCATCGGATGTCTGAGACAGGGTCTCTCACTGGACCTGGAGTTCAGTGACTCTGCTAAATTGCCATGTGTCCCTCCTCCTCAACACACACACACAGTAAATAAATGCACTAAATTAAAAAAAAATAATAATAACTTGGCCCTGTATTTTCCAAGGGAGAAAATTAGTGAGGAGAGTGCTATTGTTTTACATTTTTTTTAAAAAGCTTAAGTTTAATAAAAGATAGCTATGTTGTTACATTTGCTTCTACATCACTCTCTCCTGCTGTCTCATACAGAGAAGCCACTGAGAAGCTTGAATGTCTATAGAATAAGTAAAAGCAAGCAGAGATAAAACAGGTGTAATAAAAAGCAAAATAACTTTTTGTTACTTACAAAAATAACGATAGGCTTTCAGAACCTCTAAAAATACTCTAGGACCTTTCATAGCTGTTAGAACAGGCTGTACTGCACCTGTGTAACATGGATGTGGGGGATTCAAACTCAGGGCTTCATACCTGCAGAGTAGACGTTTGACTGATTGAGCTCCCTCTTCAGTTTACCCCAAAGTGTTTTTTCCCCCAAGACAGGGTTTCTTTGTGTAGCCCGGGCTGTCCTGGATTCACACTGGCCTTGAACTCACAGAGATTTGCTTACCTCTACCTCCCTGAGTGCTGGGATTACAAAGGTGTCCACCACCACACCTGGCCTAGGTTTTTTTTTAAGTGTTTAATACATATTAGTTTTTAATGCAATATATGTTTAAAATATAACCCCAACACCAAAGAATGCTATAAGAACAAATTTTCGTTTCTTGTCATGAGTATCCATAGCATTAGGAAGAATTTATGAACAAACAAAAAGTATAAATCATTTTAAAATTTGAATATGAAAGGCTTAATTACAGTACTGAACTAACAATTTTCTTAAAACAAAAGCTTCCATGCCTATCCCCAGTATCACTTTTGCTGGAATTTCAATCTCCTGTAAAGAAACCATTCCCTTTCCTTATTCTTTACTATGATGAACTTGGGGATCATTACTAAACTGTTAAGGCAGACAACTGGAAAAAAAAAAGAGGAAAAGGAGGAAACAAATCTGTATATTAACTCTGCAATCCACTATCTAGAACATTCAATGTTTTTAAACATAGAAAAAAAGAAACAGTTAATAAATTCAACAATTAAATAATTTTAGGCTGGATGTAGCAGTATACACCTGCAATTCTAGCATTAGGGAGGCTGAGACAGGAGGATCAAGTTTGAGGCCAACCTGGGCTACATAGTATATTTCACCCAGCTAGAGCCACATAATAAAACTGGGTTTTAAAGCATCAGTAATAATATTAAACATTTTCACATCCACAAACATACACATTAATTTTATGAATTAGCTTTCCCTCAAATGGAAACTAGTCTTAGGATGTGTTCCAATCAAATCTACTTTCACTTCACACTCTTGGTTAGTCATGAGGCTATCACATCAACAATAGCTGATGGTAACTTCTGTGGAGGAAACCCAGAAGCTTTGTGGATTGCCTTTAACAAATCCGTTTCTCAGCTGGAACCATTAATCACAAGTGCCCATGGGCTATGTCCAAATCTGTCTTGGAAGCAGTGAGAACCTATTGTAGCATCCATTTTATTATTCTATTAGCTAGGAAGAACCACACATTTGAGAAAGGTGAAGATGGCTGGGGGCAAAAAGTCCATTCTCTAATAAACATTTACATGTCCACTACAGACAAAATATTTAACATCATCATTTTCTAAGAATAATGTTCTAGCTATCCTCAAGTCACATAGACTGATTACACAAATATTCATACTTAGCCAATCTACTTATTTCATAAAACTTCACAACAAAATTAAAATGTTTACTAAAAATTAATTCTTTAAATTTTAATGAAAACATTCTCCAGCAGTCTAAATACAGAAGCATTTAAGATGGAAGCACTCTCCTCTCTCTCCTGCGAAGCGTACCTTTCTGACTAAGCGAAGGGCTTGTGTCCTCTCCACCTCGTTGCTCTGCTGTATGTCAATGCACCTAATAACATACAAAGCATTAGTAGTTGGGAAATCCTGTGTAACAATACCTTACAAAACAATCCAACAGAGTATTAAAACTTTAAGGCACAGTAGTGCATGCTTTTCTAGTAATCACAAATATTTCAATATCAGTTAAAATTGCAAGGGAGAAAAGGTGACACATCTATAAAGAATCACAACATACAAATAATCAAAGGACTAGACATACAGAAAGGTTTCACCAACGTGATAAAAAGCAAAAACAACTAGGAAATGTGCATAAACTATAAAGGGAATATCCCCAGCTTGTTTTAGTTTGTGATTTTAATCAAAGTTGACATTTTATCTACAATGACTGTCTTATTCAATGTAAGATTCTATTTTAGCTAGGCATAGTGGTTCACCTTTAATCTCAGCACTTGGGAAGCAGAGGCAGGTGGATCTCTGAATTTGAAGCCACCCCACTCTATATAATGAGTTCCAGGACTACCAGAGCTACACAGTGAAATCCATCTCAAAACAAACAACAAAACAAAACAAACCACTAACAAAACAAGCTGGGGGCAATGGTAATCCTAACATTCAGGGAGGCAGAGGCAAGTGGATCTCTGTGGGTTTGAGGCCAGCCTGCTTTACAAAGCAAGTCCAGGACAGCCAAGGCTACACAGAGAAACCTTATCTGGAAAAACCAAAAACCAAACCAAATAAAATTCTTTTTTACTAAATAATTTATATTTATAATTATTTTCAATAATATTTGATAAATATTGATATTTTCTTATAAAATGTAGTAGGTGTAAAATTTGAAAGAATATTCATTTTATGTAGTAACAAAATTACTTTTCAAAAATGTATGTTAGGCAGTTTAGTATTTTAACCAATATTTTATAGTTAGGTAAGCTACAATCCAAAAACATTTCTGCTTTGTCTATACGTAATTTAAAAATGGGGAAGAGCTACAGTGCTTGCTTAAGGTTCGAGTTCGGCAGCACTCTCTCACATACACACCATCATGCAGATGAGATTTGCATTTTTGGCTATTACCAAGAAGCTTGGATCATAACCAATCCTCCTGCCAAAACCAAGTATAAAAATTGGAAATTTTACTTCAGACAACTACTACTGAATGAAAAAAGGAGAAAAACCTGACAAGACAAGGATAAGGAGCTCCACCTTCAAGCAGGCCGTTTCCTCTGGGAATATCTGTCAGCCCCAGCTGTAGGGCAGTGAGAGTCCTGCAGGACTGGGAAGTGATTTAACCCGAAGGCAGGTAAGTAGCCAAAGGAATGTGAGCTAAAAAAAATCTGCATACAATATTCTCACCGAACACTAGTCAGGACCTACGCTGTGCAAAGACAGGAATGGGGTTCAAGAAGCCTACTCCGAGAAGCACACGACAGAGATGCAGCAATACAGAACTGACTAAGAAAGATGCTTGGGCCAGAGCTGGCCAAAGAGGATCTGCCATTTAGCACTTTTAGCTTCAGAATCCAGATTGCTACTTCCTTGTACATCAGCAAAACCAAAACTAGTACAATATGGCAAGACTCTTGACTAACTCTCTCTTCAAAGGAAAATGATAACATGATCCAGTGCTGGTAATTTTTAACACAAATGTTTGCACAAAAACTAGTTATAAGCCATGATTTAAAACAAATACCCAAACAAAAGTCTGAAGACCTTCAAATCAGAAGAAAATTACAACAGAAAAAAGAATACAGATTTACAAAATGAACTGTCAGACTTCAAAAATAACTGGCATATGTTCATGAAAATAAAGATGGAGAAATAAAGCAGAAACAATTTTTTAAGGAGTAAGATAATTCATAAGGCAATAACTGAAATAAAACATTAAAGAGACTGACTTACAAGCAGAATAGACTAGAATAAAAGAAGTAAACAGTAAGCCTGAAATTATGATTATCAAAACAAAACAAAACCCACCAAAGGTTAAAAAATACAGTAAGGATGTCATACACATGGGTCAGTGTAGATGGGAGGATCCAAGATAGTGGCCAAGAGTACACTCTGATTAGCAGGTCAGCAGTAACTGCACAGCAACCAACAGAACAAACTGTAGGCCCCAAAACACCAGCGATTGTGTTCCTCAGGTGAGAGGAAACTCTATAGTCGAAGAAGCAATTGGATCCAATCTCAGGTCACACAGCCAACCCCCTGAAAAGTTCCCAGGTTCCAGCAGGCACCCAGTCATCAGCCCAGAGCCACATGCCTGCGAGCACTACTCACCATCCCAAACAGAACTGTGGCACCAAAACACCAGAGACTGGGTTTCTTAGTTGTAAGGAAACCCCATAGAAACATCAGGTTCAACCTCAGGACAACTAGCTAATCTCAGGAAAATTTCCTGGGTTCCCACAGGCTCAGGGGCTCTAGTCTCCAGCCACAATCCTGTGTGATATGCTTACTGGCCACTGATCATCTCCAATCTCAGACCTACAAAAGCCTGGGACCCATGGGATCAGGCCTAGATGCTGCTCCAAAGTTCAATCTGTCTCCCTAGTGAAACAGACCAAACCTCAGGGCTCCCTGGTTCTTCAAGAGGGCTGTGCCCAGCAAAAACAGTGTCAGAGCAGAAGCAGCACACTAAATTCAGAGCAAGAAAGCCAGTGGCAGGGCAGCTATCTTCTCTGGCTCTGAAAGACCCCAGTCAGCCCCCAGGATTATACACCTAAGAAGAGTTGTGGTAATTCCCTGAGAAGCACTGGCCATGCAGTGACGATACCAAAAAAACTGAGGAGGGCTCCTTCAGGAACAACCATCTTCCTACCAACGGGATTTTTCCCCACCACCCTGCCATCCCCCATGACTCCAGCAGGCACCAGAAACTAACAGCCAACACCTGAGACAGCCAGATGGGTAAAGTCAGCGTAAAAACAAAATCAACAAAAGCCAAAGCAATATGGCATTTCCAGAACCCAGTTATACATGGAAAAGCAGTCCTGGATACCCTAACATGAGTGAAATTCAGGAAGATGACCTTAAATCTATGCTTATGAAGATGATAATGGAGGAAATGAATAAAATCCGTAAAGAAATACAGGAAGATAAAGTAAAACAGTCTGTGGCCATTAGAGAGAAAATAATTAAATTACTGAAAGAACTTAACAAAGTAAAGTTCAAACAAACAGATGAAGGAATTGAAGGAAAAGCAGGAAAATACAAATAAACAGGTAAATGAATTCAACAAAATGGTTAAAGATCTTAAGATAGAAATGGAAACATTAAAGAAAACACAAACAGAGGAAATCATGGAGAGGGAGAACTTAGGAAAGAAAACAGGAACTACAGAGGTAAGCATACCTAACAGACTACAAGAGATAGAAGAAAGAATCTCAGGTGTTTAAGGTACAACAGAAGAAATCAGTCAAAGAAAATGTTAAATGTAAAAAATTGCTAGCACAAACCATTCAAGAAATCAAAGACAATATGAAGAGGCCAAACCTAAGAATAACAGGAATAAAGGGAAAAAAATATTCCTGTCTCTAAGGCCCAGAAAATATTTTCAACAAAATCACAGAAGAAATGTCCCCAATTTAAAGGAGGGGCCTAGAAGTATACAAGGGGCCTACAGAACACCTAACAGATTAGACTAGAAAATCCTCCCATCACATAATAATCAAAACACTAAATATACAGAACGAGGGAAAAAATAGTAAAAGCTGCAAGGGAAAAAGGCCATGTAACATATAATGGTGAACCCATCAGAAATACACCTGACTTCTCAACAGAGACTATGAAAGCCAGAAGGGCCTGGACAGGTATCATGAAGACCCTAAGAGAATACAGATGTCAGCCCAGACTGTTATACCCAGCAAAACTCTCAACCATCATAGACTGAGAAAACAAGATATTCAACAACAATCAAATACTTAAACAGTACATAACCACAAATCCAGCCTTACAGAAGATACTAGAGGAAAAAAATACAACCCAAGAAGGCTAACACCACCTAGGAAAACACAGGAAATAAAAAAAACCTCACTACAGCAAAACTAAAAATAGCCAAGAACAAACACACTACCACAGCCAACATCACAATAAAAGGATCTAATAGTCACTGGTCCTTAAATAAAAAGACACAAACAGAATGGATGCATAAACAAAGCCCAACATCCTGCTGCATACAAGAAACACACCTCCATCATAAAGATATTACCTGAGTGTAAAGGGCTGAAAGATGATTTTCCAAGCTAACGGACCCAAGAACCAAGCAGGAGTAGCCATTCTAATATCTAATAAAATAGATTTTCAACGAAAAATTAATCCAGAGTTGGGGAAGGTCACTTCATACTCATGATCGAAAAATTTTACCAAGAAGACATCTCAATTCTGAGTATCTATGCCCCAAATAAAAAGGCACCCACATCTGTAAAAGAAACATTAATAAAAAAATCACACATGGATCCCCACAAATTAATAGTGGGAGACTTCAACAACCCATTCTCGTCAAAGGACAGGTCAACCAAACAGACACGAAACAAAGAAACAATGACACTAACATATATCATGAATCAAATGGACCTAACAGACATCTACAAAACTTTTCACCCAAACACAAAAGATTCTACCTTCTTATCAGCATTTCACAGAGCCATCTCCAAAATAGGCCATATAGTTGGTCACAAAGCAAGACTCAACAAATACAGTAAGACTGAAAAATAAATCTTGCATCCTATCAGACCACCATGGACTAAAGCCTCAACAACAACAAAAATAACAAAAAGCCTACCCACACATGGAAACTAAACAACTATCTACTCAATGACAGCTGGATCAGAGAAGGTATAAAGAAATTAAAGGCTTCCTAGAATTCAATGAAAATGAAGGCACAAGATACCCAAATTTATGGAACACAATGAAAGCAGTGCTAAGAGGAAAGTTCATAGCACTTAGTGCATTCATAAAAAAATTTGAAACATCTCATACAAGCAACTTAATAGCTCACTTGAAAGCCATAGGGAAAAAAGAAACAGACACACCAAAGAGTAGACTGCTGGAAATAATCAGGGCTGAAATCAATAACAAGAAACAGATGCAGATACAAATGCATGCAGAATAGTGTATAAATAATAAATAAATCATTAAAAAAAAGAACAATTCAAAGAATAAACAAAACCAAGAGCTGGTTCTTTGAGAAAATCAACAAGGTAGACAAACCCTTAGCCAAAAGACTAAAAGGTTTGGAGAAACACTATGCAAATCAAAAAAATCAGAACTGAAAAGGGGGACATAACAAGAAACACTGAAAAAATCCTGACAATCATTAGGTCTTACTTCAAAAGCCTATATGCTACAAAGTTTGCAAATCTAAATGAAATGGACAGTTTATTTGGTTGATTCCACTTACCAAGGCTCAATCAAGATCAGGTAAATAAATACAATAGTCCTACATCCCCCCTAAGGAAATAGAAGCTGTCATCAAGTCTCCCATTCAAAAAAAGCCCTGGGCCAGATGGTTTCTGGCCTTAAAAGAAGAGTAACTCCAATACTCTCCAAACTGTTCCACAAAATAGAAACAGAAGGAAAACTACCAAACTCATTCTATGAAGCCAGTCACCTACACACCTAAACCTCACAAAGACCCAACAACAACAAAAAAATTTCAGACCAACTTCTCTTATGAACATCGATACAAAAATACTCAATAAAATACTCTCAAAATGAATCAAAGAACAAATCAAAGATCTCATCCACTTCGACCAAGTAGGCTTCACCCTTCTGCAGGTATGCAGGGGTGGTTCAATATACAGAAATCCATCAGTGTAATCCACCATATAAACAAACTGAAAGAAAAAAAAAAACATCATCATCTCCTTAGATGCTGAAAAGCACTTGACAAAATCCAACACCCGTTCATGTTTAAAGTCTTACAGAGATCAGGGATACAAGGCACATACTGAAACATAGTAAAGGCAATATATACGAAGCCTATAGCCAACATCAAACTAAACGGAGAGAAAGTTAAATTAATTCACTAAATTAATCAGGGACAAGGCAAGGCTGCACACTGTTTCCATATCTCAACATAGCACTTGAACGCCTCGTTAGAGTAAGACAATTAAAGGAGATCAAGGGGATACAAACTGGAAACGAAGTCAAAGTATCACTATCTGCAGATGATATGATAGTACACCTGAGTGACCCCAAAAATTCTATGAGGGAACTCCTTCAGCTGATAAACACCTTCAATAAAGTGGCTGGACACAAAATTAACTCAAGAAAATCAGTAGCCCCCCTGAACACAAAAGACAAAAAGGCTGAGAAAGAAATCTGGGAAATATCACCCTTCACAATAGCCACAAACAAACAAAACCATAAAGTATCTTGGTGTAACTTTAACCAAGCAAGTGAAAGACTTGTATGAAAAAAACTTCAAGTCTCTGAAGAAAGAAACTGAAGAAGATACCAGAAATGGAAAGATCTCCCATGCTCATAGCTTGGCGGGATTAACATAGATAAACAGGGCCATTTTAGCAAAAGAAAACTACAGACTGAATGCAATTGCCATCAAATTACCCACACAATTCTTTACAAAACTTGAAAGAAAAACTCTCAATTTCAAATGGAAAAACAAATAAACAACAACAACAAATAAAAACAAAATAGCTGAAACAATCCTCTACAATAAAAGATCTTCTGGAGATATCTTCATCTCTGAACTCAAGTTGTACTATAGAGGAACAGCAATAAAAACTGCATGGTACTAGCATAGAAACAGAATGGTGGATCAATGGAATCAAACTGAAGACCCAGAAATAAACCCAAATACCTACAGACACCTGATTTTTGACAGAGATGGCAAAACCATACAATGGAAAAAAAAGACAACATCTTCAACAAATGGTGTTGATCAAACTGAATGTCCACATGTAGAAAAATGCAAATAAACCCGTATCAATCACTGTGCACAAAATTAAAGACCATGTAGATCAAAGACCTCTACGTAAACTCAGACACACTAAATCTGTTAGAAGAAAAACTGGGGAAGAGCTTGGACTCATTGGCAGGAGACAACTTCCTGAACAGAACACCAACAGCCAGGCTCTAAGTTGAATAATCAATAAATGGGACGTCATGAAACTGAAAAGCTTCTGTAAAGCAAAGATCACTGTAATCAGAACAAATCAAAAGGCTACAGACTAGGAAAGGATCTTCCCCAACCCTATATCTGACAGAGGGCTAATAGCCAGAATATATAAAGAACTGAAGAAGTTTGGCTTAGGGTTTGTCTATCTTGTTGATATTCTCAAAGAACTAGCTCTTAGTCTCAATCATTCTTTGAATTGTTTTGTTTCTAATTCTTTGATTTCAGCTCTTAGTTTGATTACATGTCTGCTTCTTTTTTTTACCTAGGGCTTTTAGGTGTGCCATTAAACTGCTTATATGAGATGTCTCGAACTTCTTTCTGGAGGCACTTAGTGCTATGAACTTTCCTCTTAGCACTGCTTTCACTGTGTCCCATAGGTTTGGGTAAGTTGTACCTTCATTTTCACTGAATTTTAAAACGTCTCTAAATTCTTGTTTCATTTCTTCCCTGACCCAGCTGTCATTGAGTAGAGAATTGTTTTAGTTTCCTACATGTGTATGTCAGCTTTTTGTTATTTCTGTTGTTGCTGAGATCTACTTTTAGGCCATGGTGGTCTTACAGGAGACCAGGAATTATTTCGATCTTCTTGTATCTATTGAGGCTTCCTTTGTGTCCAACTATCTGGTCAATTTGGGGGAAGGTTCTATGAGGAGCTGAAAAGGAATACTCTGTTGAGTTTGGGTGAAAAGTTCAGTAGACATTTATTAAGTCCATTTGACTTTGAGTACCTCCGAAAATGTCATTATTTCCCTATTTAGCTTCTGTCTAGATGACCTGTCCCTTGGTGAGAGCGGAGTGTTGAAGTCTCCCACTATTAAGGTGTTAGATCAATGTGTGATTTAAGCTTTAATAATGCTTTATTCACAAATGCAGGTGCTCTTGTATTTGGGGCATAGATGTTCAGGATCATGATGTTCTCCTGATGGATTTTTCCTTTGATGAGAATGAAATGCCCCTCCTCATCTTTTTTTATTTATTTTGGTTGAAAGTCAATTTAATTCAATATTAATATAGCTACCCCAGATTGTTTTCTGAGTCCATTTGCTTGAAAAACACTTTGCTAACCCGTTACTCTGAGGTAGTGTTTATCTTTGTAGCAGAGATGCTTCCTCAAGATTCAGCTATACCACTCCTAGGCACATATCCAAAAGATGCTCAACTATACAACCAGGACATTTGCTCAACCATGTTTGAGGAGCTTTATTTGTAATAGCCAGAAGCTGAAAACAACCTAGATGTCCCTCAACAGAGGAATGGATACAGAAACTGTGGTACATTTACACAATGGAATACTACTCAGCAATTAAAAACAAGGAAATCATGAAATTTGTAGGCAAAAGGTGGGATCTAGAAAAGATCATCCTGAGTGAGGTATCCCAGAAGCAGAAAGACACACGTGGTATATACTCACTTATAAGTGGATACTAGACCTATAAGATAGGATAAACATACAAAAATTTGCACACCTAAAGACGATAAACAAGGAGATCCCAGGGTAAGATGATCAATCCTCACTTAGAAAGACAAATAGGATGGGCATTGGAAGTAGGAGAAAACAAGAAACAGGACAGAGGCCTACCATAGGTGGCCTCTGAAAGACTCTACCTAGCAGTGTATCAAAGCAGATGCGGAGATACATAACCAAACCTTGTGCAGAGTGCAGGGAATGGTATGAAAGAGGGGGGAGTTAGCAAGACCTGGAGAGGACGGGAGCACCGCAAGGACCAAATATATCTGGGCACAGGGGTCTTTTCTGAGACTGATTCTCCAACCAAGGACCATGCACGGAGATAAGTTGGAACCCCTGCTCGGACATAATCCATGACAGCTCAGCATCCAAGTAGGTTTCCCATGTAAGGGGAGCAGAGACTACAAACAAAAGTGGAAAAGTACAGAAGGTTTATTACACTGTTCTGATTGGCAGACTCAGCACAGCAGGAATAGTTAGAAGTGACAAGGGTCTGGAAGCAAGTCCAGCATGAGTTACTTGAGACCCTGTCTTAAAAACACAAAACAAAAAAACACCAGCAAAGAAAAATACAAAGACTAGACGTGACAAAAGCACCATACGTAGAAAGATGACAAGCTTGAATTCACAAACACTGAGAAAAGCAATGACAGGAAATGTGCAGCAGGAGAAAAGCTACAGGAGCAGACAGGAGCAGCAAGCACTCCAGAGAGAGCAGTACTAAGACAGATCTTTCACAATCACCAAAGGCTGAGCTCAAACCTAATCTTAGTGAATTCCAAACAAACAGCCAATACAGAAAACTGAGTGTCTGCACTGTGCCGTCTCCACTGACGAAAGTCACCCACAATATAAACAAACTAACAACCCTGTAAGATTCTCTGGTCTACTCTAATCATATAGGGGAAAATACTAGCCCAAGTCACAAGATTTACAAAATACCTTTCAAAGAATAAAGAAAGCAACAACTTAGTTGTTTCATAAAACATGTTCCTGATACCCAAACCAAAAAATGTATTAATGGAACTGAAAAATAAATGCTAGTGCTTTCAGTTTACGTAAAAATGACAAGCCATCAGTACAGTTCTCAGCAGAGCAGGAAAGCAATATTAAGAAGCATAAAAGTATTGGAAAAGAGAGTGCAGAGAATCCAGTGAAAGACGGGGGAGATAGTGGAACCTGCAGAGGACAGGTGCTTCTCAAGGAGAGCAACAGAACCAAAAAATCTGGGCCCAGGGGTCTTTTCTGAGACTGATACTCCAACCAAGGACCATGCATGGAGATAACCTAGAACCCCTGCACAGATGTAGCCCATGGTAGCTCAGTCTCCAAGTGGCTTCCCTAGTAATGGGAACAGGGGCTGGCTCCTTTACCTCCCAACCCCCTGAGGGAGGAAGAGCCTTGCCACGCCACAGAGGAGGACAATGCAGCCAGTCCTGATGAGACCTGATAAGCTAGGGTCAGATGGAAGGGGAGGAGGACCTCTTCTATCAGTGTACTCGGGGATGGCAATGGGAGGAGATGAGGGAGGGAGGGTGTGATTGGGAAGGAATGAGGGAGGGGGCTATAGCTGGGATAAAAAGTGAATAAACTGTGATATAAAAAATAGAAATTTATTTTAAAAATTCCCAGACAGTTACTGTAGCTGGAACCACTGTGTTAACTTTTTCTGTATACTAACATTATTAATTATAATAAAGTTACCTTGCAATAAAGAAAAAGTACTGGAAAGGATGAGTCATTTGCTGTTAATGCTTATGTGCACAGGAAGCCCAACAGAACCTATAACCTATTATCACTGAACACTGAATTTACTAAGATTGCTATGAAAGAAGAAAACATGACCTGTTTTCTATATATCAGCAAATAAAGACAGGAAAGAAAAAAATTATGGCTTTAATCACTGATACCATTACAAAATCTAAGCCAAAGATGACAGTGCATTGTCTGTAACCCTAGCACCCAGCAGTTTGAGGAATAAGTTTAAAGCCAGCCTGGACCCTGTCGAGGCAAAAAAAGATACAACAATATGAACAAATAAATAAACCCACAACAACAACCAAAGTTCTAAATTTAGTAAATATGAATAAACCTCACAACCTGGTCAAGACCTCTGAAGTATCAGTGCCACTTCTAAAAACAAACAAACAAAAACATGCAACAATAATCTCCAAGGCTAAACACGCATGTATCATGTTCCAACATTTCTATTCGTATACACACTTATAAGAAATAAGAACCTCATAGACTTACACAAAATTTCAGGGCAGATTCATTCAAAATAGCTCAACACTGAAAAACTATTCTAAATGACTAGATTATATTGTGTTCTAATCCTAAAACCAAATACTTCATAAAAAAAAAAAAGATAACATGGGAGAACCTTACAAATAATGAAAAAAGAAATACTGTGTACTTGAGCATCCTTTGGATATATGACTAGGAGTGGTATAGCTGGATCTTGAGGAAGCGCTATTCCTAATTGTCTGAGATAGTGCCAGATTGATTTCCAAAGTGGCTGTACAGAGCTATGGCCTCTGAAAGACTCTACCCTGCAGGGTACCAAAGCAGATGCTGAGACTTACGGCCAACCTTTGGGCAGAATGCAGGGAATTTCATGAAAGAAGTAGGAAATAGTAAGACCTGGAGAGGACAGGAACTCCACAAGGAGAACAACAGAACCAAAAAATCTGGGCCCAGGGGTCTTTTCTGATCCAACCTAGGACCATGCATGGAGATAACCTAGAACCCCTGCAGAGGTAGCCCATGGCAGTTCAGTGTCTAGGTGGGCTTCAAAATAATGGGAACAGGGACTGTCTCTGACATGAACTGATTGGCCTGCTCTTTGATCACCTCCACCTGAGGGAGCAACCTTACTAGGCCACAGAGGAAGACAATGCAGCCACTCCTGATGAGACTTGATAGACTAGGATCAGAAGGAAGGGGAAGAGGACCTCTCCTATCAGTGGACTTGGAGAGGGGCATGCGTGGAGAAGGGGGAGG
>CM053743.1:51904660-51925773 GCA_028658305.1 Pachyuromys duprasi | reverse complement strand
AAACATAATGGGGCCTTCCTGTTATGCTAAAAAACAGCCTTAGTCATGCATCATGTATGCATCAAGCTTTATACCAAAAACCCACGTTTTTATTCTATGCTGAACTCAACACAAAACTTTAAAAGCATGCATAACATAAGCAACTCTAGGAAAGTTACCTAGCTATTAAGTAGTCCACTTTCAGCTTTAACACCTTCTGCAGAATACTGGAATCTTGGATGAGATACCGCAGTGCTCGCAACCCGGCTGCTCTCACTTCTTTTGCTTCATTTAATAAAGCTAAGCGCAAACTGTATGAAGACAAACAAAGTTTGGTTACATGATTTTAAAGACATAAAAATTTCAATGTAGTTTACCTAGCCCTCATCTAAAATGCTTGGAATGAGAAGTATTTCTGATTCTTTGCCCTTTTAGAATGGGATTACCTTAAAGACCATGACAAACCCAAGTATCTCTTATCTGAGGATCTAGAATCCCAAACTCTCAGAACACTTGAAAGGACTCTAACAAAGTCTCAGATTTCAGAGCATTTCAGATTTTTCATCCTTCAGAACAGTCTCCCATACCAAGTTATTTCTTGGCAGAGGTATCCCAAACTTTCACTTATGCACAATTTCTTCTATAAAAACAAAAACAAAACAAACAACAACAAAAACACTACAAAGTAAAGAATTTCAGTTGGCAATGTCTTTCCTCTGTGCTTCCTTCAAACAGTCTTACTTATCCGGCCAATGTTGAGTTTTATGCATGTTCTGACATACTGCATAAATGGAAGGAGACATCACATAATCTTTTCAAACTGTATCTTTAGATGTGTTTCTACAATGTACCCCTTATTTGCATCTGTGGTTCCATATGTCCCAAATGATAATTACTTTAAGTTAGTTAAACAAGACATTTAATAGTAGCAGATACACATCACTACATTAATCTTAACTCCCAAGAACATCAAAAAGTGTTAATGAAACTGCTTGATCAATAACCTATTAGCAAACAAGGTTGGAACAGGTACATTCTTTCTTAGGTAAAAATCTAGTTTGTTGGTTCATAGTGTTCCTGGGAAGAATGAGAGAAATTAAGTCAGAAAATTTAATATATAATTTAACCTTTAAAGA
This sequence comes from Pachyuromys duprasi, assembly GCA_028658305.1. Lineage (NCBI taxonomy): Eukaryota > Metazoa > Chordata > Mammalia > Rodentia > Muridae > Pachyuromys > Pachyuromys duprasi. Next base: position 51,924,658 of record CM053743.1, on the reverse strand, counting down.
AGTATAGGTATTTTTGAGCGTAAGCTCTAATTGTTTGTATGCAGCAATCACATGTGCTCAACTAAGATAACAGTCACGGATACTGCATGCTTCTTTCAGCCAACCACCGTGTCTACAGAGGCAAGCATGTGGTGCCGTTACCCGACCTCCAGCTTAAATTGTTACAATGGAAATTACTAAAATAGGGGATGGAAGGAAAGACTTACCAAATTATGATGTCTTCATAATTAAAGCCCAATTTTTCTTCACTGTGGCCAATATCACAAAGAAGCTATTAGAGGAAACACAAAATACCTTGCATGAGTTTAGATTTACTATTTCTATATACAATTTTAGGCTCAAACATAGGACATTTTTCTTTAATAAATTTCTGAAAAGTATGTAATTTGGTAACAAAAATATGCTGCATTGTCTCTATCATCTTACTTTTTTTAAATAGGAAAGAAGTTTATTATGAAAGGGGGAAGGGGAGCCCAAGAAAAGCAGAGAAACCAGAAAAAGTCGGAGAGAAACAGAGGAAGAGAGAGCTAGCACCTTACTTTTACTTAACTACAATTTTAGATTGAACTCCTTCCCTTTTTGTGTCGCTTATCCTATTTCTCTCTCCCTCAACAGTACTGTCTTATTCTCCACTCTTAGTGCTTGCAAGTATTTACAGGTATTTACAAGCATTGATGAACCTGACAGATGTGATTCCTTCCCCATGTCGGAAGATTACAGTACTCTGACTTCATTTACTCTTAACCCTCACTTTGCTCTTTCTTTTTTTTTCCCCCAAGACAAGGTTTCTCTGTAGCCTTGGCTGTCCTGGACTTGCTTTGTAGACCTTGAACTCACAGACATGCACCTGCCCCTGGCTCCCAGTGCTGAGACTAAAGGCATGCACCACCACGCCCGAGTGCTTCTGTACTTCTTGATGGTCAAGCAGTTTGCTGTCTTCAACAAGCCTCTCCAGTTGTTTGTCACTTTGTTTTTGTTGTTTGTTTTCTGCAGGAAAGAGTGTTTCCTAACAAGGTTTCCCTGTGTTGCCTTGGCTGTCCTGAAACTCTCTCTATTGCTGGGATTTAAAGGTGTAGGGCACTACCTTCCAGCTTTTTGTTTGTTTTCAGGAAGAGGGTTTCTGTGTAGCTCTAGCTATCCTAGAACTCACTCTGTAGACCAGGCTGGCCTTGAACTCATAGATATCTGCCTGCTTCTGAGTGCTGGGATTAAAGGTGTGCACCACTACCAGGCTTTTTTGTTTACCTGTTTCTATTGAGAGCACTGGTCTATAAGCCACTTACACAGGTGACATGTGGTTCTACTTTAGGTTTAAAATTTGAAAACTGGTTTCTATTCAAAAGTTAAACAAAACTTTCTCATATATTGGGACTAACACAAATGGATTAAAGAGAAAGTAAACCATTTTGTACTAACACTTCAAAAAAGTACTCGAAATGTTATTAATCTTTCACACTTTGAGGCTAGAGAAGTGAAATCCTAGGTAATGTTAGTATCTGTCACTGGAAAAGAACAGACCCTAAGAGCAAACTGGCAAGTTTACTGTCCTTTGGAGAGCAGATGTGCAAACACCCTCACAATGTCTTTAGAGAAGACAGGCTAGCATAGACTCCCAAGTGAGAGTTCTCACTTGTCCCAAGTGAGAAAGAATAGCTGAGGGCGGTACAGAAGAGCTATTTTCAGGTACTGCAATATTATAGAACCCTAACTTTGAAATATGATGAATATTTTCAGGCTTTCAAAAGATTAAGAACACTCTTTCTATGATTTCTTTTTTGTTTTGCAAGAATTTAAAACTAAAGAAGAGTGATTTTTTTAATACATATGTGCTTAAAAACAGTAAGGTTTTTTTTTATGTTTTAAGACCACAGGAAAATATTTTGTACTTTAAAAAGCCAATATAAAAGTGAAAGTAACAAGTCAGTCAACACTATTTACAAGAGGTAGACACAGTGATAGCATATCTGTACTCCCAGTACTGGGGGAGGACAAGGAGCAGAGGCCAGAAGCCTACAGAGGCACTATAAAGCAGGATTCTATTTTCAGGAGAAAAAAAGAGAGAAGAGAGATTACAGCAAATATGATTAAAAAAAAAAAAAAACTAAGACTCCTTTATAGTTTGCAGGGATACCTAGGCATACACAACAAGAAAAGGTCACTTTGTCATGATTTATAGGCCAAAACGCAGATGATGTGGGCAGAAGCGTTGCCTGGAAAGGCTTTCTCATTAGCTTGTAGATGCTGTGTTTGCATCTTTTTGTGGTCTTTCCCCTGTACAGATGTGTCCTCATGTCTTCTGAGGACAGCACTTATACTGCATTAGATCCACCCACACCTTTTCTAATAGCCCCAATCCCCAAATATACTTTAATCTCCCAAGGATTAGAATTTCAAACATTTAGAGAGGACAAAATTGAGAACTCTAGTTTCACCTGGCAAGTTAATATAGATGCTTACAAAATGGAAAAAACTGTAAAGTAAAAAAATAAAGAAAATATATAAGAAATTTACTGAATAAGTAAAACTGACAAATACAACAATCTTGTTTCCTAAAACATGAAAAGTAGACAAAAAATTCCATTTAAAATCAACTATGCAAAGACTTGTTTTTTAAACATAAATACCATGTAGGATTTATTGCTGAAAAGGATATAAACTAAAAATAGTTGGCAAAATTTGGAAAAATCATCAGAAACACTCTGATGATTGTTTGTATCTCCTTTTGTAGATTTATAAATGTATAAGCATTACACCTGTGCTGTTAGTTTATAACACTAAATAACTGCCCCTTCATCCAGGACGCCTCTCAGCTACAAATGCAGACCACAGAGAAAACCACAACGGATGAAAATGCAGGAATGGAGACCTGTCCCAACTGACACATCTACAACACATCTCCTCCACCCAAGGCACAGAGGTGGAAAGATTCTAAGAGCTAGAAGAACAGGCAGTTTGCTGTAAGATTGTTTATCTTAGGAATGCCAAAGAAACTACACCCAGGAAGGCTAACAAATATGGCTGCCTAAACATGACTTGAACAAGGACACCCACAGATATGCTCTGGGGGGAAAAAGAAAGCGCAGGAGGCCTCATCCCTAGACAAAGAACTGTACACTAAAGAATGCTACAAGGCAGAGGAATAGCTGGCCACGGAAGAGCACAGCAATTGTTTTTCCAATAACAAATGGTCAGCCCTGGACATTGAATGAGGAGTTCAGTAGAGATGTTAAATGACTCAGAAGTTAAGAGCACTGGCTGTGGTCTAGCAGAGTACCCAAATTCAATTCACACCAACATAGCAGCTCAAAACTGTCCTTAAGTCCAGTTCTGGGGGATCTGATGTCCCCTTCTGGTTATCTGCAGGTACATGGTACACATACATATATTCATGCAAACACTCATACACGTAAGTAAATCTGAAACAAAAAAGAGAATCAGTGATGCATTTTCAACATGAATTGTTTTGCCTGAAATTAGGAACTGACATTTCATCTTCAAAATTATATGAGAATAACTTTATTTTAATCAAGTTGCTTTAGGTTTGTTAAATTTGCTACCTACTTATAATAAAGTAAATTAATTATGATTAGAAGTTTATAGTCCTGTCCTAAATATGTCAATTGTTATATAAGCAAAGTAAATGTTATATAAATCTTCAAAAAAGGTTAAGAATTCCATGTCACTGACTTACCAGCCTAAAACATCCATACCCATCATCGGTGCACCAACCTGTTTTATTTGTTAAGTCTCATCAATATGACCTTCTCACATAATCACTACTCACTCAAAAGGACTACTTCTGAAAAAGTCAAAACAGACTTGCAAATCATCTCCAAGGAATGTTACCTTTTCCTTTAAATATCTTTGTGATTTAAAATTTTATTTTGTTACTTCTAATTATGTGAAGGTGTACTACTGCATGTGAATATGCGCAGGTGACTGCAGAGGCCTCAGCTACTTTGGAGCTGGAGTTGGAGGGAGTTATCAGCATCAGTGTTGGGAACTAAACCTTGGTTCCACCGAAGAGCAGCTCATATTCTTAACACAGGTATTTCTCCAGCCCTGAATACATTTTCCTTCTTAACACAGCCAGTTTTTAAAAGTATAATAATCTAGAACTAGGGTTGAATAAATATTTGCCCTATTTATAGCAAGGAACACAGAATAACCCAAATTAAAAAAAATATCACACAGAATTGTCATCAAAGGCATTTGTTTAATGTATGAGAACAGTTTGTGAATACACATACACACACACACACCCCATGTGCATGCCTGGTGCCTGCAGAAGCCACAAGTGGATATTTGATCCACAGAACTAGAGTAACAGGAGGCTGTAAGCTGCTGACCTGTGGGTGCTGGAAGTCAAACTTGAGTAGTCCGGAAGCACAGCCAGTGATCTTGAACACTGCACCCTGTGTGGTGGTCTGAATGAGATAGTCCCCTCAAATCTTGGGCATTTGAATATCTGGCCCCCAGTTGATGGTTGTTTGAGGGTTAGGAGCCTTGCTGGAGGAAGTCTGTCACTGCCGGTGGACTCTGAGGTCTCAAAGCCTCAGCACTTCGAGTGGGCAGTCTGAGGCTCTCAGCTGCTGCCCCAGTCCTCACCTGCTGCCTGCTGCCCTGCCAGTACACACACTCACATCCCTACAGAAGGGCAGCAGCATCTCCCTCTGTAACCTTAACTCTCTCTAACCCCCCACCTCCAGCCCGCCAAAGTTCTTCCTTCTGTAAATTGCCTTGGTCATGGTGTTTATCAAAGCAACAGGTAGTAACTAAGACCATCCCTCTAGCCCTTATTTTGTAGGACTGGACCCAGAGCCTACTCACGCTAGGCAAGAGCTATATTACCCATCACTTCTTCCCCACTCTGCCTTTGTAAGACAGGATCTGACTAAGGTGCTCTTGAATTTGAATTACATGTATGTCCTATTTATTTATAATATGTGTGTGTAAGTACACACATGCATCACCAGGGAGTGTGTAAGTCAGAGGACAACTTGCAGAATTCGGTTCTCTCCTTATACCACGTAGGTCCCTGGGATTAAACTCAGGCCATTAGGCTTGGCAGCAATGCTTTTACCACTGAGGCATCTCACTAGCCCTAGGTCTTGAACTTGAGATCCTTTTGCTTCAGCCTTTAAAGTAGCTGGGATTATAGACTACACCACTAAGCTTAACTCTTAGAATGTAATTTACACATACACACAAAACACAGAGGTGACAATAAAAAACAGAATGGTATACTTAGAAAAAGAAAACATTCTATGGTATGCTTCAATATGAAAAATGCTAGCTGCAAATCAATATATACGTATATATACAGGCACATACAAGCCTGTATTTACAGACATTTACATCTTTTTTGTTTGTTATTTTCGAGACAGGGTTTCTCTGTGTAGCCTTGGCCATCCTGGACTTGCTTTGCAGACCCGGATGGTCTCAAAACTCACAGTGGTCTGCATGCCTCTGCTTTCCTGAGTGCTTGTAGACATTTATATCTTAAGCTCATCTAAAAATACTTTGTATATACATAATAAATTATAAATAAACTGGGCACTTTATAAAACACTACTTAATTCATTTAATTCTCATAACATAAATAAAAGCACTCACATAAACACATTCACACATTTGTTACCCAAAAAACGGTATGTGTCTTCTAGTTGTAACCTCTGGATTATGGTGGAGTGCTTTGTAGGGGAAAGGCAGCAAATGAGAGAAGAATTTCACTTTTTATTGTAAAATTCTTCTACACCATTTTCACATTTTATAATTGCCTCACACATACACCCCTTAATTTTTTTTAAATAGAAAATAAAGATGTTTTCAGAGCTTTAGAATGGAAAGGGCCTAAAATATTATCTCTCGAAGGCAGGTCATTAGACTGTGAACATGTGGTCTATTGTAAAAATAGAACCCCAAAATTGTATTCATCATCAGTCTGCTAGACACACTGCTGTATCTAGTGAGATGATGTCAGAGGGCAAGCATGGTATGTGGCAGTCATATAAGTAAATGAGCACATCACTAGCTTGCTCTCTTCATGGTTTATGAGGAGGTTATAGGAAAGAAGTTCACCAATGGCTAGTGTTATACTTAATAGTAAAGCAAATGCTGGTTGTAACAAAAGTCCAAACTTAAAATGAAAAATTTTACCAATCTAAAATATTACGAATAAAAATCTGGTATGGGATAGACTTTGGGTTAAAGGGAAGTAGAAAAGTAGAAATCCACAGAATACTTCATGGGTCTGAGAAGCTTAGTTTAAAGGGATAGTACCCTCTAGCTTAGAAGTAACAGCTAAAGTCCTCTGTATGTGTGTTCTAGTGGAAACAAAAGAGAATGTCCAACTAGCTCTTAGCCTTCTAGCATTATAATTATTACCTTTTCATTTTCTCAGCCAATCAACCTATTCTTAAGAGATTTTTAAGAATCTCTAAATTATACTAAGAACATGTACATACAGATTTTATGGACATGCCAGCTCAAAAAACACTTTTATACCAGCTTTCTAACAATACGGATTTCAGAGGCTTACTATTACAATCAAATTCAGTATGTGCATGTGCTTGGTAAATGAGTGTATTTTATAACAAAATGCACTCCCATTTACTTGGAGCAGCAGCAGTTCTTATAGAGGGACATTTTATCTCCTAGGGAACAGCTGGCTTCCTGGGGGTATTTTTGCTTTTCACAACTGGGGTATATTAAGTAAATGTTCCTGTCATAAAGTAAGTAGAGCCAGAAACAAGGATTGGCCTTCCTACTCTGTTAAGAATATTAATACTGCAAAACCCTGATCTACAGTCTACCAGTCGACCATTAGGTACACTTATCTCCTTAAGAGTTAGTGGAAGCCAGGTATGGTAGGGAGACAGAGGCAGGCAAATTGCTAAGAGTTCAAGGCCAGCCTGGTCTACAAAGAGAGTCCAGGACAGCCAAGGCTACACAGAGAAACTCTCTCTTGAAAAACAAACAAACAACAACAAAAAGTTAGTGGAAAAACTAGCAAACAGGTAGAAAGTATAAATAAAAATAAAAGAAGCTCCTAAAAACAAGCCATGCGCCCTGCTCCAGAGCTGTTTTACAGCTGCACTCCCCTGCATCTAAGATGCTAACCACTCCTGTGAGACACCTCAGGCTTGCTCTGCTAGTTAGCTGGGGCTGACCAAACTAAATAAAGCTCCATGCTTTCTCCTCGATCAGTAAATAATCAAAGTACATTTTATCAAGTCTAAAGGCAATAAGTTTATTTATGCGACAGATCTTTAGAACTTAACCTGGGACTTAATCCCTCTTACTGTAGACATTTTCTACCAAGTCTGACCACCTGGTTTTCCAACCCACAAGAACCTGAAGACAGCAATCGAAAATCTGGCTCCAAGACCAGAAGAATAGGCAAAAGTTATTTTTAACATGCTTTAAAATACAAAATACAGAGTCTTGGGACTTCATTACAGAAGTCACCGCACAGTCTACATGCAGGAAGAGGCGACATAAAGCAAACAACTAGGAAAGAGAGAAGAGAACAATGGGGTACAAGGGAAGGAATAGGAGTGGCAGCAGCTCAAAGAGGGCAAGGAGGGGGAGAAGAGGAAGGGAGAAGAGAATTTGAGAATACAGACCAAGAAGCATAGACCACGTAGAGTCTTAGTGAAGTGTTCTGAAGGAAATTTAGATAAAGCCAGGGAAGAAAAGGGAGGGAGGAGAACAAAGCCTAGACACAACAAAAGAAAAGGTCCCGTCTTGGTAGCATCCACTGGCAGCGTCAGCTACAGTTAGTTATGAAGACCAGAAACACAGCCAGCATGAACTGAGGCATCTATTAGTAACATACTCATTTAACCATTACGATTTAATATAAAGAGTTAAATGACAGTTAACATTTTATGTTTGATATTTTAAGATAGTTGTAGGAAAGCTACAAAAATTAAGCTCATATGCTTCTTTTATAGAGTTCACATCTATTTCTATTAGACAGTACACTGTTTTAGATTGCTTTAGGACTAAGGCTGGTGCCAGAGTTGTTAATAGTTGTCAGAGACATCATTACAACTGCCCCTAGTTTTCAAGCTATACCAAGACAACTAGAGCTGCATACTGAGGTATTGTGATAGCATTTCTAAGCCTAATAAAATGGTTTTTAACAGTTTAACTTAGGCCAGTTGGGCTTACTTGAGTTACATGAACATTACCAAAATAAAATTGATATTTAATAAAATGAAATAAAATCAGAAAATACATTTCACTTGGGCTCTAATTTAGATAAAGATGATAGGAAAAAACAATCAGAATAAGGGAAAGGAAATACAAACAGGTCTCTGAGAATTACGTTTATTTTCTAAAACACATAAAAGATTAATATTTATATGTTACCAATATAAATGTGCCAATAGAAGACTGGATTATCATTTTCTCAGTGACTTCCTTCTACTTTCCTTTCTGAACCTAACTAATTTTCTACAATACGTACATATTTCTATTATTTAAAAGCATTCGACAGCTATGCATTGTGATGTAAAGCTACAGTTCCAATTCCTTAGGAAGATGGCACATGCTCAGGAATCCTGAAACCAGCCTCGACAACATAGCAAGACTCCTCAGAAACTTAAAACAGGATAAAAGCAATGAGAAAAAAAATAGAAATGTATCAAAAATAAGTAAACATTTAAAAATTTCTTCTTAATAAGTAGGAAATGTTTACTAAACTGAGTAAAAGAATGTGAGAATATAGTTTCAAGCTACTTACCTTAGTGAAGTTATTCAGATGGCCCAGCTTTCTCATATTTGATACTCCTTGCAATTTGGCCACATTTTGGAGAATCTCTCTTAAGTTATCAGAAGGTTCTAGTAGAAAATACAAAACAATTTAACATAAATGTCAGAGTATTATCATTATTGAACACATAAAAATATGCTGATTCAAACCTCCACAATATTCTCATTTACAGTTTAATCCTTTATCCCAAATCCACTTCTAAGTTCAACCCTCTTCACATTTCCATTGCATTCACATATGCCTACGGCCCAACACTGACTATCACTCAGGGTTATTTAACCATGAAACCATAAATCTTAACATCACAACTTTTACTTTGTGTTATTAGGTCGCAACAAAGACCAACTATACCATCCAGATTTAACTAACCAAAATCTCATATAAAACATTTTTAGGGTATAGTTTTTACAACACTGAACTTATGCAGCAAAGAACAACACCCCCTAGAAAATGAAAAGTACACATGCATGCCCTACCCTACTCTTGTACTGGCTAACTGCCTTAAATATGTTTCCGGGCACTGTAATATGGACGAAAAATCTAGACATACTGAGTAAAAGACACAAAACTAAGAGTCCAAAGAAGCCACGGATTACTACAGAAGCCAGGCACTGCCCAAAAAGAGTACTTGGAAGATCTTGCAAAGCAGTTTGTGGGATGTTCGGCAGAGCAACAAGCACTGCGTGAGTGTAAGGAAACAAGCCATGGCTAAGGAACACAAGGCTACAGACAATTAGAGATGGCTACCCTTCCCTTCGGTCAGGTTAAAAAGCACTATGTGGCCCAAAGTATTGCTGAGTACTACCAATTTAATAAAAACAGTAAGGGGTTGGGGATTTAGCTCAGTAGTAGAGCGCTTGCCTAGCAAGCGCAATGCCCTAGGTTCGGTCCTCAGCTCTGGGGAGAAAAACAAAACAAAACAAAACAAAACAAAAAGACCTCCCCACCCCCCAAAAAACAAGGAAAATAAAAACAGTAAGTCAGTAAGTCCAAGATTCCAAGCAGAGTGAACATGAAAACTATACAAAGGCATATCATGACTAAATTGCTCAGTACCCCTGAAAGAGGCCTGCAAGATGGCTCAGCAGGCAACTCATACAGGCCTGATGACCTCAGGTTGATCCCCAAAGCCATGTAAAGGTTGGAGAAAACAAATTTCTCCAACATGTTTTCTGATCTCCATGTGTGTGCTGCAGCATAAACAGCCAAGTGTGCACACAATATAAAACTCCACTGAAAGTCTACTAGTAGAAAAACCTATGACTTGCTTTACGAGAGCATGTCAATAGCCACATTGGGTTCTGCAGTACTTTATTAATCCTCTGAAAACAACACAAAATTTCTCCAGCTACTATTTTCAACATTGTGTTATAAAAAAGCAGAATCTTTAAAATTACAATTTTTCTAATATTGTACTTTAAGAGCCATTATAACTTCATTTGAGATTTTTAAAAAGATTTCAACTTTTTTGTAATTAGTGTTTTCCATATGAAATGGAACTGTCCTGTTCTGCACTCACCTTCTATTCTACCTAACTTCACTGCAATACCTGGTGCTGGCCATGACAGTGCTGACAGTCCAGTAAGCACAGCACCAAAACCTGTTAGTTTTCATTTCCCTCTGCTTTGAAGCTCACACCTGCTGAAATTATCTTCTTCTTTTCTATCTTCATCTTTTGTAAAATGCAGATTTTGTAGGAATGAAGTTCAACTTAGCTTTAAGTGGGCTGGCAAAGGTCTACATTAGTGACTTACACATCTACCTTTAGAGGTGAATGAAAGCCTAACATTAAGAAAAATCATATCCTTAAAAAATAATTATGAGGGCCCAATGTAAGTCACTGTTGCTACTTTGTAATACCACTCCGTTGTTAGAAATTGTATCTATACAGAATGAGAGAGGAAACATGGTAATGATTTAACAATGTTTGAGAAGTTCACAAAATGTCAACAACCCTTAAAATATAATTTAGAATCTATGCCAATTGCAGAGTCAAAGAATTAAGTCCATTAAAAAAACCTTAGAAACCAAAGAATTCCTCAGATGATATGATGTTACTCCTATGTGCATAATAACTCACAAGGTTAAGACTTAAGAGACAAACATCCTTGGTTGAAACTGTTGACATTTAAAAATGCAATCTGTTGTCAAGAGCAAAATCTCTGAGTTTACTCACTCAACAAGAATCAATCAAGCCTTCATTTTCTTCAGGTTCTGTCTCAGGCAGTGGGGAAACAGCATGTACAGAGCAGGTCTCTCAAACACATAGTTTCCACATAAGAGTTAAAAAGGCTGAATTCAACAAGGGCCTCAAACTAAACAAGTTCAATTTCTTTGTAAACAGTTGCTGAAAACACATTTCCATTACACATCATATTACTTCCCAGGCAAACTCAAAACAGTAAGAAGCCTTTTTCTGACACTAAGATACTATCTAACACTCAGGTGCTACAATGTTGCAATCAGAGAACTCTAATTTATATTGGTAATGAAATGGTCTCTTCTTTCTGTATTACATTGGGATGTAGTAAACGTTTTCTGTAAAAGTCTCAGTAAAGGCCAAACTATCTTAGACTTTGGAGATCATATAGTCATTTGTATGCACTTGATTCTATTGTTGTACTAAGAAACTATAGAAACCATGTAAATGAATAAAGGTTTGTATTTAGTCCAGACTGCTATGAACAGGAACACAGACTAAGAAGGTTTATTCTCATGGCTCTGGGTGCCTCAAGCGTTAAGGCCAGAGTAAATGAGTGAGGTCCCCTTCTCCTTTAATTTCTCATTATTTTCTCACATGGTAGAGAAAGTGAACTAGGCAAAAGACCTTCCCATTATCCATAGTTAAAGAAGGGCCAGCCTCATGATCTTCCCCAAGGTTCAACCTCCTAACAGCAGCATACCAGGCACTAGAATTTCAACATACAAATTGGTGGTGGATACAAACATTTCATTCACTAAACAGACAAATTTGGGGTAAAGGCAGAACACCTGTAACCAGAGATGTCTAACAATACATCAGGAATTCAAAGCCTGCATGGGCCACGCTGAGAACGTGAGAGAATATAAATGATTTAAAAAACTTAATATATATTCCATGCCTGTGAAGAAAACAACATAACTGCATGCCCATTTCTGCTTTTTAGACAGGATCTTGCAGGGCATCCCTGGATATCCTTAAACTCAAGGTAATCCTCCTGCTTCTGTCTTGTCTGCATTTTCAAACAGAATATCACTATGTTACCCAAAACTGCCTCAAATTAGCAATCCTCCAATCTCAGCTTCTAAATACTGGGACTACAAGCATTCATTATCATGTCCAGCTTTCCCACATTGTTTTTATAAGTAAAAAAAAGAGAAAAGGTAGTTTTAAAAAAGTAAATATGGAGCCAGGTACAGTCACACACACCTGTAATCCCAGCACCTGGGAAGGCGGAGGCAGGCGGATCTTTTGTGAGTTTGGAGCAGCCCGATTTACAAATTGAGTCCAGGACAGCCAAGGTATTACACAGAGAACCCTGTCTCAAAACAAAAACAAACACTCGCTGCTCTTCCAGAGGTGCTGAGTTCAATTCCCAGCAACCACATGGTGGCTCACAACCATCTATAATGAGATCTGGTGCCCTCTTCTGGTGTGCAGGCAGAATACTGAATGAATAAATAAATAAATCTTAAAAAACAAACAAAACCAAGAACGCTCTAATGTCTCCCAGTGTCTCTAATGCTAAAGGTACCATGCAAAGCTCCATACATTCCTGGGCTCCTTCCAATTAAATTTTCAATAAGGTGGGTTTTTTTTTCACTAGTTGGAGGCTGAAGAGAATCCTAAAACGATTTTCTAGTTATATCTTCTTTTATCTCCTCAATCCATAACTTTTTAAAAACTGTAAATATTTTAGTTAAATGTAGACCAAGCTTGAATAAAATGGTTCTAAAGAGTCAAAAAAAAAAAAAAGTTAGATACAACTGAATGATTCTAGTCCGTTAAAGTATTTTCCACTTCTTCATTTACTGGATATTTCACCTTCAAATGATCAGAGTTGTGCTTTTTGCCCCTTTTCAAACTTTCTGATATTCATTCCTTCTTTTCATTTCACTATTGCACTTCAACTGTTCTACCTCATACACGTTATGGCAAAAGTAACAAAAGCCTAATCCTAATTTAACCCTATAGTCACAGTGTCTTTACATGTCTTCAGTATTATCCATGATTCTGTGGCAAAGTTAAATGCCTAAAGGTATATGGGAATTTCTTTGAAATTACCTTTGCAAGAAGAGAGGCTAAAACATTCCTCCCACTATGAAGACACTAATGCACAACAGACACGAAGAAGAACTTCTTCAAACCATCTCTCTAACAGATCCTGAGATTCTCACAATTATTAGTTTCAAAAAGTTTTATAAATTAGTAATGGCACAATCTATCCCAATGATAGCACCCGAAAGCCTTCTAATGTTACTAATCTACAACGAGGCTAGGAAAAGTCAGAACTTGTCAGATGTGCCTAGCCCATCTTTAGACAGAGTAGTAGAAAATTTATTATTATACCATTGTCAAAAGCCGATACTAATTCCATAAACTTCTCTTGTAATTCTGATATATTTCTTCTCATATCAGCATTTAAAATGAAGAATAACTGAAAACAATGTTTTCTCTCAACTACCGCTAGTGATAATAACTTTTGAATCTTTGGTACATTATAAATACAATGATGGAAATGGATAAGAAAATCTATACACACAACTGCAGGTAAATTAGTTTATTCAAACTGTGTTTCTAAAAATAGCTGGGAATCAAATCAAAAATAAATACAGTTACATAAACACTAGTTTGCCATACCAAAAACGGAACATAGAATTCAGTCCTGGTTTCCAACATACAGATTTAAGTAGTCACACTGCTCTGCAAATAAAAGCTTAAGATACTGAAAACCCAACAAGCTCTCTTGGGTTATTAAGAAGTAAGGATGTAAAACAGGCCTTCACCACCAAAATCAGAGGCGGATCCATGATTACAAGGAATCACACATCTTAACTGGAGTTAAAAATAAAATAAAATAAACTTATGATTTGGAAACCAGCTGAAGTAGGATAACCTAACTGCATTTGATGAATTGCTAGAGACTACATATAAAACTGACGGACTTTTTAAAAGACGGAAGAGGGCTAAGGGAGAATGTTTGGAGGGAGGAAAGGTAAGGGAAAAAGGTAACAGTCTCAACAACAACAACAAAAATTTAAAGAAATTTAAGATTAACCATTATTTGAGATTAGTTTACATGAAAAAAAAAAAAAAACTAAAATACCACAGAAGGTCAAAAAGATGGCTCAGCCATTAGGAGCATTTCTAGAGGTTCTATGTCAAATTCCCAGAACCCACATGGTGTCTTCAAATTTCTGTAACTCTAGTTCCAGAGGAGAGCCTCTTCTGGTCTCCACAGGCATCGGGTACAGACATGGTTCACAGACATACATGGGGGCAAACAGCCATACACATAAAATAATAGAATTCTAAAACATAGCACAGGAGGCCAGGATGGCTGGCACATACCTGTATTTGCACCACTTGGGAGAAAAAGGAAGACAGACTAACTGATCACAATTCAGAAGCCAGTCTAAGCCATACAGCGGGCTGCAGGGCAGCTTGAGTTACACACTGAAACTGTCTATATAGAAACAGCATGGACAAAACAAAGATCGCCTCAACTCAAAGCGCAAACAAGCCACAAACAAGGAAATAAACACCTAACATTACAATGGGTTAACATCACTAACCACTCAAAAATTTAACAAGAAACGGCATATATGTATGGTATTGTATTCTGATGGTAGATAACAGGCAAAAAGTCTTAAGTCTTTTTCTTTCTGTTTTGTATTTCTAGAAATTGCTATGATATGTCTATAATCCCAATACTTGGGAATGAAGATGTAGGTGTTTAAGATCAACCATGGCTACATAGTAAGTTCCAACCATCAAGGACAACATGAGACCCAGTTTTAAAACAAAACAAAGACAGCTGAAACAGGATTGAACAGAACACACAAAGAACTTTTACTTTGTGTACAAGTAGATACTAAGAAATTTACAAAGGCCAATCTTCAGGCTACAGAAATTACTGTCATTCAAGAAATGTTGGCAACACACTGGTTTTAATAATATTTTTTTCAAAAAAATATGAAAAAATAGCTGCAATTTTGCCTAAAGGTTACAATTACTGCATGTCCTGCTCTCATTTCTGTATCAACCTATTATATCTTATAATGATAACTGCAAGGTAATTAGGCATCCACAGTACTCTAATTAGGAACCCTTTTTTTTTATAAGAGAAAAACTATTTGCCTTTGAAATAACTCACTATTTAGATGAACAATATGCAAGAATAGAACATCTGTGTCTAACAGCAAAAACAATTAACTGTGATATATACCCCAACAATGAGATTATTTCTACACCTAATGAAATTAATTAGAATCCCTTAGAAGCTGTGTGCACATCTTGCATATATACACTCCTACTTTTACGTTTGCTTTTCTATATGGAACAAGGCTGCAGTTCAGATCATGAGTCTAACAAGTGGCATGTATGAATATAGGAAGGCCCACCCCTTTCTAATCTAAGAACAGGCTAGAGATACATATACCTCAGCTACATAGTTTACTTCATCTGGGTATGGTTTGAAACCTAACGAAATGTTATCATCATGTTACAGTCTACTATTTTCCATGCATTAACTCCTAATTTAATCTTACTCTCATAGTTTGTCACAGATCTTCAGTCTCTTTTGCTCTCCTCAGACACAACTGAATGGCTTCTCTTCCTCTCAGCTCCTGAACCTCAGCAACCCACACCCTCTGCTCATCTACTGAAGCACCCGACCTCATCATCTAGCCAGCCAAAGGCTATATGCTTGCTTCCCCCTAGCTTTTCAAGACTGTGACTTCGCTGTATTGCTCATGCTGCACACATATATCTTTCCTGGAGGTCTTTTCACACCTATTGCTTCTCTCAGTTTTCTTCTCCTAAACTGAATTTTCAATTAAAAAAATGTACCTCAGGTATTAAAAGTTGCAGGATCTGTCAATGTTAATAAAAACCCTATGATCAAAATAATCCATCTTAAAAGAACAAAAAAGCCTTCCAAAATTTCTTTCCTTATGTAATATGACTACTGGAAATTCTAGACTCCAGTCTACTTAGATCTATGCATGTGGTTTGTAAGTACCATTGACATACCTTACTATGTATGTATTAATCATTATTAAGTCAGCCTGCGCCATAATTATGTCTTGTCTTCATAGTCTAAGTTTTTGCCTTGTAGATACTTTTCTATTCAGTATTCACCTGATATCTTTTGATATCATTAATCACATCAATAAACACATCAAAGAAGATACAACATGCTCAAAATTATCACACAAAAAAATATACTGGCTAATCTCAAGCCCCAAGTACTACAATGAAAAATGTTAAATTCAGCCTTTTTATGACAGTCTTAAAAGTCAGTTTAAAAAAAGTGTTAATTAAAAATTATTTTGTGTAGTATGAATCCAAGTTAATCCACTATTTTACAATTCTTGTTTTTCCATTCCTACATTTCACTTGGACATTCCTAACAACTTCATGGATTAATAGTCCAAAAATCCAAACTTTGAACAAGCCAAAAGCTTTGAACTATGCAAGTAAAATCAGTATGATCTATTTACACAATCTTCCAAGAATAAGAGGTTAGAACATGATACTGTGAGGGCTTTAAATGAGATGGCTCCCATAATCTAAGCACTTGAATAACTGATCCCTAGTTAGTGGTGTTATATGAACAGTCTTAGGAGATAAGGCCTTGCTGAGGATGTCTCACTGGGGAAGAGCGCTGAGGTCACAAAAGCCACCTGCATTCCCAGTTGGCTCTCTCTGCTTCCTGTTTGTGAATCAAGATGCCAGGCCTCCGCTGCTACTCCAAGGCCCACGCTGCCCTGCTTGTGGCCACAGTCCCTGCCATGATGGTCTTAGACCCCGATCCCTCTGGAGCCACGAGCTCCAAATAAAGCCTTCCTTCTCTGTGTTGCTTTGCTCATGGTACTTTACCACAGCAATAAAAAAGTAGCTAAGAACCACTGTTAACGCTTCCTCACATCTACATTCTGACACTGCTTCTGACATTGTATTTGTTTCCCATACTTCATGTTGGCTGTAATCTCTCAACTGAATTTTAATGATTAGAAAGGGTTAAAAATTAATTTATTATTTTAAAATGTAGTTTATCAGAGTATTCCAAAATAGTATTAGGGACAACCTTGCTTATTCACAAGTTACAATTTGCTGTTTTAGGTAAAACATGTAACCAGATACACTATAGGATAGCAACATTAATAATAAAATTACAGTCAGGCTCAAAACTAATCAGTTTGAGCCAGTACAGTTTTATCAGGTTATCAACAGAGAAAAAAATTAATTTTCAGAGATCTGGGGTTTCTAAGGTTGTAACATGATCATGAGCCTATATACTGAATATTGCCTGCCACATTACAGCTCTGGAACTCTTTCTGCCACAAAAATACATAAATAAAATATGTAAAATGAAAGACAAGGATTTTCTTCAAACTTTGTGTATGACCCATTCTGCTTGGGCTCCAAGAAAACAGCTGTATTCCAAGTATAGCAGTGCATAGCGGATGAGGACAGGTCCACGGTGGGCAGCGGCTGTGCAAGCAAGACTGCCAACAGGAAGGAAAAATCACTCTCGAGCTGTATTCAGAATAATAATGTTAAGAGAACAAAAGCACTAATTTCACCCACTTCTATTGGGCCTATTTTACCATATTCCCAAGGCTGGTTTTAACATCTAGATGAAAGTAACTAGAAACAGCAACACAGCAAAAGGAATCACATGAATAGAATCAGACTTTACAGGTGTGTGTGTGTGTGTGTACAGAACAGAAGGGCAGAGAAAGAGCTAGCCAATGCACTTCAAGGCCCCTGCTTTGTCAATATAATCTGACTAGCCTTTCAAAATTACTTTAATAAAAAATTATATAAAACTTCTTTAAGTATCTTCTTTATCAGTGGACTTGGAAAGGGGAATGAAAGAGTAAGGGTGGGATTGGGAGGGAATGAGAGAGGGGCTATAGCTGGGATATAAAGTGAATAAACTGTAATTAATATAAAAAATTAAAAAATAATTAAAAAAAGAAAACTTAAGGAGTCTTAGTAACAATGATGGTGACAGATTATTAGCCATTGATTACTGTAGGAAGCCATTAATCCATAATAAACAAAAACTAGTAAATGAGAAAAAACAACGTATGGTCAGTACTATCTCAACCAGAAGCTGGACTACACAATAGCTACCTGAATAAATGAATGAGTGAATGAATAAATGGAGCACTACCTACAACAGAAAATTTTCACTGAAATTAGTGTTTCAGATATTTCTTGATAACTAAAAATATTAAAATACGTGGGTTTACAAATTCATTGCTTATCACTGCAACCATCATTCCAAAGTCATTTTCGTTTGTTTTCTTGAAAGGCAATGTGAAGTCTCAAATGATTCAAACTGAAAAATCTTTCCTGACTTGTGACTAAAATGAAAAGATTAATTCATTCAGTCAGTACTGATTTAGTGATATGTGTTATCCAGAGTTCCAAGGACAAGTAGATTTCAGTGATCTTTCTGAGTCAGGTCACATGACTCCCTCAATTGTATCATCTTATCCAAGTTAATACTTGTCTCCCTTTCTTCTCTGATCTCACATTCCTCTGATCTTTCTCTCCATTCATCACACACCAGACATTCCGGTTCTTCACTATCTCTGGGCATTTGTACTAGTCATTTCTTCTAGTTGGAAGATATCCAGCCTACCTGTGGTGTCTCCTAAATATTACAGCCAGAGAGCATTTCTCTGAATCCCTCTTGCCCCAGATACCAGTCAACATTCTTTCACATACCAAACTATGACTTAACAGCATTTAACAGTACTGAAAATCCCACGTTCGCATATTTACAGTTTGTGTTCCTCAAGAACAGGGACCCATGCTATCATCACTCAATCAGCAACTGCAAAAGATCAGTATCCAATAGATAGTAAATGTCAATAAATATTTGCTAATTTTGATTAGTGAGACAGACATAATTAAAACATATTATAAGGTAACATATACCCTGTTTGGGAAGTTACCACCGACTTTCAGAAAATGTGCTGGTTACAAAAAAGAGAACAGACTGGGAAAAGACAGGGCTTCAGGGGAGTAGTTATGAAGCCGCCCAATTGTCCAACAAAACAAGCAGCTACGGCAGCGGACATGAAACATCAAGCTTTACAAGTACTTCAGAAATAGAAATTGTACCACCATCCCACTGAAGATTTGATTTGTACAATAAGGACAAGAAACAAGGTTATGATGGCTCTAGGGCATATGATTTGGCCCAATTAAAGTATGGTTCTTAACCCAGATGAGCAATATGAAAGACTTTTTAGAATAAGATAATTAGAAATTTTAAATAATTAATTTTGGTGTACTTGCCTACATGGTTAAGATATTGTAAACCTACATGGTTAAGATATTGTAAACAATGCAAAACTGCACTGAAGCTCTCAAACTGAAATATAACCTGATGGTCACTTATTCAGTGAATAAATATTAGGGATATTAGGCATGCCAGAGCTATTCCAGTTATCAATACAATAATGAACAAAGCAAAATACTTATGCTCACAAAACTTACACTGCAGGAAGACAAACAATAAGTATATACTATAATGTCACCAACGGCAATGCCTACCATAAGTGAAGTGCTAGGTTCATTCCTAGCCAAACAAAAAGAAACAAAGAAAAAAAGAAAAGTGGTAAGACAGCAGAGGTAAGAAGAGACAAGAAAAAGCAAAGGAGGTGAAGGGAGGGAAGGGGAGAAAGAAAACAATAAACAATATAAAAAGAGATTACCAGTCAGGCAAGGCTGAGTAAGGTGGTCCATGCTAGTAATGCCAGCACTTAGGAGGTTGAGACAGGATTGTTGAGGCCAGCCTAGGCTACATGAGACCTGTCTCAAAAACAATTACCAACTAAGTTTATGCAAAAGTACAGTTTGTTGTATGTACTCAAGATCAGGTGTAACACTGTATTGTTCTGGGCCAAGTTCTGATTATGTTGGACAGTAAGCTCCAAGGACTCAATGATAGCAGTTGGGGGGGGGGGGGGGCGGGGAATGTGCTAACTAC
>CM053743.1:51869114-51904560 GCA_028658305.1 Pachyuromys duprasi | reverse complement strand
TTTGTATGCCCCCATGAACACCTCCCCCCCCCCCCGGCCCAGCTTCCCTCCCCCTTCTCCACACATGCCTCTCCCCAAATCCACTGATAGGGAAGATCTTCCTCTGCTTCCTTCTGATCCTATTCTATCAGGTCTCATCAGGAGTGGCTGCATTGTCTTCCTCTGTGGCCAGGTAAGGCTGCTCCTCCCTCAGGGGGAGGTAATCAAAAAGCAACCAATGAGTTCATATCAGAGACAGTGCCTGTTTTACTGTGGAACCCACTCAGACACTGAACTGTCATAGGCTACGTCTGTACAGGGGTTCTAGGTTAACTCCATGAATGGTCCTTGGTTGGAGTATCAGTCTCAGAAAAGACCCCTGTGCCCAGATTTTTTGCAGGTAAATGTGGGAACTGGAAAAGATCATCCTGAGGGAGGTATCCCAGAAGCAGAAAGGCATTCAGGGTATATACTCACTGATAAGTGGATTTTAGACATATAATACAGGATAACCTACTAAAATCTGTATACCTAAAGAAACTAATCAAGAAGGAGGACTCTGGCTAAGAAGCTGAATCCCCATTCAGAAAGGCAAAGAGGATGGACATCAGAAGATGGAGAAAACTGGGAACAGGACAGGAGCCTACCACAGAGGGCCTCTGAAAGACTCTACCCTGCAGGGTATCAGAGCAGATGCTGAGGCTTATGGCCAACCTTTGGGCAGAGTGCAGGGAATCTTATAAAAGAAGCAGGAGACAGTAAGACCTGGATAGGACAGGAGCTTCACAAGGAGAGCAACAGAACCAAAAAAATCAGGGTATCACTCTTAACAGCATCTATCACTTAAAATTCATCTCTAAGAACAAGTGCTCTTTGGGTGCTTATCTACATTGTACTTACACTTGTTCAAAGCATTATATACTCAAAAGCAGCAGGGGTCTTTCAAGGTTCCACCATTAGGAAAGTCCTACAGCTGGAACACTTCCGCTACATGGTGGCACACACCTTTAATCCCAGAACACAGGAGGCAGAGGCAGGTGGGTCTCTGAGTTTGAGGCCAGTCTGGTCTACAGAGAGTTCCAGGACAGTACACAGAAAAAACTCTATGTTGGAGAAAAAAGAGAAGGGGGGGGAGGACGGAGGAGGAAAAAGAGGGAAGGAGGGAAGGAGAGGAGAGAGGGAGGGAAGAGAAAAAGGAAGAGGGAGAGGTAAGAGGGAAAAGAAAAAAGAGAGGGAGACAGACAGACATGGCAGAGTCGTAACATTTAGATATGTACTTAATTAAAAACTCACCTACAGTGGAGTCCAATGTTTTGTTTCATTGCACATTACATCTACTGCTTTTACATGATGAAATAAAGAAAATTTTCTTTATTCTAGAAAACTGTTAACCATGCCTTGCCATATTGCCTCAAGTGTTTAATCAATTATCTATGAAATATTTGGCTCTAATATGGTGGGACAGGTATAAATGCTAGATAGCGAAATTTTAACCACCAACTTGGGGGGAATTAATGAAGAACTGCATAAAACAAATTTTAAAGGACTTTAACAATTTAAATTGATAAAATATGTCAAATATTGCTAGTGAAAAATACAACCTATCTCTATAGAATACTCTATCAGTGATACCAGAAAAATGAAAAATAGCAAAAGAGAAACAGAATCCAATGAAAGGCAAAGGAAGAAACGAGAATAAATGAATAGAATATGAGATCGGATGTTATCTACCAATCTGACTTTAGGCACTTTCATTTTCAAAGTTCTAATATGTGTATTAGAAATCATAAAAAAACAAAAAAACAAAAAACAAAACCACCAGGCTTGATTAACCTGTAATCCATGCCCTTGGGTGGTCACAAGTGTAAAGCCAGCCCCGGCTACTAGGTGAGACAGTCTTGAAAAACAAATGGGAGGAGGGGTGTGTGAACAATTTGACATCACTTTATGACTTCCTGGAATGAACAATGGGGTTTCTTTGAGAGCTCAAGAAGGAGAATGGGATAAGACATTTAATCATGTACAAGCTTTTAGGGGGAAGTATCTTTATTTTGTACTCTTAACAACTTCTCAATTTTGATGAACAATTACTACTACATGTTATAAATCTAGCATGCTAGCACATACTGGTATCTCCAAAGAAACATACCACTTGAGAGAGTCAGGATATTACTATGCAGCCCAGGTTGACCTGACATTTATAACCATCCTGTCTCAATGCTAGAATGACAGGAGTGTGCTACAAACAGTGCCACACAAGGGTGCTACTGACCTAAAGATCAAATAATGAAGAAATACTAAGGGGATTTTGGTAATTCACCTGCCAATTTGATTAGGATATGATAAAATTCAAATTGTTCAATTTTCTAGGCAATCTGATCCTTTTTCTTTACAGTCCTGCAAGTGTGTGCGTGCATGCGTGCACAGGCTCATCTACTGAGTTATGTTAATAGACTAAAACCTGTTAAAAGTCTATTAAAAATCCGTTGAAACAGGAGGGCTAGTTCTCTGTTCTACTGGTCCTCTTTCAGTTGTGTCTCATGACATTTGTCACAGCCTACTTTCTCTTGATTCAGTTTATTAAACCGTTCCAAAATTGAAATGATGCCATTTGATTTTTTTCCAGAAATAGTCATTTCCTTTTCTTGTATTGACTATTCAATAAGAAAATTTACAGACTACTTACTAATATTTATATACCCCAAACTATAGTATTTTACAAACATAGAGTTTACTCCTCAAGTAAGTCTCAGTCTCCAATGTTAATGAAGAAGTATGTTTATCCTGAGACTCAGGGCCAAACTTTGGGCAGAGCGCTGGGAGTCTTATGCAGGAAGAGAGGGGTGGGATTAGGGGCCCATGGAGGGGACAGGAGCCCACAAGGAGACCAACAAAACTAAAAGATCTGAGCCCAGGGGACCCTGCAGAGATTGATGCTCCAACAAAGGACCATGCTTGGAGATGACCTAGACCCCCTGCTCAGATGTGGCCAATTGTCAGCTCAGTCTCCATGTGGATCTCTGAGTGAGGGGAGCAGGGGCTGCCTCAACCATGAACTCAGTTGACTGCTCTCTGATCACTCCTCCCTTATGATGCAGCCTTGCCAGGCCATGGAAGAAGAGACTTAACAAGTTATGGGCAGATGGCAATAAATTCCCCCTTTCAGTGGACTAGGGGAAAGGAATGAGGGGAAGAGAGAGGGAGGGTGAGACTGGGAGAGCCGAGGGAGGGGCCTTCAATTGGGATATATAATGAATAAATTGCTAAAAAAAACTAAAAATTAAAAAAGAAAAGAAAAACTTGCCCAATCTTACTCGAAGTGGAATCATGAGTCAAATCTTCACCTGCCTGGCTCCATAGTCACACACACACAGAAGATGCTCTCCTTCACACTATGAAGTTAGCACAGGAGACTTTATTTTGTCTGAGAGTCATAGTTTTTACCTTATTACCTGTCTACATATATTCCCATTCTTCATATTCACTCATAGAAACTCTAATCAGCATATACTTCACCTATTTCAAATTATGCTATGAGGCAGTAAGCGGAATACAACCAGAATATATCAGGATGTAAAGGAACTCAGAGAACCTTAATCAAATAAAATCTGTAGAGGATCAGAAAATGCTACTCCAAACTATGCAGCTTTAGATTTGGATTGAAAGCACCTGACTTGAAGCAAATGAGTGAAGTGGTTTGATTTTCTCTGGTGTTGGCCTATCTTAAAGCCTAATCGTGCAGGACAACCCTTCAGGTATCTCAAGGAGGACTGCAGCAGTGAACTAAAAAAACAGCAGGAAGGAAGACCAATATTGACACATCACACTCAGAGCCCAGGAAAACTTGCATCGAGTACTATCTGTCCTTCAGGACAACTGACTCCCTCCCTTGTAAGGATGTACTCTACTCTAAAACTGTCTACACCTACCCTCTCCTGTCCCTCTTGCATAGGGTGCTTACACTATGATACCTTGCCAGGTACTCCTCTCTAGTAACACTATTCTTGTAAGCCTCTGAACGCCTTTTCTCCCTGGTAATCTGCCTCTTGTTGGTTTGTTTTAACTTTTGAGACAGGGTATCACTCTGTTGCCCAGGCTGGCCTACAACCTGCTGTGTGCTGGGATTAAAGGTGTGTGCCACCATGTCAGACTGTGAATTTATTTTAGAACACTCAATTATTAAACCTCCCAAAGGGAAAGAAAAGGTTCTTTGCCCCTACAGTCATCAAAGTGAATATCATCAAGACTTGTTGATGATATTCAACATCATGTGTTGATGTGTTCTTGACATCTCAGTCGGTTCTACTGAAGAGACACCATGACCAAGGTAACACCAAAATAAATAAATAAAGGCATTTACCTGGGACTTGCTTACAGTTCTGGAGGTTTAGTCCATTAACACCACAGCAGGAAGCAGTCAGGCATGGTACTGTAACAGTAGATTAGACCTACATCCACAGGAAGCAAGACTTGCATCCACAGGAAGCAAGAGGGGAAGGGAAGAGGCAAGGGAGCTAGACAGACAGACAGACTGGGTGATATGGGCTTTTGAAACCTCAAAGCCCATTCCCAGTGACACAATTTCTCCAACATAGCCACACCTCCTAATTCTTCTAATCCTTTCAAACAGCGTCACTCCCTCATGACTAAGCACTCCCAGGTCCTTTGCAAGGGCACCTAGTACTCCTAACCACCGAACTACCTCTTCATTTTCCTTGTTTTGCAATCACTTTTCTGATATAACTTCCCCTCATCAGTTTATAATGGTTTTAGTATATACCCTACATATTATGGCTAGCTGGCATTATGTAAGTCATGTATACTTTATATACTTCACCTATTTCAAATTATGCTATGAGGCAGTAAACGGAATACAACCAGAATATACCAGGATGTAAAGGAACTCAAAGAACCTTAATCAAATAAAATCTGTAGAGGATCAGAAAATGCTACTCCAAACTATGCAGCTTTAGATTTGGATTGAGAGCACCTGACTCGAAGCAAATGAGTGAAGTGTGAGATGACTGTGAGATGAAATTATGTATGAACATGTGTTTATTGTTATTAAAATATTGTTATTAAAATATTGTCTAACATGTGACAAAAGCACACTTAAAAAAAAAGAACACTGGGCATGTAGCCCAGTAACAGAATGCTTGCCCACCATGAACAAGACCTTGGGTTCAAGTTCCAATACCATAGAAACTAATTAAACATTAAATTCATAAATAAAACATACTTCCTTTGACCCAGGTGTATGCCAATACCCCAGCATACATTTCATGACAAAATATCATTTGTTTACAATGTAAAGGTGGATAGTGGCATATACTTGTATCCCAGCACTGCCGGTGGCTAAGAGAGAAGTCTGTTGCAGGGTATTTGATTGTTACACATAGAAAATTTAATTGTTAACAAATTATAAAAGCTTAAATAGATGTCAGATGCAGTTACGTATGTCTTGAAAAGATGCAGTTTGGGTGTGCCTCTAAAAGCCTCCTTAGATAAACCTGCTAAAGGACAGGTCTTGTGGTCTTTATGACCCAAGGCAAAGTCCACTGGGTGGCCTTGTGCTACCCCCACCCCCCCCCACCATAAAGATGAAATGGTTCAGCCCCTACTGACTTGGCACACCCCCAACCACGACAGTGACATGGTTCAGCGTGCCAAGGGTGTAGGGGAGGAGCTAGAGGCATTTTATAGCAACTGGATCTTTGAGAGCTCTCTTTCTGGCTTAGAAGAGTCCTCATGGAAGGAGCTCTGGGTAGGATATAGGGATTTTCTTTCTGAGCTTGTAGTAACAAAACAAAAACATCTGGCAAGACACAGGAAAAACAGTGTTCTAGGAAAGAGCTAAGGAGCTCTCATGGGTCTGGAGGAGCTCAACAGAAAGGTAGACTAGCTAGGGAAAAGGACACAAATAGAAAGAGCTTTTTAAAGAGCTAGCAGTTTAGCTGTACAATCAGGCTTGTAAATATTTTTTATATAGGTCAGAAAATAAAATTACCTTGCTGACCTAGCAGGTTTTTACCTCAATTTATGCCTCCTGTCTTTATTGGTATAAATATTAAATAACTTAAATGGCTAAATATTACAATCGGTGCTCCAACATGTGACAAAAGTATAAGAAGATGGATATTGGGCCACCATATTACAGAAGTCCAAGTTTGAGTTTAGCTCCCATCTCAAAATAGAAAAAAGAAATTATACCTTTTCTCTGTGGCACTTTTCTAATATGAAAACAATTACTGATGTATGTAAAAAATTCCTAAATAATCAAACACAGATATAAAAAACAAATAAAACCATTGTAAGAAACAGTAGCAAAATTAAATGTTATAACCCAGGCTTTCAACATCTGTTTCCTTCTGAAAATCAGATTTTCTTTTTTCAAGTAATTTCTGTCTTTTTGCTAGGAAGAAAACAAGGCTGAAACATTAACAGCTAATACCAAATCCCCTATAAGAAAGACAAAAAGGGGAGATAAGTAAGATAGCATATGAAAGTTCTTCAGCGCGAGCAGTCACCTGACTTACTTTGCACCAGCCTGCACCATTTAAAAACACCACCAGTAGTAATCTAGTAATAAGACCACAGGCCACTCTAGACAAACAGTATCAAACAGATTCAGTACTCAGACACTCCATCACCATGGAGTTAAACCAGTATCACAGAGGAGATAACAAAAACAAAACAAACTCTTAAAACAGATATGTGGAATACTAAGGTCTACAATATTCTATTGCCTCTTGGCCACACACAGAAACACAGCACAATGTTGGCGCTCACGCCACCCAAAACATGTTTCCACCACTCAAGTCTTCTCCATTCCACTTTGACTTTTTCCCTCCCCTACAGCAGGAGGCAGGTGGTGGGGATGGGACAATGATAGAAGTACATCAGAGGATTATGCGTGGAAAAAAAACAGGGCAATTAAAAGTGTTAGTACACCAGGGATGAACCAAGCATGGAAATAATTAGCACTACTATTTCAAGATGTGAGATCTATGTAGCTGCTGAAAATATACATACATGCCCACATTTAAAGCAGTTAAATATCCTTTTCTCTGGCAAACTGCTCCTTTTAAGTAACTGAGTGACTTGGCAATCTCCTTTGTTTACAGCTCCTGTGCCTCTTCACTCTTTGTTCATTATGAGAAACACAAGAAGCTGAACTGAACTCAGAGCAAGACTATTAAAATCTCTACAAGCGACAGCTCAAGTCCTATTTGCAGCCTCAGTGCAGCAGTGATTTTACTGAGTATTACTTGTCATTTCATAGGGCTAAGCAGGATTCGAGACTTGACAGTGAAACATTTTCAAGAAAAACGTTTCTTACATGTACTCATTTACTTATTTTGTGTGTTGGGGTGTGTGCACCTACAGGCTACAATACAGCACATGTGGAGAGCAGAGAACAAATTGCTGGAGTCAGTCCTCTCCTTCCTTCATGCAGGTTCCAAGGATGGAACTCAGGCCATCAGGCTTGTCATCAAGTGCCTTGATCCACTGAGCCACCTCGCCAGCCCTTCAGGATATTAATTTCAAATCATCTCATTAGTAGGTTATATGCTTAAATATTCAGAGCAGAAAAGTCATTTCAGTGTAGAAAATAACAAAAGTACTAGCCACTCTACATTAGTCTCTTATTTCCAGGTTCCAACTATTTGGCATTAAGTTTGCTTAATTTACAGAACCCCTGAACTTCCACAGTAGCCTTTGTCTATATCATACTAATGAAGAGGAAGGTTATGTGCACTACATAGTAAAGGAGAAGAGCCATTAATGACTGAGCTTGGAACATGCGCCATCACATACTCATCTCACAAGTATGCACTTATTTCACAATATGCTTCAAATCTCACAATCCAGTCCAACATTACTTACTTTCAAAGGTCAAACAAACCTGAGCATGAAATACAATTGGTCTTCAATATTTAAGGGGAAGTCTTTAAAATCCAAGTTAATTTGTTAAAGTACTTAATTTGGTAAAATACTTTTTAAAGAATTTATTTTTATATTTACCTTGATGTTATTTTATATCAATTTCATCATTATTAGGTACACAGCACAGTGCATGAGTCTAGATGGAAGATTTGAACAGGGTCATGTACTCAAGTTTGGATTCTTTGTCAACCCCATTACACTGAACACATGAATGTTATTTTTACTTGGTACATATAATTATTTGCATTTGCTCTGGCATCTGCATAATTCTATATGTCACTCACTGTATAGAGGTCAACTTTGTTTAACATGGCCACACCAACAAAAGAGTATAATGATATTAAAACGAACAATCAAAAAAAGCTTAACAGTTACCTCTCACTCATTCATAGATCAGTTATGCACTAAACATTTGAACCCATTTGCTGTCCTCACTACTCTGATTTTGTTAGGAAATAAAAATACAAACAAACAAAACCCTACTAGGGAGAAAAATATGTAACCTGCCCAAACTACACATAAAAGTATTAGGATTATATATTTAGCACTCTCCTATCATCACCTTTCTAAGTGCAGGTGAGAGTACACTGTAATTAGACCGTGCTAAGGGCATAGGTATGCAAAGCACTCTCTTGCCCCACTGTGCTTTTCACAGCCCTATTTTCTAGAGCATGAGACCAGGGAGGCAGGGTAGCAAGTCACAGCAGATGGATCACTTGACTGCAACGTACATTTAAAGTGCTATGAAACACCACCACTCCAACACGTATTCATTATTATTTATGGGAATACCTCTCACCATGATTTTAATAAGGTTCTGAGTGCTTTCTTTTTAACCTTTCAGCAGCCAGTAGTGATTATCTGAGAATCACAAAGATGGAAGGTGAAAGTACTGTACAGAGAAAGCATTATGCATCATAGAGGTAAGGCAGCTGAAGCCCAGAGGTTAAACAGCCTGCCACAATCACCCCCACAGTTAACAGTAGAAATAAATTCTACAGACTCCACTTTCAGCCCCTTCAACTAAAAAAGTTCTCAGAATATAACTTTTATTTTTCATCTGTTGGCCTCTTTCTTAAGGATTTTATACATGGTATGCAATCTTATATTATCTTGGAATGCTCAAATCTTTAACTCTCCATTTAGGAGATGAGGATATAGTTCAGTAGTAGTGAACATGCTCAGCACGTGTAAGGTCCTATAAATCAATCCCAATACACACAATCTCTCTTTCTTTCTCTCTTTCCCTCCCTCCCTATACAAAAAGTACTCAAATCATAAACTCAAGAGTAACAAGTACTAGACATCGACTCCATTTAGTATTTTTTTTGTAGCTGGTACCAGCAATCACATGAAATTTGAAATCCAACACTGAATTCGCAACTTCCGCATCAGAAAGACTTCTCTATTTTATAGAGTCCCACAGGGCTGCAAACTTCAAAGCATTATTTTACTCTATTCTCTTTAATACTATACTATTCTTTGGCTCATTTCTTTCATTCAAAACACTGCTTCAGGGGCTGGAAACAAGCTCACTGATAGACTTCTGGGCTAGCATGTGTAAGGTCCTTCAGTTCCATCCTTTAGACTTAAAGAATTGGGATTTTTATTGATTAACGAGTACTGCGAGTGCATTCCGAGGTGAAAGAAACAGCAACATAAATACATATGGAAAGGCATGCCACATATAAGGAATAGCATTCTTCTCTGACACAGCAATTACTCTCAAATAGGAACATAGCTTCCAAGGAGAGAGAACAGGAGTAAAGGGAGAGGCAGTGCTTCAGCCCACTAAACTCCTATGAGAAGTGCTCTGTAGATAAAGAAGTGTGCTACACACATGAGCTATACAAACAGGTATGTGTATCTTAACTACTACAGCTGCAGTAGCACAGAAGAAATTATGTAAATAAATTATACACAGCCTTGGATGCCAAGCTAAGGAATTTGGATTTATTCTGTAAGCAAAAGCCTTGTTTTGCTGCTGTTTATTTTCAAGTGAATGGCAAGATCAAATATGGATTTACAATAAAATGATCCTGGTAGCAGTACAGCAGAAATAAAATAAAATAAAAAGGTAAAAGCAGAAAGTCTTTTTTTGTTACTCAACAGGGATATAAGAATATGAATGAACAACATCAATGATGATGGGAACAGGCTATCAAATAGATATTTCAGAGGCAACCTGTAGGAGTTTATCAACAGAATGGATGAAGAGTGGGTCTGTAGTTTGATCAACACAAGATTTTGATAGTACCCAGAAAGCAGAAAGTAGATAAACTTTCAAGTGCCAAGTGTTACACATTCTAACTTTAAAATGAGTATTATATACACAGCACTCACTGGCCCTGTGACGCTGAAGTACATATCCCTAAGTCTTGTTGCTTTAGAATTTCAAAGCTGTTATTCCTCGAATAGGAACAAGAACGGAAAACTGTTGGTGAAAACTGAAATAATTTACTGCCTGGGCCAACACTATTAAAATAGTAGTTATAGCAAATGGCAGAGAGTTTCATGAGAGACTATTCACATCAATGAAGAAAGCATTTCCACTGTAGGGAGAGAGCCACTGTAGTTAAGGCAGCTGTGGAATAAAGATACCGTCATCTGCTTAAAGTCTTCATAGAAGTCCTTTCCAATCTTCATCTTTCTACTCTTAGTCTTGGCCCATGCCCACTCTAGTAACCTATCCATATGAAGTATACAGCAAATGTTTGCTAAGCATGTGGAAACCGAGCCAACAGGCAGGAAGAAACTAAAGGAAAGAGTTGTACAAAGGAAACCTCATCAGGAGGATCGAATCACTCCTGGGGAGGAACTGCTTTTCAGCCTGACTCTAGTGAGACAAGTGAGTATAAAGTGAAGAGGAATGCAGAATTCAGGTGTCAGTATCCACATTCTCAAGAAAGAAAAAAGGAAGGAAGGAAGTTGGGTGAACTAATAGCACATGCTTATAACCCCAGCACTGAGACCAAATCAGGATTACTCCGCGTTCAAAGCAAGCCTGGGCCTCACAGTCAGTACCAAGCCAGCTAGGGATACAGAGCAAGACTGTCTCCCCTACGAGAGACAGACAAGTTAACAGAATTAAAGTTGGTTTTCAATGGGAGAAAGCAAATCAGCTGATTTCTAGTGCTAATATATCTCTGATTCCATTTCTGTAGCTAGAACCTCCATCTAACCTTCCTCACTTCTCAGACTGTATTAGAATAGCTCTTCTAGCTGCTGACTTTCCCTTTCCAACCATGTGTTTTACTCTCTCCTCAGCCCACATTTCCTTCCACATTACCACTGCTTTTATGAGAAGCCTAGCCCTTTCAGCAACTTTTTTATCACCAACCAGCAGATAATCATATTCTCCTCTGGCTGCTGTTGCGCTAATTCTGCTCCTTGAACAGTCTGATTACGTATTGTTTCATACCACAATCACTTCTTCATTCAACTCCAAAAACTTAAAAGGAACAACATCTTTCTCATTCCTACTCCTCCAGCATTTAATTTAGTTTCTGATATAGATAATAGATTTCTGTCAATGTTTGGTTTAATTGAAGTGAGCAATTAAACAAATGAGTAACCTCCTAACTAAGAGAAATCAGAAAACAAAAAATGTTCAACTTTGAACTATTTCAGATAACCTTCCTGCTCTTCTAAATACTAAGCAGCAAGCTAGGCAATCAACATTTCATTCTTACTAATGGAAAAGTAATGGGATTCAATAATTAAAAATTGAAAAATTCAGCAGCAGCTTTAACAATTACATTCTAAGAAATATCTAATACAGAAATGTCCATTTTCTGGGAATACAATTTGAACATACACTAACAGAGGCTTACCCTGGAAGAATACTATGTCTTTTTAAGCCTGGGTCAGTACCAGAAAGGGATGTACTGTAAGAGAGAGAGAGAGACAGAAAGGAAAAAGAAGGAAAAAGGAAAGAAGGACAGAAAGAAAGAAAGAAAGAAAGAAAGAAAGAAAGAAAGAAAGAAAGAAAGAAAGAAAGAAAGAAAGAAAGAAAGAAAGAAAGAAAGAGTCTATGCTTGCTACGGAAGTAGCTAAAGGAAGCATTTAGGTGTTCATATTTTTTTTAAACACATTTTGGTGTGAAATGCAGGGATTATTCAACGGTGTCAGCGGCACATTGGGGACTTATACAAATTAAGTAGAGTAGGCTTCTGAACAAAACTGAAAGCAATAATTACTAATAAATTAACTCTAAGATTTACTAAATGGACTCCTAGGTCAAATGTAAGCCATCAACAATTTTTAACATGGGCATTCTCTATGAGCCATAGCAATAGTACCAGTACCAAAACCAGACTCTTCTGGGCCTCAGGAGATTCATAATGCAAGTGAATCATTGAAACCAAAAACATTCTGATGTCGGGAGAACATTTTAGGATTCACAAAACATGTCACACTTTATCCTAAGTACAAACAACAAGCTGTACTTTTGGTTAAACTAAGTTGGCAATCTTTTCTTTGAGACAGGTTTCATGTAGCCCAGGCTGGCCTCCAATTCATAATCCTGTCTCAACCTCCTAAGTGCTGGCACTACCAGCATGGGCCACCTTCCTCAGCTGGTAATCTCCTTTTAAATGAAATAAAAAAAAATTTTCTTCAAACTGTCACTACATACTCCATTTCAGACACACCTAGTTAATAAAGTAGACTACCTCAAAAAGGAAATCTGATTCCTTGAGTAAATCTGTAATAGCCTAAACAATAATTTGGAGCTTGGGAAAATACCTCAATCAGAGAAGTGCTTGCTGAAAGCTTAAGGACCTGAGTTCAATACCCAGAGCCCTTGTGAAAACGCTGGCTGTGATGGCATACACTCTGATCCCAGCACTGAGGATCCCCGGTCCACTGGCCAGCCAGTCTAGCCTCATTGGTAAGGTCCAGGCCACTGAGTGATTTAAAAACAGTGATTTCTGTCCCAAAAGGGTATTGCTCCTGAGATGCAACACTCGGGCTTGTCCTCTGGCACACACACGCACCGCACACGCAAACACATAATCACTCTGAATAGGATTTAAAGAATCCAATTTCCCAATGCAGGGAAGCAACTAACACTAAACTAAACATTGCATATAAATGATAAGATTTTATATTATACCGAGTAATTAAGAACTACCTTCATTTACCTTTCATATTCTAATACTTTAAAATTAGGTTTGTTTTTTTCCATTTGGAGAAACCAAGAGTTAAGCAAAGTCAAATAACTTGTCCCAAATGCCCCAACTATTATTTGACTTTACAGTCAGTACCCTTATACACATGGATGTTTCTTTTAGGGGTTACTTTGACCATAACCTCTATGGATAAGGAATATGGCTGTCCACCTACACAATGACCTTCCAAAACAATCTGAACAAGAGCAAACAGGCAAAACAAAAATCTGGTTGCTCAAACTTTATCTTTTTCCGTTCTGTAATCCAATCCATAAGCAGCTGTCCTTCAGCTTCAACCCAGACTGCCTCATGGGTCTCAAATTATTACTGAAGCTTAATTCCTCATGAATTTTCTTCATGTGTGATTCACAAGCCTTTAAACAATGAAATGTTTGTTAAAATAATATTTTCTCTAATCAACTGTTTCACTATGTAATGACTCTAATTCATAATTTTTTTTCTGCTAGACTTCTTTATGATTTAGAGCTATAGTTCCCATGTAACTTCTCTTAGTTGTGTATTGCTTTTGCAATTAGCTTCAAATGGCTGTGTAAACTTACTTGGAACTCTACTGCATTTTATCAGAGCAAATAAAAATAACATGTTCTGAGCATTTTATGTAATCCTAGAAAGAGCTAGTTATATTACAGAGGTGTTCACTAAAGACTCAGAGAACTGATTATTTTCAATAATACACAAAGATTTGTCTTCTTGAACTAAAACTACAGTGAATCAAGTTCCAAATAAACTTGTGAGTTTTTCTACAGTCCCAAATTTTGACACAAACCACAGAAGTATATAAAAGAGCTTAATGAAGTCACATACTATACAATTACAATTTACTTCCACCACCACATTCAAACTCGTTTTTTACTGTAGATACTAGGTTCAAGTTCACCCAAGTGGTCTTTTCTCACAATTGCTTATAAACAAATTAAATCACTGACCTACGACATGGTTAGGAAAATGCAATGGTAAATCTCAGGTCTTATATTACACTCCTCATTAAAGCACTTTCTTTATGTACTTCGTAGAAATTTCTCGTGTATATGTTTAGTAAGTTAACAGATAAAGTTAAAAGCCTGACCTTTTTCTATACTGTTTCTCAAACCTAGCTTTTGAAGAAAATGTTCCATATCACTACTTAATTACTATTTCTTATAAAAGCTTCTACCTTTGAAAGGGTTTATTTACTCAAAACTTCCTAAACTATCAGAACCAAATACTCAATAACAAATATGTACTCAGGTAACTAAATTAAAACTGGTCTTTCAGTCTAAACAGGATTCTTACAATTCAAAAACTGAAACAGAATTAATCATGCTGTCAATACAGAGATGGGTCAGCAAAACTCGCATCCACCAAATACTTTATATGATGGTCATTACATTGAGCACAATCAAGGTAAAAAACAAACTTAGGTCATGTAGAATGTTTACGACTGTTTCTTTTTTTAACTTTCTAAGGCGTTTCACTGATCTCAAGAAGTGATTACGTACAGCAGAACTGGTTAGTTACAGCTCTATAAACTACAGCGCTGTGGAGTATGACTGTAGGAATCTGTAGACCAAACCCCGTTTATGGAGGAAAAGAAAGGAATCCTGCACATAACCACTAATGCTCCAGCGAGATATTCGGCAATGAACACCAGTACGGTGACCGGTGAGGGAAGAACTAGCGAGCGTTAGGCGGGTACAGTTCTTAAAAACATAAGCCGGGCTGGCCCTGCTGCGAAGGTGTAAACAAACCCATCCCCACTGCAGAAGGTACACAATGAACCTGCGGCAGAGTGAGGGGGCGGTCTCTAGCCAAGTACAGACCCAGCGGGCCCGGGAAAGGGAAGCGGCGGGGACACACGGCAAAACCCAGACACTTCGCCGCAATCACCGCCTCCTGATTCCCCGCCGGCTTCCCAAAGCTGCGGGGGACCCTGGAGGGCTGCGCGGGCAGAGCCAAACAGTCACGCAGTCAACAAGAACCCGGCAGGTCCAGCATCTGCTCCGGCGGGGGGGGGGGGGCAGGATGTGGTCGCTCTTCCCTCAAACATCCTCCAGTCACCTAAATAACAACGTCTCCCCCTCCTCCCACACCCCCTCGTCCGCCCCCGGGAGCGGAGGGTGCGCGCAAACACGCTCCCGCGGGGACCGGGAAGCCGGGCCGCCGGCTGCACCCAGGTCCGCCCCGCGCTCCCGCGCTCCCGCAGCCGCCCGGGGCCCGGAGGGGGCTCAGCCCCGGGACGCGGGCGCGGGGTCGGGGGATGGGCTCGGCCCCCGCTGCCCCGCGGGGTCGCGGCCCGGGTCGGCCCCGGCCCCCGGCCCCGCTCGCGCCCCCGCGCCTGCCAGGCGGCGCCCCGCGTTACCTCGGGTCAGGTCCAGCGGGACGTTCTCCTCGCCGCTGTCATTCCGCCCTGTGCGAAACAAACACACAAGCCCAGTTAGGAACCATCGCGGGCCGGCGGCGTCCCGAGTCCGGCTCGCTTCCCCCCGAGCCCAAGCCCCGGAGGAAGGCCGAGCGCCGCCGCGGCGCTCACGGGGCGTGGGGAGCGGCGGCGGCGGCGGGCTTTACCTCGTATTCGGAGGTTCTTGAGAGAGCGGCCGCGGCCGATCGCCGCCATATTGACGGGTTTCAGTCACAACACCGGAAACCTCGCCCAATCGCGCGAGAACCCCTTCCCCTCCCCGGGCGCCGCTCCCGTCCCTCCTTCCCCGCCCCCCGCGCCGCGGCAGCGCCCCCGCCCCTCGGCGCGGAGGCGGGCGCGGACCCGGCCGGGGTGGGAGGCGGCCGCACGCGGGGCGCGGGGCTGGGCTGGGCGTGCGGGCGCAGGCGTGGTGGGAGGCGCGTTTCCCACGGGGGATCCCCATTGATGGGGACCGGGCTGGGCGCGCGCGGCGGAGCCCGGGGCGCGGGCGGCCGGCCACCTGCTGAGCCGCCCCGCGCGGCTGGGAAGCCCGCTTCCTTACTCATCGGCTAAAATTAATTTTTATTAAGGGTGGAGGGGGGCGGGGGCGCGCTGCGCGCAGTTAGCACTGTCGCTTTGATCCGTTCCCAGAACGGCGGGGCTCCGGGTGGACACGTACCAAAGTTTGCCTTCCGCCCGCGCTCGGTGTTCGGCTGAGCCGCTCTCGGGCGGGCGTCTGCCGGGCGTCGGACGTGCGAGGGGTGCCGAAGCCGCGTGCCGGGCGGTCGTCCCCGCGCGGGACTCTTCCCCCGCGCGTGCCAGCGCCGGGAGGCCCCGAGAGGCTTTCCTCTCCGCCCGGGGCCCGGCAGGAGGCTGGGCGCCTCGCCCTGGCTTGCTGTTACTCCTACCTCACTGGCTAATGCAGACGTCGTGGAGACATGTTTTTGTTTTTGTTTTGTAAGGCACACGGTTATTAGTTGCACGGGTTTCTGGAAGCGGTTCTTCACGCGCTCCTTTGGCCCTTCACCCGGCAACTCTTTTAAACTAGATTACGTTAAGGGTATTTTGTCTCCTCCAATTCCAAACTAAAGGGGGGGGGGGAGTTCTTGCCTTTAACCACTTCTCTTTTGCTACAAATGCAAACAAAGACAAGTATCTCTTGGAGTAAACACCTTCAGCTCCTCTGAAGCTGAATATAATGTTCTAATAAAAAAAAAAAAGCAAGCCAAAACCTCTCTAAAATCACAAAGAAAAACAAAAATATTGGACATATGCTCCTTGCTAATAATAGTGAACAGATGCAAACTTTAAAGCCCAAAGGTAGGAATTAAACAAACGTAGTAGCCATTTAAAGTGACTAGGTTGATCCAGTATATTAACAGTTTATGATACTAAGCTACTACAAAATTCGTGTATTTGTAAATGTCTGAATACATATGAAATTCAAAAGGTCCATTATAAAATACTTTTATAGACATTATGTAGAAAACAATCCAAGGTGTGTATCTGAATGTTAACTGCTATCCCCCTCTGAATTGTGGGATCACTCCTGTACTTTTTGTTCTTGCTTATCAACTGCACCTTTTAAGTGATAGTTGCCCTATGATAATTGCAGAAAAAGTAAAAAGGTTTTTAAAGAAAAATAAAAACACCAGGAAAATAAACTTGGATCCCTGATTTCTAGGGGTGCTACCCCATGTCTACACATTCCTTCTCCCTCAGTATGAGGTCTTCATTCTGGCATCTGCTCCTGGTGTTGCAGTAAGATTTAAGGCTCCCACACAACTACAGTGCTTTGAAGAGATATTTCCTGACACTGTCAGTACAGCTTTGGTAAATAATAAACTTGCTTCCCTTTTTTATAGCTTTCAAGTCTCAGTGGAAGTTATTTGCTCTATTTCCTGCCTCACATGACAACCACAAAGCTTGAGGTCTGGCCAGGACATTAAAAAGTTTATCTTTCATCCTTCCACACGTCACCATCACTAAATACGATATAGTAGAAACCTGTCCATGTATTTTTTACCAGATTTTCAAATGATCCTTTGGATGCTATTGTTTATCCTCACCAATTTAAATTATTTCCTAATCTGTTTTTAAGTTCCAGTCTTTCCTGAAAGTGAGTGCAACTGATGGGCTTTAAATTAGGGAACTTCTGAACCTTTTATCTTCATGACTGTGTTCTTATTTAAAGACCACTATTTACTTACTCCATCTCTTTAAGGAAGGGAAACACAGACATACGCGCACACACACACACATATATGATTTTTAATCTAGCAATGATACTATTTCTTTCCTTCGGCTCCTATTTCAGCCATTTAGGTGAGCTAGGTTCTTCACATTTGCTCCTAAAGTGGATATCTTTCTGATTAAAAAAAACAACAACTAAGTCTTAATATTTGCAATGACACTCAAATAGGAATGAGGAGTTTAGGTGAATTACAATAAATACATTATGCAGTGATATGTTTGATTTTTAAACAATATCAATCATAATTGACCCCAGAACGTATGCTACTTATGTTTTTCTGTGATACTTGCTAAAAGTTTCCCTTGAGACTTGTTTTTTTTTTTTCCCTTGTTTGTTTTAACTCACCCCAAAGGCTTACTCACTTTGTTTACTTCTTACAACTTCTGTAATTTTGACTCTAATCCAGCCACTGTGAATATACGTTCCTCTTCTCAGTTCTCATTTCCCAGTTAGGTTTCATTTACTGTGTCAATGAATGTTTTTCCCCTAATATTAGTCATTGATAAAAAAAAATGTTATATGAGATGGAGTCCAAGACCACACCTCTGAGTGACAGCTTACTTGGTTTTGAAAATGCCGTGACTTCACTGCTAGTCACTGTCTGGGTTCAATTCTCTATCCTATTACAGACAGTTAATAATTCTAAAAGTGTGTTTTCTCAGTTTGAGGCACAGTTATAACGCTGAACAGAAACAAAAGCCTTGCCAAACTCTTGATTCCCTTTAATCTATCTGCTTTGCTATATAGGCCATATGGAGATAAAACAAACTGAAAACCACAAAGTTTGGTGAGACTGTCTCTTGGTAACTTCTTTGTTGTCAAGCCACACATTTAATATCAAGATAAAGGCTGTTAAAATGACAAGACAATGGAGACAGTGAGACCAGTGGAATCACCGCTCTCTGGGTGGACTGTGAAGATCCATCAAAAGAAAGTTAGATTTAAGGAGAATTTAAACACTTTGAAGATTCCTTTTACATTTATTCTGACCAAAAATAATTATTTAAATTTTATTTTAAATAATTCTGTAAGGTATAAAGGTCCCTCACAAAACAGTTCCAAATGAAGAATAAGCCTGTGTTAATGAAAGAGAAATATCTGTACATTCATAATGTCATCTGGAAGCATATACATTGTGATTTCTTTTGGTGTTTGTTTTGTTTTGTTTTTTAGACAGGGTTTCAGTGTAGCCCTGGCTGTTCTGTAGCTCACTGTGTAGACCAGGCTGACCTGGAACTCACAGAGATCCACCTGCCTCTGCCTCCCTGAGTGTGGGATTACAAGCATGTGCTACCATGCCCAGCTCACTATGATTTCAATAGTGGTTTGGCGGTAGGAGGGTGATAGAAATCTGAGTACTATTTTTCTTTGTTTTTCTCACTTTATTTTAAAACAAATTTTTATTTGATAATCTCTTGTAGGGTAATCTAGAGAAATTTTCTTGGCTATTATTTTAAAGTCAAATCATAAACATTTATTTATAATACTAATTTGATAAGCACTGAACATTTCAAAATTGTTTTTTATCAAGTTATAAATAAAAGAGATGAAATAAAAATACCTCTAGTGCTTTCCTAGTGGAAGAGATAATGGCAATTGGGCCAAAATATGGCTAATATTTTTCTATATTTCTTTTTGAACCTTATCATACAGTAACGCAAAAGTCTTGTTCTAAAAGCGGAATTTAATAGAAATAAAATCTCACAACAATTAAAGCTAACAGCAGAGAACCATTCTATTGCCTACAGTTTTTAAACTCTAACCCCTGTTTTCCGGTTCCATCAGAACTTATATTAAGATTTTGAAAGAGTAATTTCACTAATAAATGTCCATCTTCTTTTGTTTTGACCAGTTTCCTCAGGAACTAGAAGAGAGAACACTTAGAAAATTTAAGTGAAAAGTAACAACACGGTTTCAGAACGATTCATCTAAAAGACATTTACCAGATAGGAAAATTCTATTTCCATCATTTCTAAGAGTGAACTATAAAAAATTGTGACATGTTTACATTTAATCGTTTTTAAACAACAAAAAAAATCACAGCCTTAACCCAAGCCTCTGTTGATAGTAATAATGTGCTCAGTTACTGTTACCATATTTGTCCAGAAGGGAAAGAGTAAATTTTAAAAGTCTCACAGATAGCATGCTTTGGGAAGCCACTAGCCACCCCAGGACAGCAAACTCCAAATGTTTGGCTGGCACAAAGTGTGTTTATACTCACTCCCCTTCTCATCTCAGCCTGAAGAAACTAAACTGTAGTGAAGGTCTTGTTCTATAAAGTGATCAGAGGCTAAGCCATCTCTGTACTTCTGTTTGAATCTCGTTCTTTTAAAATTTCATTTACAGGAAGTGCTTTATTGACTTCCATAGAGCATTGCTCTTATGAAGGAAGTTATCTGCTGATAAGGATACTTGTTCTTGGAAACATTTTTGCTTTGGTGACACGGGACTGAGAGGAGGCATTACTTAGATATTTTGGTTCTGAAGAGAATTTCACTGGCACCATAAGCTGGCATGTTTTGAAGCACCCATGCTTCTTGCCAACTGCATGAAAAAAATTCCATAATTGCTATACATGTTCTGCCCTGGTTTACCAATAGAGCTGAACTTCGGCTTTATCAACAGATCTTTTGTTTGTGTGCTTGTTTTAGCTATTTTTTTTTTTTAACTGTAGCAGAAAGTACCATATATTTGGCTAGAAATAAAGAGGGGTTTTTTTTTCTGTTTGGAAAGTACTGAATTCAATATTGTGCAACTTGTAACATTACTAAAAATATATAGATAGTATACCCATAATTTGCTAATTTTTAAAAATGTTTTACTAATCAGGTAGCTTTGTAGCATCATTGGCTAACATTTCGTGGAACAATTTATATTTAAAAGTTGAGCAATAAAAAATTTTTTAAAAAGTTGAGTAATAGTGGTTAGTGTGTGTAAATTCCTATTTCACATAATGGTAATAATTTCAGTCTTTAGACTTTATATCTAATTGCATCATCATTGTTTTTGTTTTCTTATAAGGAAGCTTTTAAAATGCTAAAATCAGAACCATCAGATCTGCCAGTCTGGAAGCTCTGTGTTTGCTTTCATTATTCTGTTACATACATACGTCGTTTCTTGATTTACATATGTGTTTTATGTAGCCCAGGCTGGCCTTGCATCTGCAGTCCTTGCCCAGCCTCCTGAGCGCTGGGATTGCCGGCATGGGCTACTGCATCTGGCTGTGTAATTCTATTTAGACCACGTGCATTTGTGAGCGATGGTTTAATATCATTCTCCTTAAATTCATTCAACTTAGTATATGCTAAAGTGGAAGGCTTTTCTGGGAATTCTTGTGATCTGTAGAATTCCTACTTCTTCCCTCCACTGGGACACCTTATGCTGATTTAGCCTGCTCACCAAATGTCAGGTAAACTGCAGAATATCACTCTTTCTTGGAGGAAGGAAGCTTAAAATCCTCTCAAAAGTCCTCCACACACAGAAAACAAAACAAAGCAAAACATAAAACCAAAATAAGGGATTGAAGATAAGGCTCAGTGGCAGTGCTTTCTAGGAAAACAAAAAGCCTGAGGTTGCTCTCAGCAGGTAATAGGGTGCACAGTACACCAATATCAGAGTAAAGAGCAGTGACCAAATGCAAAACAGGAAACGTGGTAAGTAGACTATCCAGAGAGTAAACACCGTTGGCTTTGGAGTCTCGGAGGTTAAGACTAAACTAGTACACTGGGTAGAAGACCCAGACTCTTCTTGTGCTCAGAATTAGGAGGCCTACCAAAGTGAACCCAGGTTGGTAGCGCCCCCTGCCCTCCATCAGCGCAACTACAAGTTCTTTCGGGAGAAAAGTCTGGCATGTACTGAAAACTTGAATCATCAAAATCGTGATCCGATAAAGAATACTTATATTATCAAAACCACA
The DNA here is from genome assembly GCA_028658305.1 of Pachyuromys duprasi. Lineage (NCBI taxonomy): Eukaryota > Metazoa > Chordata > Mammalia > Rodentia > Muridae > Pachyuromys > Pachyuromys duprasi. The sequence goes on along the minus strand of CM053743.1, from coordinate 51,882,895 downwards.
GGGAAATGCCGCCACAAATAAGAATTAGAAGACAAAACTGGCAAAACTCTATTATTTTGGGGAAAAAAATACACTTAAAGTCAAGTGATAGTTGGCTTTAGGTAGTGACTATCAGAAACTATATATATCAAGTACTCATTGTACAATGAACTGGGTTTTTTGGCGCCTCCCATGATGGAGAAGTGAGCGTTGGACTTTCCTCCCCACAGAGCATGACTGTTAATCTAGAAAGAAAGGTAAAGCAATTGTTCTTAGGTTTGGACAATGCATGTGTGATACTGTGACCTTGAGATAAACAAAGTGCTCCACAGTCTCTCTGCTTCTGCCTGGGAATTTTTTTTTTTTTAACATAGCACAAAATCGTGAAAACTAACACATCAGAAGTCTCTCTGGCTAGGAACTAAAATGGCTGAAGTTCAGCTGTATGAAACCTTTATATTTGATGAGCAGGGTGCTAGGGTTGAGAAACCTCTGCTGTGCAAGAGACTCAGAAATCTGCACGTGGGGTAGCTACTTAAGTTTAGAATTTAACAGGCTTTGGGCAGGACTCTGGGACACTTGGAATGGTTTACTAGTATCTTTGATGGATTTTTAAATATCTAGTGTCATACCATGTTGTGGGGACATGAGGTAAATTCCATGTTCAAAGAAAGAATTTGTTCTAAGAAAGCAATGTTCAATGACTTATCTACATGGGAACGATATGGTTTGTTTTTTTAATTTCAATTTAATTTTTCTTAATTTTTTTCAAGATAGGGTTTCTTTGTGTAGCCTTGGCTGTTCTGGAACTCGCTCTCCGTAGAGCAGGCCTTCTTTAAACTCATCCTCTGCCTCCTGAGTTCTGGGATTAAAGGTGTGCACCACCATCACCTGACACTCTAAGTTTTCTATGTGTGTGTTTGCAAGTATATGTCTGTATGAGTGTGTGCACTTATAATTGGGCAGCAAGTGCTGTTATGAGCCACCTCTCCAGCCCTATAGTTTTGTCTTAAATGTAGAGTGGTGCTTACTGGAGATTAGGAAGGTGGATCAAGAGCAGGATCTGATCAGTGCATGTAGTATGCTTGTGTTGAATTACTACAGTGGCCTTATCTATATTTACAAATGACTCATGTTTGTAAACATGTAAACAGAAGGAGATAGATACACTGTGAAATCCTAATCAAATGAAGGCTGACATGACTGTATTAATATCAGACAGAATTCAGAAGGACAATAGTGAGGGACATAGAGAAGTAGTATGTTAATAAGATGATCAGTTCACTACTGAGACAAAGCCAATCTAAATGTATGAGCAATAATAAAAATTTCCAAATCACAAAATGCAAAGAAGTAAGGACAAATATTTAATATAGCTGAAAACATCAACTTCTTTTTGTCAGTAATTCATAAAAAGAATCTTAAAAATCAGTCAAAGTGTGATAGTGTGAATGAAAAAAAATGGCCTCTATAGACTCATATGTTTGAATTCTTGGTCCCAAGTTGGTGGAACTGTTTGAGAAGCTTTAGGAGGTGTGGTCTTAGCAAAGGAGGTGTGTCACAGGGGCAGACATTGAGGTTTCAAAGCCCGTTGCTCTCTTCCTTCTTCCTGCATGTTCCAGATGTGAGCTGTCTGCTGTTCCTGCCTCCAAGCCTGCAGTCTACAGCCATGGACTCTAACCCTCTGGAACTGTTAAGCCAACTAAATGTTTTCTTTTATAAGCTGCCTTTGTCATTGTGCTCTATCACAACAATAGAAAAGTAACCAATACCCAGAACATAGAAAACGTGAACAACATTATCAACCACATTACTAAATGACATTCAGAGGGCAATTTGGCAGAGAATGACTGCACATTCCTTTCAAACATACAAACATTGTTCTCCAAGGTAGTGAGTAAATTGCTCTGTAAAACAAACTAACAAATTGAAATAAGAAGCATGTGTATATGCCCTATAATAACAAAATTAAATTGGCAATCAAAAATATTTTTAAAGCTTGACAAATTTCCAGATTTTAGAAATTAAACAGTAACCAGCACCCAAATAACACATAAAATAGAAACCAATGGACAAACTAGAGCATATTTGGAATTAAATATAAATAAAAACATAGCATAACAAAACTGATGGAATGGCTCTAAGTATTACATAATAATTCAGTGCTTACTCTTTTTAAAAGAAGAAAGGTCTAAAAACCAATGGTTTATGGTTCTATCTCAGTGAAAGAACAGAAAATTGAATCAAAACCAAGCAGAAGGAAGTTAATAATAAAAGTAAGTGCAGAAATTGAGAAGAAAAAAACCAGTGGAAAATAGTAAAATCAAAATCTGTTTCCCTAGGGCTGGAGAGATGGTTCCACTGTTAGTAGTGAGCATGCCCCTTGTCATGCCACACCCATGCTGGCTACCTCACTGCTTCCTGGAAGCTCAGCTCTACTGGGACCTGACTGTTGAGGGCTCCAGAGGCACCTGCACTCACATGCTTATCCCCCATTCAGCCCCACTCACAAGTTAAAAAAAAGAAATCTTTCTGAAAAAAAAACCCTAAAATTGATAAATCTAGTCACAATGATAAAGAAAACAGAGAAGTTACCAATTAAAAACAAAAGGGGTGAAACAAGAGATATTATAATAAATACTAAAAGCAAGGAAGGAAATAGTTTTATGCCAGTGATTTTGACTATATTAAATGAGTTGATTCATTGAAAGCCAGAAAATGCTAAAGCTTGCTCTCAAGATCAAATGACTCTCATATTATATCAAGAAGAGGGTCCTACAATAGCAAGCGCAGTGCCAAAGAAAAACAAATTTAGACACATCACAATTTCTGAGTTCAAGACTTACTTAAAGCCACCAGACAGTTTTAGAGAAAGAAAAGGCATATAAAATTATTAACATGCAAATAAAAAACTCAAAAAAAATGATGAGCTTCGCTGAATATGATGAAGCAATCTGTTGTAAAGAGTATAGCCTTATCAACAAGCGGTGACGGCTTGACTGGATTTTCATCTGTAATTCATGGATATTGACCTGTACCTCAAAGCTTACACAAAAACTGAGTCAAAATGGATCATAAACCTAAAACTGCAAATGCCTAGAAGAAAACATTAGAAGAATCTTCATGATGTTGCAGATGATAAGCATTTCTGAGACTTGATATCAGAAGCATGATCTGTACAGGAAAAAATGAAAAACTGGGTGAATTTTATCAGTAGGCAGAATATCCCTAGGAAGGACACGGCTGGAATAAAAGAAGTAGCCAAAGACATCTAGAAAATATCGAGGTCGTTTGTGGTGTTTCTCCTTTGTAGAACTGGAGACTGAGTCTGGGACATGACATGATTGAGATATATTCCCAGCCTAGGAAAATATTTTTAATCATATGTTTGATAAAGTACTTGTATACACGATAACTACAGAATGCTCACTACTTAATTGTTTAAAAAAGAAAAGAAATCTGTAGAAAAGTACACCAGTAATTACACAATAAAATGAGTTATTTGAAAAATGCTCATTAAAGCACCCTAAGCTGCCTAATACAATGATTTAAGTAATGGTGACTGTGTGGTGACTAGAAGTCTCTGATGTCATTGGTTGGATAGAGACATAAAATGACAGGGTGACTTTGGAAGCCAGTTGGTTACTTCCTTGTAGTTACACATATTTACATAGAATCAGGCAACACTGTGCCTAGTTGTTTGTCCAAGTGAAACCACAGCTTAACTTTCAACAAAAGTTCTCAATGTGAATGTCTACAGTGGCTTTATTTGTAATTGCCAAATAAGCCAACAAAACCTAAAAATAGCCCAATAATCCTTTTGATTGGCAAATAGTGTTCAATTGAAAACTATTCATCATTAGAGAGGAATACATTAGCAAATCATACATCAATACGGACAAATTTCAAATATATTCTTCTAAGTGAAATAATTGATGTCTAGTTATGATTTTGTTTATTTGACATTATGGGAAGGTAGGACTAGCCATTGGGAAGAGGAACCAACTATAGCATAGCATCTATTTTAAGAGGAATGAAATTCTCTGGGTTTCGTTCACAGTGGTGGTTATATGACTGTGTTTGTTAGGTTAACAGAGCTGCGCGTTAGAATTCTTCTAAATGTAAGTAACTTGTGTAAGTTAAAAATTAGAAATAGCAAAAATCATTAATGCAAAGAATGAAAAGAGATGGTGTGAAGTATGGGAACATTGAACATGTATTAACAGGGAAAATACTAAGAGAGCGAAGAAAATGCAAAGCTAGATGAGATGGCTCATCTAGCAATCCCAGAACTTGTGATGCTATGCAGGAGGAATAACTTTAGTCCAAAGACAGGCTTGGTTACCAAATAAAAAGACAAATATAAACAAACAAAATATGGTATTTTAAGAGACTACGTGTTACGTTTGCTTAGACGTATGAAAGATAATTTAATAAACATGGAAAGAGCAATATAAGCCAATCTGGATAACTATAATGAAATACTATACCTAGTACATTAAAGTGAAACTACAGATCATCAAAGATCTTAGAGAAGTTGAAAGTAGAGCTAAAGAATCCACAGAAGGTACAATTAAAATTATTATAGTTTTCTCAGAAGAAAAAAGAGGAGTAAATAGACAAAGGGAAAATACCTTTAAATGTTAAACAAAACAACCATCACTCATGTCTTTGAGGCCCATGAGATGATAGTCAAGGACTTGCTGTGCAAACCTGGGGACCTTAGTTCAGTTACCAGAACCTACATGTGGGTGAAGGAGGGAGCCAACAACATACAGATGTGCTCTGACACCCTCCTCCGTGCATGGTTCATGTACCCACACGTACATTGTCCCCACAGGAACCCACCCACATACACAATGATAACTAAATGATTATATAAAAAATCCATTCTTGGGAAAATAAACATCTAAATAATTAAAAGATAGGGTTGCTGCCACCATGGTACTCAGCAACTGAAATTTAAAGAAGGAAAGATCTTTGGAAAGATAGCACAAAATACAAGCAAGAAAGATCAGCAAAGAAACTGACAAAAAACATGTTGGGAAATTCAGACACACAGTTTTTGCATAATATATTTTTTTAATTTTAGAAATTAAAAGAAAAGAAATGCAATTCCAGACAATAATAGCATCTTAATTACTTTTCTGTTGCTGTGAAAGACACCCGACCAAGACGACTTTTTTAAAAAAGCATCTACTTGGGGCTTGGTTATAGTTTCAGAGGTGAGTCCATGACTGCCATGGTGGGAAACATGGCAGCAGACCGGCAGGCACGGCACGGGGGCAGAAGGTGCAGGATTACATGTTAAGTCAACAACCACAATACAGGAGCTAACTGGGAACCTTTGAAACCTCCCAGCCCACCTCCAATGACATACCTCTTTCAACAAGCCACACCTCTAAATCCTTCCCCAACTGTTCCACCAATTCCGGACCAAACAAACACATATATTAGCCTATGGGTGTGTGTGTGGGGGGGGGCATTCTTACTCAAAACACCACAGTAATCATAGTCAGATTCTTCCAAATTTCTTTCATTGTTTTGAGGGAAGGGTTAGATAGCGGATCAATCTCAGATTTTTTGAAATATGCAGCAAAAAATACAATGCTAAGCAGCAATAGAAATGATAGCATGTAGAATTGCCTATGAGTAAGGGAGAGTAGGATGAATTCCACTAATGAAGAAATAAACCAATCTCCAGAAAAATATAAGATGAGAGTGAAGGGCAAGGGAAGAGAACTCATGAACAGGAATCCCGACATGAGCATGATATATGTATTCCACTGTCTTCCTCCTCCCACTTAAGTTCTCTCCTTACTCTCTCAAATTCCCTATATAACTAAGGATGCCCTTGAACTCCTGAGACTTCTTGCCTCCATCTCCAAGTACTCAAGGTATGGTATACCTGCCTTTGGTTTCTTGTTTCCAGTGAAGCAATGAGCAGGCTTCCCTGTTAACCTCCTGCTGTCCAAAGACTCATATTAGTGAATTGTACTTAAATATTTCAGACCCGGTCCTCAACTTATATCATCTTAATGAGATCTGTAGTAATTTCTCATCTCAAATGCAAATGACCTCCAATAGCCAATTTCCACCCCCTAATAACAGATCTTTCCCTTTTAGCTAAGTTTATGTGACACTGTATCTACCAGTCTTTTGTTGTTATTGTTTTTGGTTCTGTTTGTTTATTTGTTTTTTTTTTTTTGAGACAGGGTTTCTCTGTGTAATAACCATGCTTGTTCTGGACTCACATTGTAGGCCAGGCTGGCCTTGAACTCACAGAGATCCACCTGCCTCTTGAGTGCTGGGACTAAAGGTGTACACCATCACGCCCGGCTTACTAGCCTTTCTTGCATATGAATGTGATGAACTGTTTTCTGATCACTAGTTAAGAATCATGATTGTCTGAAACTTCCAGAAAATGTGCATAACGTGAGGGGTGAATGCTCACTTTCATCGTCTTCCCTCTGGATGGAATCTGTACTGTAAAGAATCCCATGGAATTGGAGTTATGTACCATGCCTTCAGCAATGCTTTGTGATGACACATGTGAAAAGAAGTTCACTAGGAAAGTTTGTTAGAAGCTCAGTGTCTATTAAGGGCTGTTTCTATTTGTCTTTGGTGTACCAAAATTCCAGGGGGTAACAAATGCTCATAAATCATATTGTTCATACAGTGGATGTGGGCATAGTAAGTGATGCTCATCTGTTCTGGAAAAGGGTTCTACCACTCTCTCTAAATCAAAATCCCAGTGCCAGCCCCAAGCCAGCTTCCCCACCAGCACACAGTGCTCTCAGGCCTGTTCCTGGAACTCTTTTCTATACACAGCCTTAACTGGTGTTTTATTGCCAAACCTAGAGCAGTTGTGGTGCTAAGAAAAAGTGATAGGATGCTGTAGTCACTAATGTTCTCATAGCTGTGGTGAAAATATCCCAACCAAATCAAGTTAGGAAGAAAGGCTTTATTTTCTCACAGTTTGAAGGTGGGGGGCGGGGGCGGGTAGCGGTGTTGGAGCTGGAGTCAGGTGGTCACTTCTCACCTGCAGTTGAGGAACAGATCAGTCCTTGCCTCTGTGTTCAGTTCACCCTCTGCATTGCATTCCATCCCGGACCCTGTTCATGAAACTGCCTATACTTATCGAGTGTTTTCTCACTTAAATGAATCCGATCTAGAAACTCCTTCTCGGGCACACCCACAGTCTAATAGACACATACAGTCTCTCACAGAAGCTCCGCTCCACACTGATTCTGAGTTCATGGAAAATTAAGGTTAACCGTCGAAGTCGCTCAGATGACTAATGTCATCTTTACAGGGGTATCTTTACATCTTTGCAGTCTTTACAGGGGTGATTATAGACCTGTGAAGTTTCCACCATCAGCTGGATGCCGCCATTTCTCCTGAAGGTCATAAAATGTACATCATCTTCAGGAGGAGACATACTTTCTGACATCTTCTTGTCTGCTCACAAGGATAGAAGACAGAATTTAGAGTAACTGGGAGAAAGGCAACAAAATCTGTAGCTGTCCTTCTCATCAGTGTCTGATTAAAACCAGCTGTTTGAGGGCCCAGTGGTGTGCTGCTAAGACACACACATCATGTATTCATGAGTTTAGGTTGAATGAAAATAGCCCCGGTAGACTCATAGGAGGTGCAGCCTTGTTGGAGGACGTGTATCACCTGGGGTGGGCTTTGATGTTCCGAAAGCTCAACCTTAGCACAGTGGTTCACTCTTCCTCCCTGTTGCTTAGGGATACAGATGGAGAACTCTCAGCCCCTCTCCAGCACCATGTCTGCCTGCACTTTGCCATGGGCTAAACCTCTGAGCTGTAAGCCACCCTCAATTAAGTGATTTCCTTTGTAAGGGTTGCTGTGCTCATAGTGTCTCTTCACAGTAATAGAAACCCAAACTAAGACATGTCAGCCCAAACAGGAGGGTGGGGCTAAGTCACCAAAAAAAAGTCTGGTTCAACTTTGATCTAGTAATATTATGAGAAGTAATGCCATTTTGAGCATACCAAGATGGGTGCTGTTATCAGGTGAAGGTTTCTGTGTGGTTCTTACCTCCTTTTCTTTTTGAACTGAGGTGGTCAGGTTTGGTGACAAGTGCCTTTATATGCTGGACCAACCATTTCCGTTTGTTTTGTTGTTTGTGCTGTTGTTTGTCATCTTAAAGAAAAGAATTCAGCAGAGACACAGACACCTTCAGGAGAAGTTTATTTAACAAAGCAAAGGATAGTACACTCCATTCCAGAGGGAGATCTGAGAAGGTTCACTCAGGTGTGGGAAGGAGGGAGCTAGCAGCTCACAGTGTATTGTGATATAGATTTTAAATACGTTTTATGAATATTTATGAGCTTAGTATAATATTCATGAGGAAATAACCCTTTTATCTTTTCACACCGTACCACACCAGAACTCTTTTAGGGTATTTCTTCCCATGATCCTCTTGAAAAGTCTATGGGGCTAGGGGAGAATTTTAACCATGGTGTAAATATTACAATGTAGTCAATGTTTTTTTAAAATGAGACTGTGCATGGGTGGCCATTGGGGAAATTCATCAGGACCTTCATTTCTGATATAATGGGAAGAGCCTAAAAGCTGCTTCAAGAAGTTAAACCACAAAAGCACAGTCTGATCAGGAAACACAGGAGCCAGGCTACAGCTGCAGTTTCTGTAGTCATTTTGTACCAAGTTCCTTGCCTACCTAACTCATCTAATATTGTGGAATAAGCTCTAAAATACCTTTTTTATTTTAAAAAAACGAGGGCTATTTAAAATTTTTTCAAATCTTGAAGTTAAAAAAAAACAGGTTCTTTAATGAATATAAAGCTCACAGCTCACAATTTGCTATATTCTTGTGGTAGAGTCCTGCCCTTTTTAAAAATGTGTTTTATAAGTAATTGCTTTTTTGCCTTACAATTTTAACTCCTGATGGGGCTTGATTTCTTTGAAAATTACCCTTAATTTTATTTCCTTGAAAAATAAAAGTCAGTTAAAAAAATATTGTTGAAGTGATATTGCTGCTTTTAAAAAGGTCCATAAGTATTAACTAATTCCATGAAAACAAACCTAAAACTATCAAAACAATGAGTGTAAGAAGTCCAGGCTTGGGTCTTATTCTAAAATGTGATGATTAGTTCCTATGGGCACATAGACCATGATGGACGCTCATGGTCTTATCAGAGTTGCATGTTAAACACCTGTAAGATAAGCTCTCAGAAGGGGCCATTCAGGTTTCCAAGTTGTGTTCTATATACGAAAGTCACCTAAAAGACTTTCTGCTATAAAAACCAAAACCAAAACCAAACAAAACACCAAACCCTAATCATTCAGGATAAGAGACTATCTTAGTTACATTTCTACTGCTGTGAAGAGGCACCATGACTAAGGCAACTTATAAGAAAACATTTAATTGAGGCTCACAGTTTCAGAGGGTTAGAGTCCATGACCATCAGGACAGAGAGCGCAGTCCTGGAACAGCAGCTGAGAGCTTACATTTGAAAGAGATAGGGAGAGAAGAGGAGGAAGAGGAGAAACAGAAAGAGAGAGCTTACTGTGAATAGTGTGGGTTTTTGAAACCTCCAAGCCCAACCCCAATGATATACGTCCTTTAATAAGGCCATGCTTCCCTAATCTTTCCCAAACAGTTCCACCAACTAGGGACCAAGCATTCAAGCATATGATCCTATAGAATCTATTCATTAAAACCACCACAGGGTCCATAAGCTTTTCTTTTAAAGGCATAGCTGATCTCACAAAAGGCAGGGGTGGGAAGGGGAGTTTGGAATCCTTTGGGGCCAAAGGTAATAAGGCTGGAAAGGAGAACGGCTAGTTGCAGCTCACATGATTTCTCAAGGTCATTGGACAATACTGATATCCCTGACACTTCCATAGGGTTTTGCTTATAGAGGAATTTTAATTCAGAACATGGCTGATCTGGCAAGAGATCACATCTAAAGACCTTCTAGGTTTGTGTAACCCGGCTCTAATACAAACACACCTTTAATTCAGGAGACAGAGGCAAGCAGATCTGAGTTCAAGGCCAGCCTGGTATAGAGGAAGCTTCAGGTAATGAAAAGCTTAGATCCAGGTATGGTGGTACGTGCCTTTAATCCTAAACAATGAAGGTAAAGATGGTTTGTAGAAGGAAGCACCCATGTTTGAAAATGCCTAATTGAGTGGCAGAAACAGTGACTAATCAAAGAAAGACTTGATAGAATAGGGTTTTCCCAATTCTGTTGAGTAGAGGAAAGGGAAGTTACTTAAGTTACAATGCAAAGAGTGAGCTTATTAAACAGTAAGTCTCAGAAGATGAAAACATTCTAGGCCTAGATTAGATTGTGCTGAGGCCAGAAGCTTCCAGGACTAGGCCTAGGTTAGCAGAAGGCAAGAAGCCTCCAATGCGATTGTCCGTTTACATTTGCTACTGTTTATTTGCTTGGTTCTCTCTCTCTTTTTGCAACTGTGTTATGTTTTGAGATAAGATTTTGCCTTGTTGCCTAGGCTGTCATGTTGCCTATTTCTGAGCTTGGACGGAGGCCCCCTTGCCGCAGCTTGTAAGTAGCTGGCTCTGTAAGCACTTCCCTCCACACTTAGCTTATGCATTTTGCTGTTTATTTGCTTTTGATTGTGTGTGCATTTTTATTACTTTATGGTTTGCTTTTGGACCTTTTGTTTTTTAAGATAGGGTTTTACTAGGTATCTGAGGTTGGCCTCAAAACTTAATTCTCCTGCCTCAGCCCTTTGAGCGCAGAAATTACAACACCACATGCTGTTGAGGCTTGTGTCTTAAGAGTAATTCGAGAAACAGGATTTTGGGCCTATGCAAGGGTGAATGAAACTTTCAACTGAAAGTGCCCCCCAAACTGACTCAGTCCAGATTTTTGTTACTGAGGTGATGTTGCAGCTGAAATTATTAGGGATGCTGACAGGATCTAGCCAAGCCAGGTGATGTGGAGACCGATGGTTGTAGAGTCTGGTCCATAAAACACACACTTTCATGCCCAGTTTTATTCTGAGTGAATCACTATCCTTGCAGAAATTTCCAGATCTATTCCTGGCCATTATCCTTGTCCTCCCCCTGATGTCCCTGGCGGGGCACTCATGCCTCAGTGGCTGTATGATTTGGTTGCTAAGTCTGCTGCACCTGTAGATGTTCAGGAGCTGTATTTTGAGCCCAAAGGAGCAACACAGCCAAGTGATCCACAGGAACGGAGGTTGGAGAGGAGAATCTCTACCAGCCAGTGGCTGAGATGGAGCAAAGACCCAGCTCCCTGAGCTCAGGCTGCCACAGTCAGTGCTGTTGTTGCTCCAGGGGGAGGCTGATGGTGGGTGTCAGCTGAATTCGTGTTTTTGTTCAACTGTACCCCCCCCCCTGTGTCCCCATTGCCTGATCCTTGGAAATTGTTCCTGAGAGCACTCTCTCAAGCAGTCAGTCACAGCAGTCAGTCACAGCACTCATTAACTAATTAATTAATTTCTGCATGAAACTCTGCTTCTATGGCATGGATTCTCCAAATTCTGCTGCAGAACTAGAATCCTAGATGGGATGGCTTTTGGAGATGGGGGCCTTTGGGAGGTGACTGGGTCATGAAGGTAGAAGCTTGACAAAGGGGATTAGGGCCTTTATGAGAAATAGTCAGAGAGAGAGATTCCTCTGCTAAGAGAGGTCATAGGAGAGAGATTCTCCAATGTAACCAGGAAGAGAGATTATCTAGAACCTAGCCATACTGGTATTCAGGACAGTGAGTATTTATGCTACATATAATAGTCAGTCTATGGTGTTTTATCATAGCAACTTGAATACTGACTGATTGGTTACCACTGATCATTATATTGTCCAGATCTAAAATCCCTCTCTATGTGAGGGAGTGACTATACTGAGTTAGCTGAGGTGGTATGATGGACCCTAAATTTGGCATCATTCCATGGGCTGGGCTCTCAGACTGAATAAAAAAGGGAGAGAAAATGAGCTTTCTGCTTCTTGATTACAGCTGTTGAACAAGGACTCTGTCAAGAACTGGACTACAGTGTTCACTCATTATATTCTGCTAAAGAATTCGATTTAATTCTTTGCATTTCCTCAGAACTTGAGTAAGGCTGAATTCAAAAGTAATAGGCTATTCAGTTTGGCAGGGAAAATTTTAGGAGACAATAGCATTCATCTGCTCTCAATCATGGATTCAGTGTGAACAATTAACTATTGCATGCCACTGTGCCATGGCTGTCTTATTATACCACCCTCAGACTGTGAGTCTGTAACAGGCCTCCACAGCAGAGCATAACTGATCCCAGGATGGCAGAACCATTCAGGCCCTAAAATTCAACACATAGACAGCACTGCCTGTCAAAACGAAAACAAAGACCTAATCCATCAACGTTTAGAGTTCTGAAAAAGTGTCTAAAATGTACCAACCTTGTTTTTTTTTTTACTTTTGTAGTTCCATTTCCGGATAACTGTTCTTGTTAGCTGAAGTATGTCAACCCAGAACATGGTTTTTGTGCTTAAGAGCTCCAGAGAAAGGTGCTAACACTGGGATCCTGAACATTCGGGGTAGCTGCACACCTCCTATAGGGATTTTCTATTGGCCTAAACCCATCTCCGAACAGTCCTTTCTGGTGAACACCCCACAACAAGTCTAAATACATCTTTTTTTCCTCAAATTACTTTCATTGGATGTTTTTTCTTTTTTCTGTTTTTTTTTTGTTTGTTTGTTTTGTTTGGGATTTTGTTCATTCGTTTGTTTGTGTAGCTCTGGCTGTCCTGGAACTTGCTCTGCTCACTCACTAGACCTTGTAGACCAGATGGCCTTGAAATCAGAGATCTACCTACCTCTGCCTCCTGAGTGCTGGATTAAAGGCATGCACCACCGCTGCCTGGCCTGTTAGCTTTTTTGTTTTTTGTTTTTTTTTTTTTTCCGTCACAACAAGAAAAATAACCAATACATCTCAAGATTTCTTCCTAATGTCTATTTCTCCAAAGAAAAGATAATTTTTCCCCTGTTGTTTCTCTTCTAAATGAATGTACAACAAGCTTTCTGTGCCTATTGTTACTGTGTGGTCTGTTTTTCTAGCATATTTATTTATATCTTGGAGGTTAGGTAACCACTATAGTTTAGCACATCTCTTTAAGATCTTTACATATTAAAAATGAGAAAACTCTGGTCCCTTGAGGTGCGTAGGAGGCAACAGGATTTTAGTGCCTTCACTTCACATAGCTTCTCCCACTTAGGGCGAGGCTCAGCAAGTGCATTGTATTCACCGAACTATTATAACTGAATTCCATCCTAACTTTAGAAAGGGTTGCTTTAAGAAGTGCTATTAATATCTGCTCTGGTACATCTTTACGTTGACCCCCCCCCCCAGAGGTCCTCCTTGGCATACTCCTGTCCTGTTGCTTGTTTTCTCCTCCACTCAATGTCCATCCCATTTGTTCATCCAAACCAGCATTGATAATATCCACCTGGGTCCTCCTTCCTGTATATCCTCCCTCGGAGTATAGATTTCAGCATGACCTGCCTATCCTATAGGTCTATATAAGTAAGTATATACCATATGTTTCTTTCTGCTTTTGAGAAACCTCACTCGCGATCAAGCCTTGGGTAGAGGGCAAGAAGTGATGATAGAAATGGAGGAGGTTGGTGAAACTTGGAGAGAACAAGAGCTCCACAATGACTAAACTGAGCAGGGCACAGGGGTCTTGTATGAGACGGTTTCTACAACCAAGGACCACGAGTGGATGTGTCCTGGAACCCCTGTGCAGATGGGACCCAGGATAGCTTGGTGTAGGACTGGAGGGC
>CM053743.1:51810634-51869014 GCA_028658305.1 Pachyuromys duprasi | reverse complement strand
AGTAGCAGGGACTGTTTCAGTCTTGAACTTAATGGCTGACTCTTTGACCCTCCCCCATACAAGCCGGGGAGTGACACACTGGCTGGATCCCAGTGGACGACATTGCAGCCAGCCCTGAGGAGACAGGATGAGCTGGGGTTGGATGGAAGGGGAGGAGGTCCTCCCCTGTTGGTGGACTTGGAGTGGGCGGGGAGGAGATGAGGGAGGGTTGGGAAGGGTGGGAGGGAGTGGGCGGGCTGCGCATGGGATGCAAAGTACCTAACCTGTGATTGATAACAAAAAATAAAAAAAATAAAATATAAAAAAAACCAAACAAACAAAAAAAGAAGTGCTATTAGAGACATGATAGGGCAATGCTTCCAAACTGATTACATATGTAAGGTCATTTGGTTAAAAAAGATGATGTGGCTTACAAGTCTGAATAAAACTTGCTAACTTATCAGAAAGTGTTTGAAAAATATCACAATGTCTCAAAAAGTCCCAATTCCAGGAACTGAGGTGAATGAGTTGATACTGGTGTCAGAGAATGTGTCTTTTTTGGTAAGAACCTGCCTGTTAGCTTCTGAGTACTATGTTCAGCAGAGCAGGTCTGAACTCACAGAGACATTGTCTCTCAGTTCCTAGCTCTACTGGAACTCACTGCGTAAACCAGGCTGGCCTGAAACTCACAGAGATTCACCTCTGAGCAATGGGATTAAAGGCTTGTGAATTCTATTTGGTTTTAAATCATATTATATGCAATGACTTGGACATCGAGCACACTAATTGTACTTTCTAAAATAGATTTTCTTATTTTTAATTGTGTGTGTTTGTTTGTGTGTGTGTGTGTTCACGCAGGTGCACACTTGTGAGTTCAGATACTGAGAAAGGCCAGAAGGTGTCAGGTCCCACAGAACTGGAGTTACAGATGCTTGGAGCTGAAGTTGGGCCCTTTGCAAGAGCAGTAAGTGCTTGCAACCACTGAGTCATCATCCCAGTTCCCACACTTTTACTTTTTAATGCCCATTTGATCTATAAGGTATTCTTTAAATGCTTCTTGCATGACTAAGAGGCATGGAAAATGGCTTTCCTTCTAGAGTCTGGAAAAACTTGGTGATATGGGAGACTCATAAGCCATTAGAATTGAGTCACGTATGTATCCTTAGGGTTTAGGTGGAGAACAAATGGTTAACCAAGAAGTCTAAGAAAACAACAAGGGGCTTGTTTACAAATGTGGAGACAGTGAATGGAAACTATACAATAAAGAGAAATCTCCTGCAGCTGACGCTGGGTGTGCCTTCAATCCTGAAGGAGCCAAGTGAGAGAGAAGCGGTGAAAGGTCTATGTGAGAGAGTTGGAACTTCAGGGAGGTGAGAGCACAACCATCTACGGTGACTCCCCCAGAACGGTTCCGAAGAAACCTTCCTCTCTGTAGCTCCGATAGACTGCTATTGCCTGTGGGTCACATGAAACTGGAAGCTAGAAGTCATGTGATCCTCTGGAGGGTGCTGATAAAGGTTAGGCTCAAAGGGCACAGGACAGCAGCAAGAAGGCTGGAAAAGGGCATCTGGAGAGACGGATGGAAAATATCTATCACAATTAGCAACTTACTTCCGTGCCCAACGCTTATGTTCTGTGGTTGGCCATAGCCCGCGCTGTTCTCTACCACACCCAGACAAAAGCTGAACACCAAGCTGCTGTTGTGGCATCATAAACACCAGAGGTGTTCATTGGGCACAATCATTTATTCATTGACAGATCTACCAAAAGTGAGCAGAGGATGCAGGAGGACCAAATTTTTTGAGGGGAAAAAAAAGGAAGAAAATGTAGGAGAAATATAATTTTGAGCTTACGATGTAAACAAAATACATTCTGATTTTCTTTTAAAACTAATTTGGGGACCAGAAAAAAAGGCTCAGCGGTTTTAAGAGCACTTGCTGCTCTTGCAGATGACTGAAGCTCAGTTCCCACACCTACCCTGAGTGGTAGAATCATCCCCTATAATTCCGCCTATAATCAAGCTCCATGGGGACTGAACATCTCTGGCCTGCTCATATACCTGAACCCATGTACACGTATGTCCATACCTCATATATACATACTTTTAAAATTAGGAATTTTGTCGCAATGAATTCTTAACTCTAAGTACATAATTTCATATTTTAAAAATGAAAGATCTTGAGACGGCTTGCCAAGTTCAGAATCTTGTTTGAGGTTAAACAACTCAGCTGATTCTCTTCAGTAAGTGAGAGGGGGATGCTGACAGCCAGCTATCTGTCACTACCAAGGCTGTCCCAGCTCTGCTGATCTTTCACAAGACTAGGCCTCCCCTGGGGTGAGGAGCCTCGCACAGTGATGAGTCTGAGGGGTCTTCTTAAAAGGTCTACCGCTTTGTCTAGAGGGAGCCAACAGATGAATCATTTGCTCAGAGCCTTCTCTGTTTGCTCCAAGCTTGGCCAAGCCTGTATCACATTCGACCATTTTCTTTGCTCAGTTCTGCTGCCTCCTCCTTTCACAGATATCAGTCCCTAAGAGACAAGTTGTAAGATATACTCCGTCCCACCAGCTGTTTCCAGAAAAGCCCAGCTTGGAACACTATTGTGAGCATCTTGACCTTGACCATGATCATTTCAGTGAATCTAAATTCAACGGCAACCTATGTCTTGGGGAGTATAATAGAGCTGAGCTAGTACTGCAGTTCATTGAAGATGTTATGGCATTTGAAATAATGATTAAAAACAGAGGCAGCCTACAGGTTTACACGTTCTTACAGACATGTGACCTGCTGATTCTTCCATTATCAAATATATTAGTAATAGCTTCAATTACCACTTTATGCGAAGGTATAAAAGCAAATCAGGCAAGAGTCCTTGTTTTCTTGAAGCTCTGTGTCTCGCTGGGCACAGAAGATAAAGAGCAGACCCTAATTCCTGGGTTTCAGGCTTGGGTGGTGGGATCCTAGCGATGCCAATGAGAAAGGATGTAGAGGAGGCATAATCAACTGGGGTCAGAGGGTGACTTCCAGCTGGGGTCCTGTGAGGTCGACATCAGTTGTTTTTCTCATTGCTGGGATAAAATACCTGACTGAAATATCTGAAGGAAAAAAGGGTGTGTTTGGCCCCACGGTTTGAAGAGTTGCCGTGGTGGTTTGAATAGACAGTCATGGTAGCACACGCCTTTAAGCCCCGTAGTTAGAGAGGCAGGGGCAGGCAGATTGCTGTGAGTTCACGGCTAGCCTGGGCTACCTAGGGAGTCCAGGACAGTCAAGGCTACACAGAGAAACCCTGCATAACAAACAAAACAAAACAAACGAAAAAACAGAATGGCCTGAATAGATTCGTAGGGAATGGCACTTTTAGGACATGTGGTCTTGTTGGAGGAAGTATGTCCATGGGGTGGACATTGGGATTTCAATGCTCAGTGCCTGGCCCATTGTCTTCCTCTTCCTCCTGCCTATGGATCCAGATGTAGAACTCTCAGCTACTTCACTAGCACCAAGTTTACCTGCATATCATGATGTTGGACTAAACCTCTGAACTGTGAGCCAGCTCCAGCTGAAGGTTTTCCTTTATAAGAGTTGCCCTGGCCGTGGTGTCTCTTCACAGCAATAGAACACTGACAAAGGCACTTACCATGGATCGTGTGGGCAAGGCAGGGCAGCAGAAAGGTGACGTGTCTCGTCTCATTGGGTCCACAGTCGGGAAGCAGAGAGAGAAGAGTGCTCAGCTTGCTTTCTCCTTCTCTTCAGTCTGAGGCCTCAGGGAGAGTGTTACCCACATTCAGGTTGTGTCTTTCCTCTTTAACCTTTTCTGAAAACACCGTTATAGAACTGCCCAGGCTTACGTCTCCCATCCTAGGTGATTCTAAACCCCATCCAGCTGAAAATGAAGATTAACGACTACAAGGCTCTTTTCGGACATCACATAGAAACGACTTTAAAGCGAGGGTGGCAGAAGCCAAGCTGGAGCAATCTGGGGCCTGAGTTTATCTCGAGAACTGGAGAAAGGATGAACAGGGTGAGGAACTCTCAAACGTGGCTTTGGATTCGTGTTTAGGGTTACTTACAAATGCCTTCCAAAATCACTCTCCCAGTGTTTTGAATCAGATTATCTCAGGGTGAAGATACAAATTTTAATAATCTTTTAACTCAACTGTGCTTGGTCTGGATTCCTTGGAAATCGGACACCACAGACGAGCTGAAAATGCAAGGGTTTTCTTCTGGGGGACGGACAGGAAAGAAAAGGTGCCCCCCCTCTCCCCCTCCCCCACTCTGTCTGTCTCTCTCTCATGAGAGAGAGCCAGCCAGGAAAGGTGGAGGAGCCCTGCGTCAGTAGTGCATGCCTGCCCCAGTGAAGGCAGGAGGAAGGAAGGGTGGAACTCTGAGGAGGGGTTAGCAAGGGCTCTAGGGAGGCCTCAACTGAATTTGCTCGATGAACAGTCTATATGTAGCCCCTACCCGTTATCCTCAGTGATTGGTTAGGACAACCTGTAGGAATCCTGACAAACCTGGTGATGTCTCCCAGAGCACAGTAATGGGAGCCTTTGGTTTATTAAATTTCACACAATAGGAGAAATCTGACACACGTTGAATCAGCTGGCAAACGCACTTCACCATTTTAAGATAGTGGAATGAGAAGAGGAATGCTGAAGTGGGCTGTAGGTGAAGCAGTATTTGTGTTCAAGTTAAAATTTTCAGGTTTTCTTAGGGCTGAGAAATATTTTAGTGTTTTTTAAATATACAGAGAAAATGACTCACCACAGGAGAGATTAAAGATAAGAAGGGAAAGAAGTGAAGAAAGAAGGGAGGGAGAAAAGAGAGACATGGCAGAGAAGGAGGGA
The DNA here is from genome assembly GCA_028658305.1 of Pachyuromys duprasi. Lineage (NCBI taxonomy): Eukaryota > Metazoa > Chordata > Mammalia > Rodentia > Muridae > Pachyuromys > Pachyuromys duprasi. Next base: position 51,864,196 of record CM053743.1, on the reverse strand, counting down.
GAGGAGGAGGCTAGGAGGTGGATGGGAGAGAAGAGGTAGAATGAAAACGAAGAGAATAAATGGAGGACAGATGAAGGAGAGAGCTTGAGAGGGTTCCTGGTCACAGCTTTGAATTCAGGTTGTGATATCTTCCCTTTTGAACAGTCTGAACATAGGTTAAATTTAAGTTGTAGGGAGTTGAACAGCATTGTACTCAGTTATCTATTTCTAAGTCAAAAAAGGAAGCAATGTATCAAGAGGCAGCAGGGGAGAGTTCAGTTATGAATAGGACTCTTTATGATACATGTGTCCTGCAGATAGGCCTCTTCCGCAGATACAGAATCAAGTCTAGGGAGAGGAAAGACCATGGCCTTGATGTGTGTATGAGGCAGGAGGCAGGGTCACTTGCTAAAAAGGTATTTTATTGGCAGCTCTTCTCACATGACAAAATTCCACACACAATCTACAACAAAATCACATTTAGTATATTAAAGTTAATACTTCAAATATATATATTAAATAATTATTACACAAATCTCTCATAGGTATCTATCCATTTCTTTGAATATAAATCAAAGATGATATATTCTCTTGATCGAATTTGGGATTTTAGAACCTGACATTTGCATTGAATTTGTGCAAATCTTAACCAGAGAAAATGACTGGAAATTCAGGCAGCATATAATTTATATTTGATGCCAATGTTAGCAAGCAACCGCTTCTACAGCATGTAATTTTTTAATCTAGTGATAAAAGAAGTTCACCACAAAGATACATGTTGGTTAATGCCACTAAACTACTTCCTAATCAGAGGCTATTTGAGGTGAGGAATTTCCAGCCCAGAAGACTCAGAGCCCCGTGTCTTATTAGTTGAGCTGTAGAAGCTGCTGACATTCTTAAAATTTCAAAGCAATTAGGTGGGTGGTGATGACGCGCACCTTTAAATCCAGCACTCTGGAGGCAGAGGCAGGAGGGTCTCTGTGAGTTCAAGGCCAGCCTGGTTTACAGAGTGAGTTCCAGGTCAGCCAGGGCTACACAGAGAAACCCTGTCTCACAAAACTAAGCCAAAACACATAATAGAAATCTCCTTTGAAGGCTTTGATCTATTTACGTATTTTTCAATCTCTGTGTACATGTCTCTGTATGTGAGAGGGCACCTACACATGGAGTCCAAAGGCTGCTGTTCTGTCCGTCCCCTTGGGTACAAGTCTTTCATTAGTGCGGGACTGATCAATTTGGATGGAGAGGCTGACCAGGGACTCCTACTTCTGCCTCCCAAGCACAGCGACTGCAAATACTTGTCACCATGTATGCTTTTTACCTGGGGATTTTTGATTGAATTCAGTCTTCAAGCTTGCCATGTAAGCACTTTACCAACTGAGTTCTTTCTGTATCCCCCACAATTTTTGACTTAAAAAAAATTCAACAGGGTGAGAGACTCCAATGGATCTTTGCAATTTACATATATAATATATTAATCCTTATTTAATTAAGGATTTAAAATGAGAAAAAAAACCTTCTGAAGTGTGCACCCTAGATGGAGGAACTATAAAAGCTTGAAATAATTGGTATGGAAAATGTTGGGATAAGCTGAACTGAATCCTATCCTATAAGAACACCAGGAGTGGAATGAACATTGCCAAGGTTGCGTTATTGTCAATAATAGAAGCAGCATTAGGATTTACTAATTTTGAAAAACATCCTCCAGTCTGCTGTCTTCTTGGCTGTTAAGGCATTGTGTCTTGGATCATGGTGCTTAGTGTTCTTAGCATACAAAAGCCAGCGCTTTGCAGTCTGAAATATATGGGCTGCACCCCAGGCCAAGCACTGGCTTTCATTGCCCCTTGTTCCTTCTGCTGAAAAACTTTCTAGAAAAGTGGTTATAAACATCACTAAGTTCTGCAGAAGCAACCGACAGCAAAACAGAAACCGCCTTCTGAGAGACTTCACAGTAAAGCATCACTGTAAAATGAGACTGAGTTTCAACATTCTTCCTTGCGCTGTTCACAACTGTAGTCCCCCTCTATTTCTCTAGCTAACAATGGATTTAAGCAGAGCACAGAATTCAACCATGTAGATATGGATCCACAAAAATAAGACTTTAGTGGACTCAGGTTAATCTTAGATATGCGTGCAGAATGTGAAGCACGCTTATCAAATAATTAACATACGATTTCACGGTGAAAAAAGAGGAGCCAGTTTGATACAAATATTCTGATGCTACTCTAGTCTTCTGGAAAGCAGAAGAGTTAGCTCTTCCTCTTTTGGGTAGTAATTTGATCAGGTAATGAAAAGCAATAGGTTGTCTTCTTGTGAAATTAAACATTCCTTCTTTGCATTCTTCCTTTTTTCTTCTTCCTTTGGAATGTCTTTCTTTTTTACTTTATTTCTTTAAAGAGGGCATAGCAGAGGAAATTCCCTGTGGGCGGTCTAAGAAAAGTACCATTACAAGCAGAGCTGAAGCAAAACGGGTTCTTTAATCCAGGTGTGGTGGCTCACATCTGTTATCACAGCACTTTGGGGGCTGAGGCAGGAAGATGGCAGATGGCCTGAACTACAGAATAAGAAACCCCCACTTAAAAAGAAAAAAAGAAAGAAAGAAAAAAGGAGATACTTAGTAACTCTTCTATCTCACTACTGATCTTCTGACATACTAAACAGAGTTCATTTTCCAACTTTAAAATTTCAAAGCTTTATAAAGAGATTAAAATTTCATTGTGTACATTCATTTTTTTTTCTATGACACTCAAGAAAATTCCAATTAAAATTCATGTTGGCCACTAACAGACACAGGAGAATGAACAGAGCTGAGTGCTAGTCATTGTCATAGATGCAACCTGAAAGAAAAAGAATATAATTTTAATTCACTTATTAATGTTTATTTGTGTGTGTGTCTGTTCATGTCTGTGCAGGTGCATACACATGTGGGTGTGTAGGACAACTTCTAAGGACATCCTTAGGCACCTTGTACTTTCACTGAGACAGCCACTCTCATTGGTTTCAATCTCACCAGTTGCAGGGGGTCTTCCTGTCTCTTCCTCTCCAGCATTGGGATTAAAAGCACTTGCCACTGTGCCTGTCATTTTCATGTATGTTCTAGCACTCAAACTCAGCTCCTTGTGACTGCAACATAAGCTTCACCTACTAAGCCATTCTATTAACACTCTATCTATCGTGGTTTTGGAGACAGGTCCTCATGAAGCCCAGGCAGCTCAAAAACTCAATAGATCATTGAACGGGACTTCCAATCCCTAAGCCTCCTCCCTCCATATCTTAAATTCTGGGTTTGAATTTTTAAATACAGATTATATGCAATGCATCTTAAGATTTTCAAGTTAGAAATACGTGCAATTCAATCTCTCCAAATTAAGATAAAAAGAAAATTAAAACAAGTCTGTGGGGCATTTTCTTAATTAGTGATTGATGTGGGAGGGCCCAGAACATTGTTGGTGGTGCCATCCCTAGGCTGATGATCTTGGGTTTTTTAAGACAGCAGGCTGAGCAAGCCAGTAAGCAGCATCTTCCATTACCTTTGCATCAGCTCCTGCTTCCAGGTTCCTGCCCTGTTTGAGATCCTGTTCTGGCTTCCTTTGATGGTGAACAGTTATGTGTAAGTGTGGTGACTTATGCCTTTAATCCCAGCACTTAAGAGGCAGAGGCAGGCCCATCTCTTTGAGTTCGAGGCCAGCATGGTCTACAAAGTGAGTCCAGGATAGCCAAGACTACACAGAAAAACTCTTGAAAAACCAAAATAATTAAAAAAAGAGTGTAATAGAAATATACCCTTTCTTCCCAAGTTGCTTTTGGTTGTGGTATTTCATCACAGCAATAGTAACCCTTATTAAGATACATTCATTGATAATCCAGTTTCATCAACATTCCTAGACAGATTTATTCGCCATCAGATGAGACTAAAAATTAGTTATTCTGGCATTCCATCACCTTTTGGAAATGAGATTAGTTAAGCATCAACAAGTATCACAATCTTAAAAGACTAAAGGGTTGGGGCTGGTGATGAAATAGTCTGTGAAGAGCTTGCCTGAATCCAAGGAAATAGGGGATTTCAGAACTGATGTAAAAACAAAACAAATAACAACAAAAACCCTGGCTGGAGGCAGGTGTCGTGGCAAACACCTTTAATCCCAGTGCTTGAGAAGCAGAGGCACTTGGATCTCTGAGTTCAAGGCCAGCCTGGTCTAGAGAGTCAGTTCCAGGCCACCAGGAGCTATATAGTGAGACTCTGTCTCAAACAAAATGCACGCACACACGCACGCACGCGCACACAGACACAGACACAGACACACACACACACCTGTACACTCAGGCCAAAGAGCAACATGCATTACTGGGCACATTTTGTTGAGATTAACACTTTAGGCCATCATTTAGAAGCACCTGAAGATTTTACTGGTGTTATGACTTATAAAATATGTACTTGTTAATTGATCAAGATTTAATATCAGATTTGTTAGTCTGATATTTCATCATTTGCCAACTTCACATTGGTTATATTTCAGTATTTGTTCATTTAGGATTTGTTAATTTCATATTTTAGAGGTTGCAAAAATAAATTATTGTTAACTTCTTGAATATTTTGGTTGCTGCAGTATGAATACTGCTAGTTTTAAAACAAGGTCTTATTTATTGACCGAGAATACATTTCTCTGTGATTAAAAACACAAAAACCCTTAACTCATGTTATAATATGAAATTTACCAAATAGTTCTCCCTTTCACTCCTTCTCAATCTTTCACATCTTTCATCTCTTCCCCCTCCCCCTCCCTTTTTTTTTTTTTTTTTGATACAGGGTCTCTGTAGCCTAGGCTTGCCCCCCAATTTTCATTGTGTAGTTAAGTCTGGCCTTAAACTTCTGCTCCTCCTGCCTCTACCATCCAAGTGCTAGGATTCCAGGCCTACCCCATCAGGGCTAGCTTGTATTTTCTCATTCTGGAAAACAAATACGCTTCTTTTCCTTAATTTCCTAACCTTGTGTGAAGACGATCCCCGCTGCCTCCATGACACCAGATCATTACCTTTCTTTATATTTTTGAGAAATTCAAATTCTGATGAGATCTGATGGCTCTATTTAAGCCAGCAATGCTGTTTTTACTGTTACCGTTGTGGACCCTGCATGAGACTTACCATCAGCGATGTCATCATAGATTTCTCCATCACTGTAAACACAGAAAAAAAAATTCATTTTTATAGAAAATATCTTCCCAACATTAATATATAATACAAGCCAGCACTAAGATGGTTGTCATATATCAGAAGCGTTTGGAGGTGAAAAGTGAGGGTGTGCACGTGTAGGTGGACAAAAGTTTTACATTTATTTCTCCATCTTCCTTCCCTGGCTTCGTCGACTCCTAGCTCATTCTATAAACATAACTGCAAACACACGCCTTGAGAACACAGAGCATGCTCTACTGTGAGCACTGCCATGGGCACAGGACTTCTGAACTCCCTAAGAACTGGGACAGGCTGGGCTGTGGTGGTGCACACCTTTGCTCCCAGCGCTGGAGGGGCAGAGGCAGGCAGATCTCTATGAGTTTGAGGCCAGCCTGTGAGAGAGCTCCAGGACAGGCAAGACTACACAGGGAAACCTTGTCTCAGGAAACAAAAACAGAACAGAAAAGAACTGGATGCAGAATTAAATAAACTGAGTTGACAAGGCACAACTTTCCTCCATGAGCCTTAATCCAAAATTCCAATGAATTTTAACATCTATCAGTACTAGATTCATACCTTTATTTTTTGAGTTTTGTAAGTTCTAAATCTTAGATAAATGAGACACAAGAGTAGGTACAGAAAACAGCCATATCACTTCCCCGTGTTTTCTAGTTACAATGTGTACATATCAAGTGTAAAGTATTTAAATACTAATCATGGAATATATAGTCATTACAGAATTTATTTTTATATTACTTACTGTGGAGATCACATCCACCACAGTAATTTTAGAAGTTTTCAGGTTTTGCTTAGTCCTGAATCTTCATGGAGTAGTCTATTAGAAAACAATGAGTCGCTCTCATGCACTTGGAGACTTACAATGATGAGTCAGATGTAAGCTTTGACTGTAAAAGCGTACGGTCTAATGAGTGATCTTTAACCTATAAAATTATATATTTTAAATATAAACACAGTGGAAATATAGGATACAGTTCTCAGTGCTGGAGCTGTGAGGTAGCTGTGTCACTTAGGGTAGACATGCTCTTGGTTCCTATCTCTGGCTTTATCATGGTAGCAGCAGCAGCAGCAGGCCCCTCATTGCTGCCAACTGTGGCAGATGCTGTGAGCTCTGTTTGGATCCTTTCTCTGAGGTAGAGGGAGAGTTTGGCTAATGGAAATCTGATGTGAATGCAGAGGACAGATTTTCCTATCATCTATTCTATAAATGTTTATTGATGCATGCATTTTCATAGGGAGTGAACCAATAGTCACTTGATGCCCTTTCTCCGTTTTCTCCCAATTATCCCGGAGTCACCACAGATGAAAATGTGTTCTTATCTGCAAGACACCCTTTTCATAAAGTTTGCATCTTTCTCAGGACAAAGCTTAATCAGAAGTCTTGTGCCCACCACTGTAATGCATGTGCTGAAGAAGACAAAGCTGTTCCGGTTGTTCTTCTGTCTGCTCTCTACTGGTTTTGCTGACAGAACTCGTAACATGCTTGGTCCTATTTAGATGTGTGTCTTGTTGCTTGTGGTAAACGGCTTGTGAATCCTTGGTTCTTTTGTTATGTCACTTTTACAAATATTTCTATTGCTGTAAGACTCAACCTGATGGTGGGCTAATTATCTCCTCTGCGTTTCTTGGAGTAGAATCTTAGAGTGTTTTAGAGGAGTCCAAGGTCTTAAGTACCAGGCTTAAGTGATAGACTATGCAAAGGTCTTATTCATAAGAATACAAGAGTCATGGATTACTATTTTTGTGTGAGAGGGGCATGCTTATAACAAGTGCAACAAAATGGAGTATTCTGCCTATTGTGAGTGTAGAAAATCTTCAGTTAGGAGCTAAACTACGGACTAGTAACCAGCGATATTCATACCTACGCACTGACGTTAGTTATATGACACTAGTGGACTCTAATTAGTCCCCTCAAATACTACAATAATAAGCAACTGAAATGCCAACGATGAATGAAAAGGGTAGTGTCTTTGCCCTGTGTGTCTTCAGTGTTTGCTCAACAAACCGTTCAATGAGTATATAAGACCATTCTCTATGAGTGAGCCAGGCTTTCTTTCTAATTCAGACTAGCACTTTCAGCTTTGTTATTAACACTATTATATTGAGATGAATATAATGTAATTTTTAATTTATTATGATAGTCCCATCCATTGCATTATGTAAATGATATCAGTGCCTTTTCCCTTAGGGAAACTATGATATTCTTTTAACAAATACAGTAGGAGAAGAAAACAGCCTTACTTGTCCACCAGATAACTCCGAAGGACATAACCATCTGTAAAGAAAAAAAGGAAATGCATTTTAATTACAGATACAGCTTTGAAAATATTTGATGCTTAGTTTCACAAGCTTTCATACAAGTGAATGATTGTAAGATAATATCCTGAGGGTCTGGAGATATGGCTCAGTGGTTAGGAGCCCCTGTGCTTTGTCCACAGGACCCAGTTTGATGCCCATCAAATAGCTCATAACCACTTGTAACTCCAGGTCCAGGAGCTCCAATGTCCTCTACTGACCTCTGCAGGCACCCACACAGACACATCTTTAAAAAGCCAATATCTTGAACAAGTATATCTGCATAGAATGTGTGTATAGAGGAATCTGATCATGTTTCTACTCTTATTTTCCCTCCTCTTAGCAATCTCACTGATCCCTTTCCTATTTGATTTGTTTTCTTTTTATTAATTTGTAAAGTCAGCATAAAAGATAACTTCAATATGGTATCTTCATATATCTCTCCTTATACCTTTGTCTAATTTATTCTCTCCTCTGGCTGCCTTCCTGTAAACTAAACTTCCTTTTTCTTGATGGTTCCCTCCCTTTGCCAAATAGTTCCTCCTTCTGTTTTGATGTTACATGATTTCCATTATCCCTTTTTCCACCTTTAAGGTCCCCCTTTCCCCCTCTTATTCTTTTCTTCCCAGGTCCCCTCCCACATACACATTTACATGTAGGTTTCACATATGAGAGAAAGCATGCAGCATTGTCTTTCTGAATCATGTTTATTTTGTTTAAAATAATCATTTTGAGATCAGAGGACAACTGGCAGAAATCTCTTTTGTCCTTCTACTATGTGAGTAGGAGATATTAAACTCATGGCTGCTAGGTCTTAGTAGTATATATACAAAATTATAAACTGTTGATAAAGACTGAAATTTTTCTAGCATTGAATGTTTCCATTAAAAAAAAATCCCCTGGAAGGTTACAAAAAATAAAGTCCTGAAATAAAAATGTAACCACTCTTTTGGAAATTAAGGATTATTATTTGCTGATGCTTTCAGGTAATTTGCTTTTGTAATTAAATTACTTCTAATTTAAAATTCAATTGTGATAAAACTTTGCAGGCCTGGTTAAACCACCGCTAGCAGTCTTTGACATGACCAAAGTTAATAATTCATAATACACAGCCTAATTACAAAAGCTACATTATCTTGCATCCTCAGGCCCTTAGTATCTTCCCTCGTTTATTTCCCTTTCTCAAGAATTCTAAGTTACAGCTCTCTCTTCTGTTGATGATCCCTTTACATATGCTATTAATCAATTCTATTCTTTTCTCTCCCTCTCCCTGTCTCTCTTTCTCCGTGTATATGGGAGGGAGGGAGATATCAATGGCTGTGAATGTTTAAGAAAAAGTATTAATATAAAGGAGGTCACAGGTGGGATGAGGCTCTATTTAAGTTCCATGATGATGTGATAATTTGGGGCTCACTAACTGTAAAATCGCTTATATATATATATATAGTGCTTTTACAGGATTACCGACTTTTAATGTAACATAGGCTTTACTGTCTAGTGCTTTCAAGTGCTAAAACTTTATTCTGTTCCAGGATGGTTTATGATAGTGTCAAAACAAATGGCTTACCATGAATTGTTATGTAATCTTGGCAGTATAGTTCCTAGAAATTCTTTTTTGTGTAGGAAGAAAATGTTCTTTTTGTTCACATGGGTACATGTTCACTTACTAATATGAGATATTAATAGAAAAAAATGAGAACAAAACAAAATCATGGTTTTGGTGCAGAACAGCTGCTGTGTTTAGCCTTACAATACAATAAGTGCCGATATGTGCAGAGTTCTCACATGTCATACCAAGCTGTCATTTGGAACCCTTCTGCTCACAGAGCAGAGCACAGTACTTGGACAAATGTCTTGAGATATGTGGTGGCGTAGAGCAGTTAGCAAAAAACAACCCCCCCATATGTGCCAGTCAGTTCATCTCAGGATGAACATCTCACATGTGAGAAGACTTTAGAAATGTAGAGTTACCAAGGAAGTAGACAATAGCCTTGAAAAAATAGAAATAAACTTTAGTTTGTATTTTCAGTTTTCCCTTAGTTGTATTTGCAGAGAATAAAGGTAGTTACTGAATTTGCTCTCCTACAGTTAAAAAGATATAGTCATACTGTGTGGACTTGCCTAAGCCAGTGAACCAGTATCTCACTTGAAAGGAAATGAGACACAATGAATGACGTATAATACTGAGTGTAATTTATTATTTTGGTGTTCACAAGGACTAACCTATCTCCTTTCCTTCTTGGTCTCCTCCGATTGTTTCTAAGACTTCCTATTAGAGTGACTTTAAACATTTTATTGTAATTCATTCATTCCTTCGTTCATTCATTCACTTTACTTTTGAGGGGGGTTTTCTATATGTTGCCCTGGATGGCCTTGAACTCTTGGTTTCAGGGGATGCTCCTCAGTTAGCCTCTTGAGTACTGGGATTTTAGCTGTGTGCTACCACAGATGACTTTTTAAGTTCCTGAGTGAAAGTTTTTTCAGTGAGCATGTATTGGTAAAAACAAAACAATTTAAAGGAATGTTCAACTAGTTTTGTGACGATGTTCAGCCATTTGAAATTTCTTTCTTTGATGCCTAAAGGAAACACAAATAACTCTTTTTTTTATGCCTCACTTCTTTTTTTTTGTAGAAAATTTTTTCTACAGTGACAGGAGATGGGGTCATATCCAAAGACCTTCTAGGTCTGTGTGATCCATCTGCAATGCAGACATAATACACACTTTTAATCCCTCTAGCTGGAATACTGACATACCCAGAGTACACATCTTTAATCCCAAACAATGACATCTAATTGAGGGACAGACAAAGTAACAAATCAGAGGGTAGGATACACCTAACTCTCATGAGAACCGACAGGAAAGAGAAGCTACGTAAGTCCAGTACAGTAGAGGCAGTAGAGGAGGGTATAGTAGAGCGAGAATAGAAAAGACAAACAGTAGAGAACAGTAGAGAAGACAGCACAATTGAGTTGAGTTGATGTCAGCCAGTTGGCAGTCAGTGGGGAGGCAGTTGAGTGTGTGCAGTGCAGTGGAGTTGAGTTCGTCTGTGAGTTCATGCAGAGGCAGTGGAAGCCAGAGAATAAGAAGGAACACTAGAACAAATTGACAGAGGTAGTTTGAAGCCAAGCGGAGCAATTCAGTGAGGAGCTGAGAGAAGTCAAATAGAATCAGCTGGTAGGGGAGTTTGAGCCAGAACAGCTGAGTTGAACCAGCCATCCAGAGTTTGGAAAGATCCAGAAAATGACCAGTTATTCAGCATTAAGCCTCTGAGATGACAATTACTTCTGGCAAATAAAAGATACTTGTAAATTCAAGATGCCAGAGCCTACACAGTTCATGCTTGTGAAAGCCAGTGCGTGAGACCCGATTGAACGCAATAATGTCTACACCAGGGCTTTTGCTCCACAGTGACAAAGGGGCTCTCCTTTATGTCTTAACCTCTCAATTGCTCAAACGGAGAGTGAGAAAAAGATTAGTTATGCCGAACTACAAAATAGCATTGCAGGTCAGGAGAAGATGTAAACATAAGGATGATGATGATACACAGCTAATAGTCTCATCAGGCCAAGTTAGAGAACTGTCTGCTAACCAGTTAAAATATTCTGCAGGTGTTTTTGTGAGTATTTATGTCAGGCTTTTATCTGGTTGTTGGATTAGAAATCAGGAGCATTCCTTGGAATCTACCAAAACCCACTCAAGGTGAGAGGCATCATACCAGTGCCAGCAACTGGAACATCCAGCATCAAGCACATTTCAGTGAAGTTCTGCATAAGCTCAGAGTTTAACAAGAGCAGCAGATTGGTGAAACAAATCACTCAGAACTCAAAGCAGTGTCATGGGGAACGATTCATCATGCTGCAAGAGCTGGGAGTTGGGAGTAAGGATGCTTCCAGTTTTAGATGACAACTGAGTTGTTTTTAGTGAATGATAATTGCATTCCAAGTCAAATAAAATAGCACAGTGGGACTGAACCAGCATAATTCGTTCAGGGAACGACAGACATGTGCTTTGTGCTCCTGGATGTCAATTCTAGATAGCAAACTGCAGTTGTTGTCCACAAGGTTGGATCATGAAGGGCATTTCTTATATGCTAGCCTAAAGACTGTGTGGTCTTGAAAATATTTGGTTAACAGGTTAACAGAGAAGTGAGTGACTGTGTGGGAAGAGACTGTGGGAAGGATGGGTACTATTTACAAGGCCATTCGTGGTGACCTAGAGGAGGGTGGGTTAAATTTCTGCAGCAATCGTTCCGAGTCCTAGTGAGTGTATGGAAAATAGACCAGAAATTAAGAAAATTAAGAATGATCAAGGATCCAGGGCAAGAGGAGAGTAGACAAGGAAGGAATTTCATAAAAGCTAAGAAAAGCAAAAAGTTTTAAAAGGCAAAAAGTGAAATTAAATAAGCACACTAATTCAATCATTCTGGAATAATACTTAATCTGAAAGTCAGTCTCAAATACTCTTTAGTGTCCCTCCCTCTCCAACTGCTTGAGTAGCCATTGAACCAAATTTCTGCTACTACCTGGCCATTTTGTTCTATTTACAGAGGGCTTTTCTCTGGCTTCCAGAACTCTTCATTAGCTTGCTCAACATCCTGAATACCATCATACCTCCTGGCAGCACCTTTTAATCTTTTGTTTAATCTACTGGATTCATATTCAGTTTGTTCACTACTTGGTGAGACAGTAACTGACAGCAGTCATAGAGGCATTAGAGTTCAAGACTGCAGATACCTGTGGAGGCCAAAAGAAGTTATTACATCCCCTGGAGCTGGGATTACTGTTGTTTGTGAGCTGCCTGATGTGGGTGCTGAAAGCTAAACTTGGGTCCTCTAGAAGAACAGTAAGAGCTCTTAATTGGTGAACCATTGTCTAGTCCTATTCAATAGTCACCTTCGAAATGAGGAAGTCAAACTAAAACGGAATACAACCTAAAGGAAGTCTTTATGATAAACAAAAAACACCACATGGCAGGGAGGATTTACATAGTCATCCTGTTGAGATAAAACTTTCAGAGTATCTAGAATTGAAGAAGTTACCAGTGAGCTTAGAAATCACAAATATATCACTGAGAAAAAATTTACATGACATTCTTGATGTAATGCACAGGGAGTTTATGCAATGTTTCTGCTCTCATTTTCCGGCCTGTATTCTGCCACTGATAGAACTCTCAGCCTTCACTGTTAATTTTAAAAGGTGATGAAGGAACTTTGAGAGTGGGAGAAATAGTCTTCTCGAGGGAAGAAAACACACACACACACCACTGGTTATCGAATGCCAAATGGTCAGCCCTGAAAACAGACATACACACAATCCTATACAGACTGAGTAGGTTATATTTACACACACACACACACACACACACACATGCACACATACACACATGCCAGCATACATACACCAATTATTAAAGAAAAAGAGGTGGAGACAGAAAAGATAGGGAGGGAAATAATATGTTATAACCTCAAGAGACCGCAAAAGGCATTAAAATAGAAATTATCAACCTCAGCATAGGAGAATGCTTGGTTTCTTAACGCATCCTACACAAACCCCAGAGCAAAGTGAGTTAGAAGAAAGGAGCAATTGTGGCCCCAGGTGGCTGTTAGAGGCGCAGGGCGGTGTCTGCCGACTTACATTTGCCCTCCTCATTCCTGCAGAGAACTTTGGTGTCATCGGTATTCTGTATAACTTCAAGCACGTCCCCAGGTTTTATCTGCAAATCTCTAGCTCCCCACTTTTTAGAAGTTAAGGAGGATGCAACTTTTGTTGAATATAGAACTCGAATTTCACCATCATACTGAAAAAAAACATATTCAAGTTATTAATGAGTATTATTACAATAATTCATTTATTGACATATTTATTACAAAGTTTGTTTTTTGCTCTGTAAATGCCTGTGGGGGATTAACTACAATTTGTTAATGAATACAGGAAGAGCTCTGTTAAGTATGGGTGGGACTATTCCCTGAACCAGGAATCCTGCACTGTATCAAATGGAGAAAACAAGTTAAGCACCAGTGTGTATTCATTTATTTCTCTCTGCTTCATGACAGCAGGTGCAATGTCACCAGCACCATGAAACTTCTGTCTCTAGGACTTCTCCACGGTGGCCGGTAGCTTAAACCTGTGAGCCACAAGAACCCCTGTCCTCCAAGATGTGTGTATTAGGGCTATTTTATCACATATATATGAAGACCATACCTCCCTCTCCTTCAAGATGCTTGCATTAGGCTACTTTATCATAGCTATAAGGACAGTAACTAAGTCAACTCAAACCTCACTAACTTCATGTAACAAATATTTATAGGTTATCGCTTTATCAAAGTTTAAAGGATGTCAAAATTTAAGTGGTTATCAGAGCATAGAGGATATAAGCATGCATGGTTGCTTGCTTAATTTGTTATAGGAATAAATTTAAATTTAAAACATACAGAACAAAGAAAAGTTATGACAAATAACTATAATATTGCTAACCATACTTTAAAAGCATATATTTTGTCATTTTGTATATTTTGGATTTTTTCATCAGTACTTTGAATTCTGAATGGTATTAAGTATTACACACCTTAAATTTTTTCCTGAGGTCTTTTTCTTCTTTTTCCTGCTTTTTTAGCTTCTTCGAATCTTTTTCTTCTGTTTTTGCCTTCCCAACATTAATTCCTTGACTAGGGTGACAGAACACATATAAACTGACACTTTAATAACTAGAAAAGAGTAGATCATAATGAAGACTTAATTCTTAACATTAAAATTTTCAATTGTTTATTTTTTTGTGGCAGGGTCTCACTACATACACTGGGACTCACTGTGTAGACAAGGCTGGCCTAAAACTCTCAGAGAGCCATCTACCCCTGCCTTCCAAGCGCTGGCATTAAAGTCATGTGCCGCCATGCCCAATGTGTAATAATACATTTTTGTTCAATGTTGTGTTTAACTCAGTACTGATCATTATAATCAATGATGGCTTTCTGACATATAGAAGGGGTTCATTAAAATAATACATGAGTTAAACTATAAGTGAAGGTCCATTATATTGAACCAATAATAAAACTGAACAACATGAAATATGATGGCATATCATAGTTTCATGTGATTAAACCTATACTTGAACCCTGAATATTTTATAGTGCTTTCTAGAATATTGAGCAACAGAGATAATATTATTAAAATGACTCAAAAGATGCTTTTTTTAGAACTAAGTTATGTCCTAAATGAAATAGACAAAATTTATCTATTTTAATATTTTCACATCTAATTCAATTGGAGTGATGAGGAAAAGATGGAGTTCATTGGTAGAGCACTCACTCACGTACCACACCCTAGACTTGATCTCCAGCAGAGAAATAATAAATAAATAAATAAATAAATAAATAAATGGAGGCAACACAGAAGACAGAAAATATTGGTTAGTGAAAAGAATTTATGTAAAATTACTATTTTCATTATTATGAGGGAACATCTTAGAGACAATAGCTAATAGACAATTACTACCATAGCCATTTAATTAAATTGCTCACTAGAATATAAAAGTTCAATACAGATGACTAGAAAGAAGTGTGAATCCCCATAGAAGGGAGTTTTTAAAAGAGGATATTTGTGAATAGTGAAATTTAGCATTGATATTAATTTTCATTTTGATTATCTAAGAAACTTTGCTTGTGGCTTCTTGAAAATGTTTTATTCTTTTTATTTATTTATCTTAGTATTTATCTTGTTCACTATGAAAAGAACGAGGACCGTTGCCCACCTGATGTGCTGTATCTATCCTCAGGACCTCCTGCCTTTTGTAATTTGGAATTGGTGAAATTGCTGGCCCAGATTAGCTCTCTGGGATGGTCAGAGCATGAATGAATGCTGAAAATGCTCCATAAGCTATCTTTGAAAATAACTTATTCCAAAATAGAATACTGTGTTTAAAAACAGAATTATTTTAATTCCTGAAAATAAGCAACTGGTAAATAAAACAAAACAAAAAAAACCACTGGCCATATCTGATCAAGTTCAGTTAGCTGGAGCTTATTTTGCTCCAAGAAAAAAGCCAGGATGTGACTCTCGACTCCTGAAGAGCAAGCTAATAGAATGTGGGGGTGTTTCTTGAGTAATATAAAACAGAAATATATATTGAAGCCCATGAGACATAGGCACAATGTTGTGTGGTGAGGAATATTGAAATGAATGTATCTAAGGGTAGATTTTCCTTTCACAGACAACTAAAAGGAAGGGAATCTCCTTTCATCTTGCTTTCTTATTTTGCCTGTAGAACTTGATCTTCATTTGTGAACACCGGTACATTTTGCCTCCAGCTTCTTTGATCTTGATTCTGTCTGTAGTTCAGTAAAATTGGCTTAATGTGGTGAGTCAATACTTGAAATTCCCTCATGCGTTCTTAAGTACAGCTCAGTGGGCATGACTTGAGTCATTAATACTATTTTTTGTTTTTTTTAACTAATAAACTATATTGTCTTTTAACTCATCTCTTTTTTGAGTGCACTGCCAAAGTTTTCTAGCTCTTATACACAAGTCACCTTACATAGATATTAAAAAACAAGCACATATTCTAGCACACTATATTCTATATCAGAAGAATTTTTCAAAAGGTGTTCCCTTAATGATAAGTGATCTTTACCACTTTTCACATACTTTTAACCTTAAAGTTAAATGTGAACTGAAGTTATTGTTCACAGTTAACTTAAAAAATTGACATGAAACTTTTGAGAATCTAATGCTTTCGTGAACAAAAAAGTACGTTAAAGTCCTCTTAAGTAACTAATTCTGTCATTTTTCACAGCAGAAACTGAGATACTGTGACAAAGAAAACTGAGGAATCACAAAAGGCTGAGGTCGAAAGGAAGCATATTCAAGGGGAAAAATGTTTGGGAAAGGGGTAAAAATAAGAGAGAAGATGAATCAGTGAAATGGCTTGTGAGCAGAAATTTCAGTCTACGTTCCCAGTAAATGAGTGAATACAGACAGCAGTGAGTCACCAGCAACCAGCAGAAGGGACAACCGGCAGAACCAGGGTCAGGGGAAAGAATGAGAAAGGGGAAAGGAGGAAGGGTTAGGATAATTTGCTCACAAACCTAGCTGTGGGATGAGAGCTGTGGTCAGAAATAAGTATAGCTTTAGAAAAGGACAGCAGAGGTCACATGACTGCACACAGCACACATACACCACTCTGGATTTTTACTCCAGTTCAATGTTGTTCAGCAGTCTCCTTGTCAATACTTCATTGTAATGAAAGCACTTTTAATGACCTCATCTCTGCAGGTGGAGCAGGGAAGTCTGAGGTATCCACATCATCATAAACTTCTTCTCCCACATCTAATAAAAGACAGAATATCAAAGAGTGAAACATTGGTCATTTACATTTTGATGTAAATAAATATTCAGTAATGTTATTATAAGCTGAAGACTGATGTATATAGCCAGTAGGAGATTTCTCAGCATCTGAATAAATTCTACTACAGGTATTGTCTACTTCTCGAAGGAAGGAAGGGAGGAAAAAGTTCCTTACCTTCTTGGGTGTGAGTATTCAACTTTAGATAATCAATATGTGAACAAAGAAACAACGGAAATCAGTGAATATGATTACAACCATCATTATTTAGAAAAAAAAACCTGGAATAGTGCTATGACTCTAAAATTCCACCAGTGTAATCAACACATGAATGGCAGGACTTCAGAACTGCATACGAAGAAGACAACTCTCTTGGGCACTGGCAGTAGAAAGTAAATGGGAATTCTTTCATGGTATGGGGAGCTAGGGCACTCATCCTATTTGTATAGCTTTGTGTCAATCTCTATCTATCTATCTATCTATCTATCTATCTATCTATCTATCTATCTATCTATCTATCTAATCTATCTACCTATTTATCTCTCATCTATCTATCTACCTATCATCTATCTATATATCTACCTACCTAGCCATCATCTATCATCCACCATCTTCTTTCAATGATTTGTTCCATTAATTTATACTACAGTGATAGTATGATTGCATGGCCTTCAAAAGCAAATCTTTCTTTTCCTCTAATTTATTTAAATTATGTGTTGCTAGGAATTGAACTCAGGACCTCTGGACGAACATTCAGTGTTCTTAACCACCGAGCCATCTCTCCAGCCTCCTCAAAGGCAACTCTTATTTCTCTAAATAATATATATCACGTGATGAAAACAGCATTGGTAGAAAAGTAGCCATGAACTAGGCAGTGGTGGCATATGCCTTTAGTTCAGCACTCTGGAGGCAGAGGTAGGCAGATTTCTGTGAGTTCAAGGCTGGACTGGTCTATAGAGAGAGTTCTAAGACAGCTAGGGCTACACAGAAAAAACCTTGCCTTGAAAAACCAAACCAAAAAAAAGAGCCAGAGACACGAGAGAGAGAGAGAGAGAGAGAGAGAGAGAGAGAGAGAGAGAGAGAGAGAGAGAGAGAGAGAGAGATGACTAGTGTCCTAGACTGAACGAGAATGGCCCTCATACCTGGCTTATGTAGTACTGGGGATCAAACCCAGTGTTACAAACTGAGCCACATCTCTAGCTCGACATGCTCCTAAAAACATATTTACAAATTTAAGTAGATGAACTCTTTAAAAGCCCTTTAATACTTTTGAGACATTTTATTTTATTTAGAGAGAAAATTTAAAAATTGTTTAAAGGTCTGTCCAGGCAGGATTTTAAAATGACGACTGAAATTGAAAAAAGAAACCATTACACTATTTTCCCCCAAATACAACATAGAGTGTGTATGTGTGTGTGTGTACATATATATACATATATGAGTTGAAAAGAGGATGTCTAGAAGTGTTGT
Organism: Pachyuromys duprasi; assembly: GCA_028658305.1. Lineage (NCBI taxonomy): Eukaryota > Metazoa > Chordata > Mammalia > Rodentia > Muridae > Pachyuromys > Pachyuromys duprasi. Next base: position 51,845,927 of record CM053743.1, on the reverse strand, counting down.
GTGTCTTTTGCATGTTTTTACACAGTTTTACAAATGAGTTATGTATATGAAGTATTGACTGAATTGGTACGGGGCCATGGCTAATACTGTTATCCATCACCTTCCACTTTTCTCTATGCCACAATGGCCTTCAGATTAATACGTTTGAAGCTGGCTGTGCTGGTTTGAATGAGGTGTCTCCTATAGCCTCAGGGTTTTGAATTATTAGTCCCCAGTTGTTTGGGTAGGCTTTGCAAGTATGGCTTTGTTGATGTTTGTCACTGGAGGTGACTTTGAGAGTTGAAAAGACATGTTCAACTACCAGGTTGAGCTTTGTTGTTGCTTGAGATGTGATGTTGTTCAAGGTGTGAGCCCTCAGCCTCCTGCTCCTACCATCAAGCCTTCATTAAGATGTGTCATAGTGTTAGAAAAGCAACTAATACAGAAGTTGGTATCCAGGAGCAGCGACTGCTGGGACAGGCCTGACCATGCTGCTTTTGGGAGGAATGTTAGGATGTTTTAGCACAACAAAAGAGAAGTATCTAATACATGACTTTTCTTTTTATTTTTATGGGTCTGTTATTCTATTGTTGGGTAGTTGGAGTCATCTAGGGTGAAATTGCTTGTGCAATGGGACATATTTATTATTTGCAGCCATGACTTAAAGCAGGCACAGGACTGACACTCGATGCTTCCCTCTATCTCATATGTAAGAAATAATTTGTAAAATACACAATTAGTTTTTCTTACATACCTGGTTGTTTAGGAGGAGGAGGGAAACTGGAAAAAAAGAGAATATAGTTAAAAATCAGAGTAATATGTATCTTGAAATTAATTCCTTTACATGAGGGAGGTGTGGAAGGTAATATTCTAGAGGTGTGACATGGGTTAATCTGTTGATAGCATACCTTTCTTATCCTCCATTTCCCACTAATTTCTAACCATCAATTTGGAATTTTTTGAAAACAGTTTCATTGTTCAAATAAAATCAAGAGTGAAGACAGTCATTTTATGTTGCCCATAATCACTAGACCAATATTTCAGATTTGCTCTAAAGTTTGGGCATGTTACCATACCAGAGTAATTTAAAATGGACTCAGTATTTTGGAGCCCCATGTTATCCATAGATCTGGCCCAAATTGTTGAATCAAGTACTGAAATTACAGAGTCAAAATCAGCAGCCATCATTGGAATATGGCCCCGCATCTCCGGTATGTATATTTCTACACCAAACTGGAGAATGATGAATAAGAAAGGAATGTACATTTAAACTAGACAGGGTCAGGAGTGGGAGGGAACCAAGATTAGGTAGTATTTAGTTGTAGCAGAAAAGGATGTTTGCTTTTATTATTTTCTGAACCATGACAGGTACACACACACACACACACACACACACATACACACATGTACACACACACACACACACACACACACTTCTGAAAGATTCACAGGAATAATCAAAGTACAATTTGAGGACATTTGCTCAAATAACCCCAAATCAGAACTTGGTGGTGTGAAAACAAGACAAAAAAGTCTCTTCCTCTAACCCTAAGTAAAGGTTATATTTGAGCAACATTGCTCAAAAGAAGACTTCTTGCTATCTGTTTGCAAAATTGTAAGTGTGTCATTTATTGACTGCTAGTTGGTGCTTTACAAAGAAAGATAAAACTAGAAATGTGTGTGAAAACAACTTATAAGGGTTTCAGTTAAATGTGGTGAACACATTAAAATGCAAAACAGAATGATTCCTCTGTACCTGAGACCATGATTAAAACCCTTTAAATTCATATATGTGAAATTTACACTAAAGGGCTGTTTCGAGGCTGGATGGGGAGAGAAATTTTATGTACTAGTTATTTAGATAAATTTGAAATATTGAGAGTAAATCTCTATAGGTATATAGTTAAGGTAATTAATAAATTACTATTACAGAACAGTTATAAAAATGTTCAATATTATATTCAGAGAAAAATTTTAAGTTATGTCCTATAGTTTAACATAATTAACTCAATAAAGAACATGGATTTTTAAAAGTAGTCAGTATAAAACACCACATAGTAAAATGTAGGCTTCCAACCAGAAAGGAAAGTTTTAGATGACTTTAGGAGAAAAATCCTACTAAATGGTGTATGTGTTCACGAATGACTGTATGTACTTATGTATGTATGAGTGTGTGTGTAAGAGAGAGAGAGAATATGTGCAGGTTGTGTACATATCTTCATGCAAGTCTGCTGGAAAAATTAAGTATCTTAGAATGACATAATTTTGGCATAACAGGGGTCCTGATATAAGTAGTGCTCACTATGAAATGAGTGTAAGATGATTAATGGGAAACAACAGTAAAGTGGTGTAAGTTCATCAGGATCCACTCCTTGGTTACAGGTTATTAGTAACACTCAAGTAAACCAATATTAGTGTAGTTATAGTGCACTGAAGGTGGTCAGTCGACTCTTACGATGAACCTTCATTATTGTCTGACTCAGAGACTTTAGGTTTCTCTCGAATACTTTTCTTTCTGTCATCTTTTCCCTTTAACATCTTCAAAATGCCCCAGGACCACGTGTTAGTCTTCTCTTCAACCTGCAGCGTGAATCTTTGGAGCATCAGGCATTGATCAGAATGCAACAATCAGCAAACCATGGAGACATTGTATGGACATTCAGAGCTTCAATAATTATCCTATGCTGACCAGTTAGTAGATCATCATAGCCAATAGTATGGTATTGTTAAGTTTATAAATTCTCGGGAGTCAATATTTCTTTCAGTAGGCTGGTCATTTTTTTCCCCTTATTCAGTAAGGTTTATCTAGGTTTCTAAAACATAAAGCTAGATCAAGTCAGCTGAATTAAGTTTAAAAGATCTACTTGGTGTTATTTTTGATTAAAGTAAAATATATACTAGGTCTTAAACATGCTATTTTAAAATGGAAAGAAAATTTATTAACTCAAAATATTTTATAAATTATTATTATAAAAATAGAAGTATTTAGTATTAAGCAAAGGATTAGATATTCAATACCATTCTGCTATTAAAAAAAAAAACTACTACAGCTATCAAATGGTCTTAGTTTACTTGAAACAGGCCCTTACCCCGTATCCCAGGTTAGCCTGGAGTTTATTAAGCAGCTAAGACTGGCCTTGAATGCCTGGGTTCATTTGCACCTTCTGCTAAGCCTCTGGAGTGTTAGGGTGACAAGCAAGAGTAATAGATAATTACTGAAATATGTTTGTAAAAAAAAAACCACAACACTTATAATTTGTCCTCTTTTCCTCTCATTTTTTCATGATTGAAAAATTTCTAACCTACCATTTCATTTGCAGTGTGATACAATTATCTTTGACTTACCCTTACTGTCAAACTTCACATAATTTTAGGACTGAATAAGAACAATATTTTCTACTTCTTTATCTTATCTAGAAATGAGAACTAAATTTGTACATATATAATATCTTTTTAAAAAAGAAAAAGCAATTCAGTGATTATTCTTACCTGTTATCAGCATCCTCCTCTTCTATCCCATCATAAATGTCATCATCTGGTGGTGGCGGGAACATCCCTTTGGATTAGGAAGGAAACTTTTTGTCAGTTGTGCAATTTGGTTACATACAAGGCCCTCTGATTTTGATACTATTTCTCCCAATTTGATTGCCGAAAGCATCCCTCTTTCATATTTGCCATTTAAGCAGAAAACTAAATTTTCCCAGTAGCACACAGATAGTTCATAAATCAGTTACTTTACTATTTTTTTAAAACATTGTAGGGACAAAGCAATAATAAAGAAATGAGTGATGGTGGACACTCTGGACTTGATGTAAAACAAATGGGTGAGAATTAGTATGAGAAAAAGTAACACAGTACAGGAGGCAGAATTAGATATCGTGGAAAGAGAAGTGAGGAGGCGGTAAAAATTTTAGTTTAACAGTGAGTAGACATTTAAGACTAAGACACCATTTATGAAAATTAAACGGAATGCTAGGTAAATCTATAAACACTAATAGTAATCAAAAGAAATGACAAAAGGAAAAATCATATATATATATAACATATATATATATATAAATAACTGAAACCCTTTTCTGTTTTATTTGTTATGCTGTGCTCTTAGGAACTTTGCTATTAGACAAGATTTACTTAACAAATATTTATTGACTACTCTCTATGTGCAGGAAAATAACCTTGGAATATAAAGTTCAGGGCGAGAATTTGGGCTGTTATCGAGGGGTCTTCAGAAGGCATTGTCAATGTAGCCGTACAGTTTGCACCTAGACAGGGGCAGACCTGGAAGTCAAGGGGGAGGTTTATTCTTCACTGTGCTCTGAAAGTCTGCAGAGACCAAGAACTATCCCAGGTCCCCTGGCAGTGGAGTCACACTGGGATCCACAGCAAATCTGGAAGACAGAAGTAATGGCCTCACACCAGGTCCTTTTTCCCCCTTAGGATTCTACTGATTCTTTCATTTCTGGTTCCTAAACAGATACATAAAATCACCTGTACACATACAACAAGAAAGGAAGAATCTCTCTAGGGGAACAAAGGAAATTAAGAGGGGGTGAAGGAAAGGCAAGAGTTGAGGGGAATGTGGTAAAGTTCATTACATACTCGTACAGAAATGTTCTTATGGAAATCAGTACCGTGAATGGCGGCTATATACCAATAAAATTATCTTTTAAACCCTTCATTTAATGTACAAGGATATCAAAACATTCTCTTACTGTTAGCAAATTAAAGTGTTTTGTCATTGACCTGCTCAAACATGTTCAAGACTACAAACACAGAAAGCTCGGGCCTCACCTCCGCTTCCGCTCTCACTGTGCCTAAGAACAAAACAGAAATAATGAATGTGTGAATTGTTTAGTTTTCAAAAGGAGAAATTCAAGCTCCGAGAAGACTATAAAATTAACATTCTACTTAAAACTAGCATGTAATGCATCAAGAGTAAGCAGAAAGTGAATTGTAGAGCACACATAGTGACAAGGTAACCATATCACCAATAAAGAACAGCAAGAAACAAAGAGTTACAGGACTTTGGATCACAACATTCATGCTGCTTGAGTTTAATAAACTTCCCATTAGGCAGTTTTCTGTAATTACACATTTTATTTAAAATTACTCTAGAAACTGTGTTATTTTAGGAGTCAATTAGGACAGTCATCGTTGCATTTCAATTCAACTCTCTTTCAGCATCTTAGCTCCACAGTGTCTAACTCTTAATCTAATATCATCACTGAAGCAGAAGTTTCTGGTTTCTTTGGAAACTCATTTGAGTCGTGTGAACATGTTTGTTTGTTTGTTTATTTGTTTTGGTCCCAAGTGTGGGATGTGGGAATGTTTTTCCCCTGCGGAAAAGAGCCCTCATGAGAGGGTGTGTGCTGAAAGCTACCTTATGTGAAGGGCATGGGTTTTGTGAGCTGCAGAATATCCTCTTGTGGACTTTGAGAAGGGTTAAATAGAAGCCCACAGACAGTGGGACGATGCTTTCTGCATCTCTTTGCTTTTGCGTTGCCGTGGTTCGAATCCTTCACTGGTCTTCCTCAGAGAGAAACAACCCAGAAAACTTCCTGGGCTGCGTCAGTAGACTCTTGCCATTTGGACAGAGTCTAGCCACTGCGTTCTGCTGCTCCTGCTGCTTTGCTGTTTGACCAGACTGCTGGTATCCCGAAGATTGAGTTTGGTAATTCCCAAAGCACCCATCAACCCTTATCAACAGGAAATAGATAAAAAAGAGGGCTACAGCCCCTTTCCCTACTAATCTCCTACCTAAGGTCTGGGGGTTGGAAGGGAATTAAAGGTGTTTAATAACCTTAAATAAAGTAGGTGTGTGAAAAATCTAAACTTACACACTGAAATTTGTTTTAAGGAAAAAAAAAACAATTTAAGTTGACATCTTGATGGCACTTTTATCCCTCTAAACCCAGGTTGCTTTTGGTTTTAACTTATTTCCCTAGCAGTCAGAACTTTTTCTATTTAGCTTTCAGAGTTATGTGTTCTGACCTGTATCTCCTCATGTGAGTTGTGTGAGAGCCAAGTGTGGGCACTGGAAAAACTTAAGACATTGTCTACTTGTTCAATTCTGTCATTTCACAGGAAAGAATTCACAGTTCCAAGGGTTTTGGCCCTTTTGAACCTAGGTACATCCCAACCCCATTTTGACCTTTGGTATAAGGTACCAGCAGCAGGGTAAGTTTGATATTATCAGCACACAGGACAATTATATACTGGTCTTCTATTTTAACATTCCTTTTACAAGCCAGTAAAAAAAAATTAGTCTGATATAGACCTTTGGTTAATTTAGAAATAAAAGTGTACTGTTGTCAATGGAACTATGTAGAAAGTCATATCATATATAGAGTATGTACACCAGAATCTAGAAGTTGATTTGTGAAGTAGCTGATACAACCTCTTTACTTTCCATCTTCATATCAAATTTCTCTGCCACGTCCCTGCATGCATGAGGCAATACTTAAAATTAATTGCATTCTGGATGGCAGATACTCCTGGTGAATATGTTTCCTCTTGGGGATGCTCATATCTAGTGCCTCAGGAATGTGATGTGCTAGGAACAGAGCTGCCGTGTGCTCATTTGGTCTATATGGTGAGTTTATTAATATTTGTTTGTCGTGTCTGCACTTGCTTGATCTCAGATGGAACTCAATTATTTTTAAGTGTTGTTATGAGAAGCTAATAAGCAGGTATGTGGGGGAAGATGGCCTTTGTTTCCTTCTCCATACAAGATATTTTGTTTTTGCTCCTCTGCTCCACAAAAGTGTGCTTATTTTTCTAGGAGGAAATACCACTCTAATGTAGTGGAGTAAGTAGACACTGGAAATTTGGACTTTTAATTAATACCTAGAGATTGTAGGGGATTAAGATTTGCCTTTTTTTTTTCTTCTTCTTCTTCTGTATTCTGGAGTTGTAGTGGAAGCCATTCTCTTCCCTGTTACATTTTCAAGCAATGACAGGAAATGTATTTAGACTCAGAGATTTAAGGGTGGGAAAGTATGTGTGATGGTGATATTTTACATTTTTGACTTCGTAGTTTCCCAAATCATACCAGTTTAGGCGTGTCTCTATTATCAAATCACAATGAATATTATAAAAGTTCTTTGTAGCAGACAACACATCAAACACAATTATATGGCTCATTATGTTTCAAGTGATGCCTGATGTGTGTGGCCAACAAGTAAAGTAAAAGACAATGGAGTGCCGCATGGCCCTTGCACTCACACTGTGTTTGTTATACATGGTGGTTTGGTTTAGGGATTTGAAAGCATTAGGTGACATGGAAGGTAAAATTGTGGAATCTTGAAATACATCATGTCTGGCAAGAGGAAGGTGATCTGCTTACTGTCCGTGTGTCACTCACCTGTCAGGAGCATCGTGCTCAGCCACATCGTCATAGACCTCTTGGTCATCTTCAACAAGTCGCGACGGAACAGCATTGAGCGTGTTCTTCTTCAGCTTCAGAGAGTCGTAGTCAATCTCGACGGCTGTCGTTTTAATATAACCGTCTACCAAAAGCAGAAAGAGGCCCAGAACTCAAACACTTCAGAGTGATGAATGAAGTATCAGTCACCCATTTAGTCTCAGAGATTTCTCTTTAGGGCTGGGATGTTGCCTAGTATGGCCAAAGCTCTGGATTTGGCTCCCAGGCTATGCATACAAACAAAGGCACTTCATTAAACATCAAAGAGGTGTCTTTGCTTGCAATCTTGCCTTCAGACCTTCTGTGTAGCCACAGGTTTTATGTACTTGTCAGAGACTTACTCTGTGGTACTTCAAAGTGAGTCAAGATTCAGTCTGAAGATGCTAAATGTAAAATTTTACATTGCTCCTCACTAAATATTAAGTACACTTGCCATTTTAGATTTCTTTTCTCTCTCTCTCTCTCTCTTTACTCAGTAGCATATTTCTAACAAGAGGCATACAGGTCTGGAAGGATCTAACTCGGGAGGAACTTAACTGCTAGACAAATCATAGACTCTAGGAGAGAACCTATGATGATTATTTTGATAAATGCATTGAACTAACTTAAGGACTTAATCATCACACCACAGATTTAGGCATCCTGTAACTCTCATCAGAGAAGCTGTTTACAGATGAAAATCAATACAGAGACCCACAATGCCCAACATTAATAATCTCAGGATTTTGCCGAAGAGGGGCAGAAACGGTGGACAATTACAAGGAAACTGCCCTCCTGACACAGCAGGGCAGTTGCACAAAGAGGCTCACAGCAGTTGTGACAATATTCACAAGACTTGTCAAGATCTAGACAAATCAAATCCCAGCACGAGAGAGGAGTCGGGCATGAAGTAGGAAGTGCCTGGGTAATTGTTAGGAAAGGAAGCCTCCGTTTTCTCTAAGAGGACAGCCCCTGAGGGAGACCACACTCCAGTGAAAGGCCACACATCCAGGAATACTTGAATAGCATAAATTGGGGGAAAATGATACAAGATTGGTTGAAAAGAAAAGAGGGGTTGAATCTGGGATGAGTTGGAGGAGGAAAAAAAGAACATGATCAAAACATGTTACACGAAATTCTCAAAGAACTAGCCCAAAATAAAAAAATGATATAGAAATGCCACCACCACACACACACACACACACACACACACACACAGAGAGAGAGAGAGAGAGAGAGAGAGAGAGAGAGAGAAGGAGAGAGAGAGAGAGAGAAGGAGAAAGAGAGGGGTAGAAATAAGAAAAAAGAAAGTCCTTGAAGTCTTGAAGACACTGGAAAAGGAAGGCACTCACATGACCCCTTTGTAGTTCTGCCCAGCCATTTTCCTTCTGGGTTGTCTGTGATGCGGATTATTTCAATTTCCTCTCCTTGTTTGACGCTTAGTTCGTTCTTTCCTCCTTTGACATCACAGCAAGCTTTTGCATGATGGATGACTTGAATGGGGCCTGTTAGCTACAAGAAGATGGAAAAACATAACAGAAAACCGCTAAGAAATATAATTTTGAAAGACAATAAACCCACACACAACTGTCATTCCTGATAAATACTCTTATTCTTTTGACTGCTTTTAGGACCCTTTTCCTCCTAACTGGTTGCCTTGTCCAGCCTTAATACCTTTGGTCCTAGTTCTACTGAAACTTGATATACCGTATTTGGTTGATATCCACGCAAGGGCTGCATTTTTCTGAAGAGAAATGGAGAAGGAGTGGGTAGGTGTGGGGCTAAGAGGGGAGGAGAGAGGGGAAGCTGGGATTGGGATTTAATATATGAGAGAAGAATTTTTTAAAAATACAAAAAAGAAAGAGTTAAGGGAAATCACAGAGGTACAGCAAGACTGACAAAGAACAAGTGAACATGTGTTTGCGGTTCGTGAGAGAGGGATAAGGATCTGATGAGCAGAAAAACTCTGGGAAAAAAACATCTAATAAATGGGCACCACACATGTACTTATGTACACTAGCCCTTTCTTTTTTCTCCTTCCTTCCTTTGTTTCTTCCTTCCTTCCTTTTACTTGTTTGAGCATAAGCTTATCGTAAATACGACCTGCTACAAATAAGATAGCATTTTAGAAATAACTTCAAAAATAGTAAACAAATACCAGGCAAAGTTTTAATTATTAGTATTCTGTATATCTTGATGAGTTATTAATAGGAGGATAACGTACTTTAAGGCATGAGTCCCTAGATCCTAATTTTCTTTTCTCAAATAGGTATCTTAAATAGGGTGTCTCTCATCTTATGATTAGTAAATATGGATTGTGACTTTTGGGGGAAGAAACTGTTTTATTGAGTCTATGTTGTGAATTTTGTGACATATTACTTATGTACCATAAAATGTTTTTAAAAGCTTAGTTGATAGATAACTACAGTACCAATTATGGGATTTATTAGTAAGAGTAGAAAGGTTTTGGGCTGAGCTGACTTCATTACAGTTGGCCTGTTTGTTAGCAATCTGTAATTTGAATTACAGATCTTCTGCAGCTGCACTGGACTTGAATCCGTGCAGTGTTCAGAGTGTGAATTGGCTACTTGTTGATATTTTCTTACAACTTCAGTGAAATCTATATCATCATGTCAGTTTTGAGGACGATTTCTCAATAACATGGAATTTATTTTAGTATCAATAAACATTGGTATGTCAGCCAAAAAACCAAGTTGAATTATGATATGCCATGATACTGATGGATTCTCATATTTGTAAACACAAGTGTCTATTAATACCTGAGTGAAAAATAGCTTGTAATGTTCCAGACTTGACAAACCCTTGAGTTCCCACCTATTAATGACTTCTGTGCCTGTTTTTCTTAACAACATAATTTGAATGAATGTGTGAAATCATGTATTACATATTTCCCCAAACTAATCTCAAATTCTTGAAAACTGAGAGAAGTACACCATATACATTTTCATGCATTAAATTAATTTTTACCTGAAAAATATACCAAGATGTGTATCTTGGTAGTCACTCATTTTGTGTGAGTAAAATGTTTTACTTTTCACATTGCAATGATAACTTTACTTGTACATAGGAACCTTCTTTAAACATTTTATGAAAACTCATAGTAGGTACAGTGGCTTTTCGGTAATATTTCATTCAATCCCCTAACAGACTATAGAAAAATGTCACTTATTTCCACTTGAAAGACAAAAGAATCTGAATCTCAGAGGAGAGGAGCAACAAGCTTGAGAACACAGAACTTCTGCAGCTGGGACTGGAATCTCCATCTGTTAAGGACTGCGAGTTGGATTGTTTTCCTTGCATCATGCTGTTGAACTTTTGTTTTAACATAACAAATGTACTGGGAAGTTATACATGAGTCATATTTTGTAATCCCATGAATCAAATCCTCTAGAGAAATAAATATTTAAAGGAATACGTATTTAAAGAAAACACTATAAATTCCTTTAAGAGTGAAGAACAGTTTTGTAATTGAGATCCTCACTCTAAATACTTCCAGGCACCGGAAACATACCAGATGGTTTATGTCATTAAAGATGGTATGGCCAAGCGGGTTCAGTCAGTGGGTGTGACGTAGCGGTGGTAGCAACAGAGGTGACACCGTTACCAGAATTCAGAGAAGATAAAAGTCAGAAATTAAGGCATTCAAAGAGGGACGAGAGACAGTAGGTCTTAGAAATCAGTAAGTGCAAGGCTTAAAGGTAAATGTATAGCTCAGATCCAGATACCAGCGTCTCTAGTAGCGCAAAGGAATTGTGGTTCACCCAGAAACACTGTGTCTATCGCATCACCATACAATGTGTCACTGGGATATCTATGTGTGTGGTTCCAGACTCATAGCACACAGTAATGATGTAGTCATTTCCTCAAGCAACATAAAATCCCTGGGAACCCAATGAGTTATAAGATAATTATGTTTTATTTGGATTTTTTTATCCTGATTTATTTTTGATGGTAGAGATAAGGTGGTGTAGTGGGCAAAAAACTATTGTTTTAAAACAATAATTAAAGAACCCCCCCAACTTTGTAAATTTTCTTGTAATGTTACAAAAAGAAAGTTTCAAAATAATGCTATTGCTTTACTGGTTAGCAAGAAAGGCCTTACTTTAAATTTCTTCTTTAATTCTTGTTCTTTCTTCTCTTTCTCCTTCTGCTCCTTTCGTTCTAGCTCTAACCTCTTCTTTTCTTCCTTTTCCCGCTTCTTGTCTCGTTCTTTGGATGATTCTCTGGGAATATAAATTGTTAAGTTGTGGCTACATGTGCAGCTGTTTGTAGGTCAGCATCTGGTATACAGAGAGGCGTCTACACACCACAGAAGACGTTCTCTGAAGAGGACATGAGGCAAGAAGCTAAAGATGTAAAAATTCTGGAGGTGTGAGAATGTTTATAAAGCCAGAGGAGGCTCACAGCTAGGAATACCTCCTATGTCAGCCCCAGCTCCTCCCCCACCCCGGCAGTGAAAAAGCTCTTGTCCTTGGCGTGTTGGCATCTCACCCTCTCACTCCCATGGGCATGTGTGAGCACACGCTCACAATCACTCATACAAATTTTAATTCAGAGGCTAGTTTTATTTGGAGAACTGGTTGACTAATTAGGTAGAGAAAACTAAGATACCTGAGCTCAGCATTCTATTGAAAAGGATTACTCCTAGTTTCACAGTGTCTGTGGTGGTTTGAATAGGAAGGGCCTCCAGACTCATGTTTGTGAATGTTCGGCTTATTGGGAGTGGCACTACTAGAAAGTTTGGCCTTGCTGGAAGAAGTGTGTCACTGTGGAGGCAGGCTTTGAGGTCTCCATGACCCAACCTATGCCCAGCGTGGCAGCCTTAATCTGCTGCCTCAGATCAAGACATAGAACTCTCAGCAACTTCTCCAGCTCCTTGTCTGCTACATGCTGCCATGCTTTTCACCATAATGAGAACGGACCAAATCTCTGAAATTGTAAGCCAGCCCCAATTATATGTTTTTCTTTGTAAGAGTTGCCTTTGCCATGGTGTCTCTTCACAGCAATAGAAACTCTAAGACAGTATCTAAGAAATTTCTTAGTCCATTTTGGACTCTGTTGTGGAGTCACTTTTCATATCTATCCAGCAGAGTAGAACATAGGCATCTGGGTGCTATGCTAAGCCACATTCCACAATATCTCTGTGTCTGGATGAAACAGTATGAAACACTAATAGAGAAATACAGATTCTAGAGTCTATTCCCTGACTGTCTTCCAAGTAGCTTGCAGGTCTCACACAACAGTTAATCACCAGAGTCCTATGTAGAGTCCTTGGAGAACTAATTTTAGTCCTTTGGAGTAAAATAAGAGATGTCATTATGTGCCAACCATTTGCATAAATAAAGCTTTTCCTTCCTAGTATTTTTGCATAAACATGTACCCTCTTACAAAACATTGTATTCATCTTAGAAGAAATTTCTTATGGTAATAAATGCATACATGTCTTCATATGTTTCTCCTTCACTCTCTTGTTCCTGTCACACACAAAAAACAAAACAGGCAATTATTAACTGTGATTATTCCAAAAGATCATACACATATTTCATTGACAAATTATTCTTTAAAATAAATGTTTTATGAGTTTATAAATTTAAGCCTAAATTGGTGTATTTGAAGTGTTCTTTCTTTTTCTCTCTCAAATAAAGGAGATTTCCTTGTCTGTGTTTCTCAGTCATTTAGCTGTGCAGCCAGACACAAGTTCAGCACTACAGTACCGTGAGCCAGCACACTGATTAACATATGTTTTAAGCATTTAAATTAAGTGAGGTTAGAAATGGAAAAAATACCATTGGTATTCACAAAACTTTTTATTTATCTGCTTATAACAATAGGAACTGAATCATAATAATTGTTATACATTCCGATTTTAGTAATAGAAAAAGAGAAATAAAAATATCTGACCTCTTCTAGATTTCCAGTACCTAAAGGATAAAAAACAAAACAAAACGATACACTGTAATTAAGAAGTACTTCAAAATTGATCACTGCATAAAATAATACTTATATTAATTTAAAGTATAACAGAGCTTAACATTTTAAAGCACAACAAAATATGTGCCCTGGTATTCATAAGATAATGCAAAAGTCAAAAACAATTATGATACATTTTATTTGTTTTATGTAGGCATAGGACATTTGGTGCATGTACTTGTGTGAAGTACAACAAGGAAAAAAATCACAAATAGTTCACATTTTTTGGTACATTCTTTCTTGAGGATTTGCTTTTATGGATCAAATAAGTCAAGGCGATTAAATTTAAAAAGGCTACTCAAGAGTTTACATGTTTCCAGATATCAATTATAATCTAATGTTATGATTAATAAGATAATAATATTAACCCCAACCATAATAAAACAATAATGAAGTATAGCTTTAAAACATATAGCTAGGACAAGGGAATTGAAAAGAGAGCTATGCTGGATAGTTTTACATCAACTTGACACAGGCTAGGGCTATTTGAGAGGGGGAAACCTCAATTGGAAAAAAAAAAGAGTGCCTCCATAAGATCCAGTTGTAGGAAAGCCTGTTGGGCATTTTCTTAAGTTGGTGATTGACTGGGGAGGGCTCAGACCATTGTGAATAGTACCATTCTTGGACTGGTCCTGGGTTCTATAGGTAAGCAGACTGAGCAAGCTATGATGAGCAAACAAGTAAGCAGCATCCCCCCACGCCCTCTGCGTCAGCTCCCGCTTCCAGTTTCCTGCCCTATTTGAGTTCTTATTTGATGATGATCTTTTGATGTGGAAGAATAAACTGAATAAACCCCTTTCACCCCAAGTTGTTTTGGTCAAGGTGTTTCATCACAGCAACAGTAACCCTAATTAAGACAGGGACTAATAAAAATTTACATATGGTCACATATTATATTCACACATATACCCATATTCATATATATCTGAAATACTATAGGTATAATCTATAAATTAATAGGAAATGAATGAATTATTTTGAATTTGGTAGGGAGAACATTGGCACTGAATACGAGGGATCAGTTCTAGTTTTCTAATAAGTTCTCAAAGACCTAAACACAATGGATGATGTTTGTAGGAAAAATAAAATAAAGAGCTGTTTCATTTCCTAGATACAAAGGCTTTCTTAAAAAGTTAAAAGAACAATTTCCAAGCCAAAAAAAAAAACCTCATGAGTCTGTTAATATCAAACTGTATTTGTGCTGGAGAAAAGACAGCATGGACTAAGTTGGTAGACAATAGAGAGAATGGAAGAAGTTTGAGGTTGCATGGATATCTTGGATATAAAGGAACCCTGCAAGTTTGCCAGGAGAAGATGCAATCCCACAGAAACAGAATGGTCAATGGAAAAAAGGTATGTGACAGGAGAGAAGGCCACACACACACACACACACACACACACACACACACACACATATATATATATATATATATATATATATAATCATATGAGAAAACTATGTACCAAATGCACATTAAGAATTTTAGGATATTTGTTTATGAGAGAAAGAAGGTAATGAACCATGGGAATACTAGGAAATAAGTAAAACAAGGGATCCTACATAGGCCAGGCATGGTAACTGGCCATCAAGGATGCCATGATATTTGACTCATTCAAACATGTAGCTCAGATTAAAAAATTAAAACGTTAGCCTTTACCATCAGAGTGCATGACACCATCTGGATTTTCTTCATGTATAGCATTTCTGAAAACAAGAAAGAAAAAAAAACATGAGAATCATGTAGATGCTCACCTTGGAATGAAAATATACAATAACATATGCACTTAACAATGATTAATAAGTAAAAAAAAAAGGCCATGAGTTTGAAAGAGATCAAGGAAGGGTGTATAGAAAGAGTCAGAGGGAGGAGCAAATGATACAATTATAGTATAAACAGGAAAATGACTGAATTACTGAGTTAATGTTTGCTGACTTAAAATTCACCAGTCACTGGAGTAGATGTTAGTCTCTTATGTTTATGCCGCTACTGTGGGTTTCAAAGAAGAAGTATTGAGAAGGTGGAGTACAGCACCATCCATTCACAATGGACACATTCAATGCTTCAGGAGACTGACATGTTTCCCATTAGATGTGCAGTCAATCCGTTGCTCAAAACTGATATTCTTCCAGCATTTGATGCGTTCTCTGACACATATAAAGGAAGGAGTTGCTCCCACCCCTGACTTTCTACTCTTCCTCAAACAGATCCCACCCTGCTTTACTTCCATCAAGTGTTTGAACTGCATGTGCTTTCTTCCCCTCAAGTGCTTAAGCTAACTGTTCTTATCAGCAGCAGCACCACATGGGACTCACAAATTCTCAGAGTTTACGTAGCCAACGATGCTTTCCATTCCTATTCTAAGACTGGTTAGGGAAGGTGTAGAAAACAGTCAATCTTTTTGACTCCAGACATTACAAATAAGTAGTTGCCAGTCTCAGCTCTACCTCTAATGACCTCATCTTCTTTCTAGTCTACTTTTCTTGAGTCATGCTTTCTGATCCCATCCGAAACCTTTGCCACTCTCCTCAAAAGTGCTCTTCTTTTCTCTCCTGGGAACCAGATTAAACTTGCATTTTGTTTTACTGATAAAACAGAAATAACAATTATTATTTCTGTCAAGATATATCCCATTGGAACACACACTTCTATAGCCCATACATGCTTACCTTCTCCCTACTATTCTGTCCACCCATGTCCTGTTATACCCACCTTTTTAGAAGTTTTGCCCTTTTCCACATGTTGTCATGTTATTTATACTCTTCTCCTTCATCCTAATACCTTAGGATTCTTGGTTTTCTCCTTCAGCTCAAGTTACTGTTACCCATAGCAAGAGGTAAAATTTTCAGGGCTATTACACAACAGTTACTACCAGATTCACATGTTCTAACATATTCTATCACTCAGGAAGGCAAACAACCAAAATAGCTTCAGGAAGTCCTTGGAACTGATAAGATTCATTGGGCTCCACCCTCTTAGAGTAAACAAGCCAAGCTTCAATGAAGACCCACACAAGCAGAGCTGCAAAGTAGACTCTAAGAACAATCCAGCTGCCTGATAGAAGCAGAAACCAGCCCAGCTGCCCGAGAGAAGTTCAGAACAGCCAAGACACTTGGAAAGGACCCTCTCCAACATGTGGAACTGCCTGTAGGTTGTGCAGCGTGCTCCAGGTTCCCAGCTTTGGTTAGCTTTCACCCATGGTGGCATGGGATTTGGTGGAGCTGTCTTTGAATCTTTTCTGTCCTGCAAATAACCCCTCACTCATATTCCTGTACGTGACCCAATAAAACTCATTGGTATACCAAGAGGGATTTTGGTGGTATCAGTACTTTGCTCATGGGCTCCCTATCTAGGATGAGGAAAGTGTATCATCTCCTCAGGAAAAGTTTTGTCCAACAACAACTGCCTGCTTGAATCTTCTCCATCACTACAAGGATCCATCACTACTATAATCCTCTTTCCCACAGCCAACGTTTTTTACGCCTGTATTCACTGGCTCTACTTTTTACCCTTCCCTCATTTCTTCATTGACCATTGTCTGTCTTGTATTGTCACATGTTCTTGAAGACTGCTCTAAAACTTCCTAGTTATCAGTTTCATTAGATTTGCTTTATAGCTCCTGACCACAGTGGCCATCCCCTCCCCCCCCCCCGTTTTTGAGCCTGTTTTCATAAGAACTACTTCCTGGCCCGCTCTTTGTCCTGCTGGCCACCAACCTCCAGTTTCCTTTGTGGGTTTATGCTCTTTGAGCTTCCCCTGTAAGCAATGATGTATATTTTTGTCTCTATGTTCTCAGTTTGGCTTTCTTTGTTTTCTTGTAACATCATGTAACATCTTAACATTCATGATGACCCTGTTGAAATCTCTATCTATCTAGCCCAGGTCTCCCTTCTGAGTTTTAGAGATATGAGTGTACCTCTATTGTTTCATATCTCTGGAGATATAGGAGTCTGGAACTCCCCCACCGCTACTCTAACTTGGAGGCCCTTCAGCCAGTTTTGCATTCTCTTAAGAAATGAGGTCTCCATCTTCGCTGCAGCCTAAGCCAGAGTAGTTTTCCTGCATCAAGGAACAGCACCATAATGCATACATCCACTGAAGCTTCAAGCCATCCTTTGATTCTCCTCTTCTTCAGCCCCGCATAGACTAATCATCAGTTTTCTATAGTTAGTGGGTCCCATGATTCTCTTCTTCTTCTATTACTTATTTCTTTTCTGCTTCTTCTAGTGCTTGGGAGTGCTTTCCTCATCCCCACCCTGACAGGCCCTCCTCCAGTTTATGTGATCTCTATAACACAAAAAACAACCCCTCTCTCTTCCCTCACTTTGTCCATCTAAAGGATACAGTGGATGTATTTCTGCCTTAGGAAATTTTTTCTTTCAATTTAATTTTTTTCTTGGTTTTCGTTCATTTCCTTTTGGTGATGCAAAGGCAGGGTGTAAAATTGGTGTAGAAAAATAGGCTTGGTGAGCGCATATGCCTTGCTGCTTGCAGCCTGTCCTGTATCCCAAAGAGTCACAGCTCTGTATTCGCACTGAGAGTCAAATGTCTATTATAAGCCTGTGTTAAAAGAATGTACTATGTTAGTACAGAGATGGCTAAGCAGCTAAGATCACTTGCTGCTCTTGCTTAGGAAACTTCTTTGTTTTTCACACACTCATAGTGCCTTACAACTGATTCTAATTCTAGTTCTAGGAGATCTGATAACCTCTTCTCAGCAGATACCAGGCATGCAGGTATACATCCACATACAGGCAAAACCCTCATACACATAAACTAGCAATAAATAAAATTTAAAAAAATACACTGTAATCTAGAAACAAGTTTTACCCTAAACCAAAAAAAAAAAAGCAAGCAAGCAAACAAACAAAACATTAAGAAAGAAAAACCAAATGAAATAAAGTCAACTTTGCATTCAATTAGCAATCTTCAGGAGGCACAGGGGAAAAAATACATAAATTCACTAACAGAGACACAATCAGCAAAACCCAGACAAAATTGCAAGGAATAAGGAAAAATTAAGGTGGTGGGTAAACCCACATGTTAGAGATACATATATGAACATATATAAAAACATGAATATGAATTATTAAAGATTCTAGGTTTTCAGCTTTTAGTTAAAGTTAAAGCACATACATACACTATGAAAACTGAAATTTTTTTTTTTTGACAGAGTTCTACTCTTTAGCAGCTCAAGTAGTCTTGATTTAGTAACCTGCATACTCCAAATTCTTGAGTCTGGGATTAGAGGCCTGTGTCCTGCTGATGACTGATTTCATATGTAATACCAAAACACAGGGTCTAATTTGGAGGTACATCTACTGAAATGCCTACGGATGAAATAAGACAATGTTTGTTATTACTTTTAGAATAACATAAGAAAGGGAAGTGATGAAGGTTCAGGTGAAACGAATGAAATGTGTTCACAACCCTGAAATGGGTATGGGACATTGGACATTACTGTCGCTGTCTTCCATACACTTAAATGTATTTTATAATACTTACACTTCTGAAAAAAATTAATAATAATTCAATCACAAAAGCTATTGGGCTCTTTAAAGGAACTGATTTAATTCCAAACCTTTTACAGTGTCCTGGGAGAGGTTTTCATAGTGAAGTCATTTGGGGAGTTCATTTAAGGCAGTGTGTTCAATTTGTGGGTCAAGACCCCTTTGAGAATCTATATCAGATATTTACATTTGATTCACAACTGTAGCAAAATTACAGTTATGAAGTAGCAATGAAATAATTTTATGATTGAGGGTCACCACAACATGAGGGACTGTATCAAAGGATTAGCAAAGTCGAGAACCATTGATTTAAGATGTTTGAAAAGCTTAAAAAGAAAATTCAGTATATTAATTTGTACATGCAATGTGAAACATCTGAGGAAGGTTCAGTCACTTTAACTTTCAAGCCAACATGTTTCAACCACTTGAAGCTGAGTGGTCCAATCATTAATGAACAATTAATGTAGCTTCGTGCTTGCAAATTTATAATCTCAATACTCTGGAGTTCTAAAGTTGCTAGGTATAGACATGGAATGACAAGTTTTACAACCGAAATGTTAAGTACTTAACATAAGTAAGTCCTTCACCTTAGCTTTCAGGAATAGAATTTTACTGAAAACACATAAACACTTTGGACATAGAATACACTGACATTCCACCAAGCAAAATGAACAGTCCTTTTCATGGCAAACAGGGCACAGGGCTTGTGTAATCAGCGCTGGTCTCCCATTGGTTCACTTCTTGAATTCCCTCCCTTCTCCCGTCTTTCCCTCTGATCCTAATCTTCTCTGAGACAGGGTTTCACTACATAGCTGAAAAGGGGCCTAGAACTCTCAATCCTCCCAAGTTCTGGGATTATAGGCATGTACCATCACACTGGGGTATTTCTGCTTTCTCACATTACCTCCTTTCCTGTTGATACAGAAGTCTCACTCTCTCTGAACATTCTCGGTTCCTCCTCATTCTCCATGATTAGCTCATGCTTCCCTTTACTGGGTTAATTCTAGCTCTTAAAAAAATCAAGTAAACAAAACAAACAAACAAACAAACAAACAAACAAACCCCCTAAACCCAAAAAACAAAAGACCTGCTCCTAGTGTGTGTGTGAAGGCACAGGAGTGGAGGTCAACAGACAGGCTCTGGGGTTGGGTTTGTCCTTCCACCTTTTTGTAGGGTCTGGAGATTGGAATCAGGAGCCCACCCTGTATTCTGGCTTCTTGTCATCCCCTTGCTGTAGACCCCTGACCTGAATCTTTCATAAATAGTGCCTCTTCTGAGAGGTTATCCCCAGCCCCAAAGCCTGGGTGCTCCCAGCACACCTTTAGAGTGATGACTTGTGCTTCTTTGTAACTATAGAGTAAGCTCTTACAGGTCTCTCCTTTTGACCAGACTACAAAACCCTTGAGCAAAGAGATTGTCACTTTGTTAATTTACTCTAAAGATTGTCATTTCAAAAATGCTTTTAGAGTAATTCTTGCCTTGCCAGGTCTGTGTTTGTATCTTTAATGAACTGGTGATATAACAGCAATACTGAGTAAATAACTTTTATCGCCGAAATGAATTCTTGTCATTTGTTTAAAAGGATATTAAATAATAATAATAATAAACCCCTTTGGACATACAGTTTACTTTCTTAAACACCTGGATAAATAATAAATTAATGAATATTAATAAAGCAAAGGGTATTAGCTCAGCACACTTCTTTCCCACCCAGGAAAAATGTTATTTGAACATATAGACTCAATATTATGCCATATAAAATTTATTGCCACTTATGTAGGTCTGAGTTTGTGCTCTATATAGTATTAAAATCATAAGTATGAAATAGTGACAACAATGGCAATGACAGTGGAGGATAAAATGGACCAAGATGAGGATAAGAAATAAGTGCAAATGTCCTGAAAGGACCCAAGTCCAATTGCCACCAACTGCTCCGTGTTCAAGTCATAGAGAAAAGCTCCACAAATAGATGAAGAAGAGAACAATGGAGCTAGTCAGAACCAACACCAGGGACAACTGAGCAGAGGGAGGGGGCAAAGCAAGAGAAACAACAGGAAGCTTATCAGCGGTGATAAGTCCATTGAAGCAGGCTTGTCACTGCAGTTCTTTGTTTTCAAGCCACAGCCTGAAGAACTAAATGAAGTTCATTTACTATTGTGCCTATCATGTTAGAGAGCTGTTGGGGTGGGGTGGGGCTGTCGCTTAGTGACAGAGTGCCTGCCTAGTATGTGTGAGGCTCTGGTTCAGTTCCCAGGAAGGTAAAAGCAAAGGAAACAAGGAAAGAAACAAAACCACCGGGGTTCTCTATATCTCGACGTTTAAAGATGTAAAACTCTTGGCTGTTTCCCTGTATTTACTCTTCCTACGTTTAGCTTTTAACCTTTTATTGCCAGATCTTTTTTTTGGAAGGAGGACATGATCTAAGTGACTCATCAAACTGCTTTGTACAGGAATGGACCCCTCACCCTGGAACATGTCTTTCTATACTTATCCTATGAGAAATTTCAAAACTATGACTTGCCTAAGCCAAAAACTTTCCAAGTGAAGTTAGGTAAGGCTAGCTGATATTCCAAGTCTCTAGTTCTGGAAGATTCGAAACACTTGTCGTTAATTACAAGACCACACTGGGATATTCTTATTTAAAACAATCCCTTCTACTAAGTAGAGTGACTTCAGGAAGAACACTTTGCCCTTTCCTTTTCCAACCTTAGTCACTTCCCATTCTTTATTATTTCTCATTACCTCACTTTTCCTGTCTTATTACTATTAATAGCCCTTAAATTTGTTTTGTATGTAAAAACCCAACCACTGTTTCCATCTGAAGGATCAGCTATATCGATTCAATTCTAACTCCTTTTAAAACAGCACGAAGAAATGTGTCACAAGCAAAAGACATTGGCTTGAACATTAATAATGAAAAGCTCAGTCTTTTGATCTACTTCACTTCTTCAAAGTTCAAGTCACGTACAAGAAAATGTAATGAGCTGTCTGTGTTCTGACCACTAGGTGGGGAAACAATACAATACATGTAACTTTGCCCCAACAACTCAGCTTTTGGAATTATTCAAGATTTCTGGTTTCTATTACCTTTGAACCTGTCACACTTGCAAGATAAACTGATCTGAATGACATGATCACAAATTACTTCCCTGAACAGCCGCAGGAGCAGGCTGAGCTGGCCCCACATGGTCAAAGTCCCTATCTTCCCAAATTCCTCCCTTGATCCCAGTTGGAGATTCTTCTGTGCACCCAGGGAGAGCTCTAACCTTGTCAGTCATTTAGCTCATCCCTTACCAGAATGAAGCTGAGCTAGCCTCTGTTCCAGGAATTATTCCCTGTCTGCAGTATTATTTCCCCCTTTATTGGTTATTTCTTATCACCATGTATAAACATGTTGTCATGTCCACATGAGCTCATTATCATCCTTGCTACCTTGTATACTTGAGGCAAGCCTAGGTTATACTTACATGAGATCCTGCCTCAAAATGCAGAATCAGAAATAAAAACTCTTTCCTGCCCTTTGTCTTTGCTTCACTCCTAAAACAGTGTCTTTGTTGGCTCTTTTCAATTCCAGTGTGTGTGTGTGCACATGCGTGTACGTGCGTGGGTGCGTGCGTGCGTGCGTGTGTGTGTGTGTGTGTGTGTGTGTGTGTGTGTGTGTGTGTATGCCAGTAGTTGAAGTCAGGTCTCTTCCCCTACCAATTTACATTTTATATTTTGAGGCAAACTCTCTCTCGCTGATTCCTGAGCCTATCATTTGGCTACACTGGCTTGACCACTGAGCCTCAGGACTCTACCTGTGTCTACCATAACCACAACCCCTCCACTTCCTCAGCGCTGGCATCACAGACACATGCTAGACACCATTTTGTAATATGTGTGATGGGGCAAAACTAGGGTCCTATTGCATGGGTGGCAGGCACTTCCCAGTTGCTACCAACTCCAAAGGCTTTGGAGCCACACATGATTGTTGTGAATTTTATAAACAAATCCAAATTCTGTTGTCATGCCCTTCAAAATGTATTCACAGTGCAGTTATTCCTTGCTGCCTCCAGCAAGGACAGCCCATCTTGGTTAGACTTTCTCAATCGCTTGCCTGCATTTCTGCAACTTTTAACTGGTTCTAATGCTGCCTGACATTTGCCCATCTACTTAAAGTGACTTTAATGAGACACACATCAAAGAGGCTGTGTGCTGTGCTCCAAACATCAGAGGTTCTCATCTAACTTACTGTGACAGTTACAGACTGTCACAACACATGGGGCCCTACAGTAGTGGGCCCTTTTTTCCCCATTGCTTCTTCTCTTAGTGCAGTTCTGCTAACCTCTTCTTAGACTTTGGACTCTTTAGACCTCTATTCTCTCTGTTCTTTGCCTAGAACAGTCCCCTCCCACACAGCTTTATGCCTAACTCCCATGTTTCCTTGCATCTTTACTACCTCACCTCTCTGTTTAAAGTTGTAACAATATGCTGTCTGTAATACCGCTCACATTTTACCCAACTCTGCTGTTTTCCCTCTCAGACTTGACACTTGCTGGCCACTGCAATGACTTCTGCCTGCTCATGTGTTCCTCTTTCTCCTGCCCTTGATTTAAATAGAGGCAAACATCTCTGTTTTATGCCTGATATTCCCTGAAATCCAATTGAAAGGACACAAAGACATGACTTAAATTTTCTTGAGTGACTTTTGTGTTGTTTTTGGTTTTTTTTTCGGGTTTTTTTGTTTTTTGTTGTTTTTTTTTTTTTTTTTTTTTTGATACAGGGTTTCTCTGAATAGCTTTGGCTGTCACTTTGTACACCAGGCTGGCCTCAGACTCAGGAGAGCTGCCTGCCTCTGCCTTCCTGAGTCCTGGGATTAAAGGCCTATGCCACCACGCCTGGCTTTCAGTGTCTATTTTAAAAGCCCAGTAGGCTTTGTTGTGAGAATGGCCTTTGAGTGTGGGAGGAGAAATACCTACAGGGACATCCTGAAGGGCAGGTCAAGCAGCACAGAGACACCTGCATCTTCTACTTTTCTACCCTGAATCCAACCATAAATTTCCTATAAGCTCTTGAACATAACTGTCCATTTTGCTTTCGATTCCTCTATGTATTTATCAAACTTCCCCTTCTATGGGGGACATTTTCTAATCTAGATACTTCCTATTGTGAAATTTACTGATGGGAACTTTGAGACTGTTAATGCTTTCTCTTTTGAAGAGACAAATTAGCTTCTAGATGTCCTTGACTTTCACACTTTTCTCTTTTTCTGCACATGATAAGTACCTTTTATAATACTCCAAGTATAGATTTTTCCAGGTAATGTAAAACACCCAGTTTTTGGTATTTCTATTTTTCTTCTAAGTGTATGTATTTTATGAAGTTGGCAGATCATAGATAAGCCACTTTCTAAGAGGAGTCCTTAATGAAATGACCATAGAAATGAGGCAAAGTTTATCAGTACTGGTGGACTTTGTAAATAACTGATGGGGATGCTGTCACCCACAGGGATCTGAGCCCTTTGCCTTCCTTGGGATCCCATATTCATCAGCCTCCATGCTGCTTTGAAATCTTTTCTTCCGTCTACATCCTATTTAGGAGCCTCATCCCCATCTAGGGGTGAGGTTTTCAGAGTCAACCCAGCAGGCCCAGATGTGTCATGTTTTAGAGAATGTGCTGTCAAGGCTGGCCTGTGACTTACAGAGGAACACATTTTTTCTATAACTATGCTCTGCGGGGAAAGCAGCTTGGTTGATAACAGCGTTTTTGCTCTGAGACTTTATCAGCAATGTGAGTTATCTGAATGCTGCCTTTCCTTCTAGGTTCCTGGTCTTCTGGAAGCTGCCAGGCCCAAGGAAACGATGAGACAGTTCCTCTGT
Organism: Pachyuromys duprasi; assembly: GCA_028658305.1. Classification (NCBI taxonomy): domain Eukaryota; kingdom Metazoa; phylum Chordata; class Mammalia; order Rodentia; family Muridae; genus Pachyuromys; species Pachyuromys duprasi. The sequence goes on along the minus strand of CM053743.1, from coordinate 51,821,188 downwards.
TCCCTGTGGAAACCTTAACTTCTACCACTTCTAGCCGACTTCTTCTGGAAGCTGCCTGAGGCACCCAGTGCGTTTTCAGAGCCACGTCTCTGTAGGCCCTTCGCAAGCTCCTGGACTTGCCTGGAAGCCTGTGTTTAGACAGCGCCACCTGCTGGCTGCTCCCGCTCCCTTCTCACTTAATTTTATCCCAGCCTCTTATGTTACTGTTCTCTGAAGCCTGTGAGTCCTTTCACTGAGTCATTGACATATGGGTGGTTCAGAGGAAGCAGTAGATACAGTATCAATACACTTTCTCTTCCTAATGTCCCTAATGAAATGATAAGAGCTCTCCAAGCCTTATCAATTTTCAGAATTCATGTTGAGCCATTTGTGAAGATTTCATACTAAAACCTTGCAGTATGCAGAAGGCTTGCTGAAGCTGCTGTGCAGGACAGGGCTGTAATCACAAAGTTTAGAAGTGTAGGATTCTGGGCCACTGTGGTGGTACATGCCATCAGTATCAGCGCTTGAGAGGCAGAGGTAGCAGGATCTTCCTAAGGTCAAAGTTAGCCTGGACGACATAGTTTTCTAGACTAGCCAAGGATGGACAGTGAGGGTCTATCTCAGACAAAAACAAAATAAAAACAAAACACAAAAACAAACAAACAAAGAAGCCACAACTAAAATGTGAAATAAAAAATAAATACATGACAAAGAAACTCTGAGATCCAAATTTAATGGGTTAAATTTATCAGAAGTTAAAAAAAACTAAGAATAAGAAATATGACTTTATACATGTGAAAAGAAATAATTTAGATGTAAATTAATTGTTTAAGAGAACATATATAGGTTATTTTAACTAGTTTAATATTTATTTAGCTTTAATATAGTAGTAGGCAAATGCTCACACTTTGATTTAGTAGCAGAACCTCCCAAAGTGTTAACAGTGTGTTCAGGTCTTCAAACAATTATAGACTATAGACTCAAATGCCTGGAAGAGTCTATTGTTAACATGCATGCACAAAGCAGCCCACGTAGACGACAGGACCCACCAAACTGCACATACATCCTTAGTTACCAACTTTAAACTCCTATGGAAGTATTATGAAGTTAAAAAGTGTCATAAAGAGGCTTTCAATCACTGCTTAAATTGTAATGTGAAGCACATAAGGAAGATGTCAATGTGATTTTAAAATTAATAAGTTCTACTATGTGGATTAGAGACAAAACACCAACACATAGTAAAGGAGACAAGGTGAAATCAAGTTACACTGTTATAGTGGAATATCACTGTACTGGCTAGTTTTGTGTCAATTGAGAAAAGGGAATCTCAGTTGAGGAAATGCTTCCATACGATCCTGCTATAAGACATCTTTTTCAGTTAATGATCAGTGGGAGAGGGCCCAGCCATTGTGGATGGTGCCATCCCTGGGCTGGAGGTCCTGAGCTGTATAAGAAAGCAGGCTGAGCAAGCCCTGGGTAGCAAGGCAGTAAGCAGCACCATTTCAAGGCCTCTGCATCAGCTTCTGCCTCCAGCCTCCTGCCCTGGGTGAGTTCCTGTCTTCAAGGCTCTTGATGGTGAACTGTTATGTGGAATTACTAGTGAGATAAACCCTTTCTTCTCCAAGTTGCTTTTGGTCATGGTGTTTCATCACAGCAACTGTGACCCTAACGTAAGTCAGCACCAGCACCGTGGAGTATTGCTGGGACAGACTTGGCCATGTTATTGTTGGGAGGGTTGTGAAAGGACTTTGGAATTTTGGGGTAGAAAAGTCACTGAGCGTTGACAGCTCAGAACTGTTCTGTAGGAGCTTTGACGAAAAGAACGTAGGGGAAAGGAGATACTGGAGGGAGGATGGGACTGGGAGAAGAGGAGGGAGGGGCCTATGGCTGATATGTAAATTGAATTAATTTGAAAAAGTGTTGAGATCAGTGGGGAAAATGGAGGTCTGGCTCGTGAAGCTTCGGAGGAAAGCAAAGACTCTACTGGGCTTTTTGTGTTTAGAAGCTGTAGTTTTTCTGGAGCTGAGGAATCAGCTGTGATGAATAAGACACCAAAACTACTAAAGCGAATCCTTTGTGTTGCTGGGATGCTCGATATTGCTAAGCTGGAGCCGGGAAACTAAGTGATCAAGAAGCATCACTGAGGTGACATCTTTTGGAAAGTGTTTTCTGAGAGTCAGCACACAGAAGGCCAAGGTTGTGCCTCCTGCTGGCAGCTGAACCCCGTAGTGTAAGTCACTCGGGTGAAGCTGGTTTTAAAGGTGTGAAGAGATTATGGAGATCGACTAAGGCTTGCCACTGTGCAGAAGGGCTGGAGTTCCTGAAGAGAGCCCAGGAGAGGCTACTGGTGAGCGTGCAGCCCAGTTGCAGCAAGGGACTCCAAGAAGTTTTGGAGACGCTATGGGAGTGGAGCCAACTGGAGCCCGGAAGACCAGCTGTGTGTGCCACAGAGGGCGGAGCTGGAGAGGAGACCATGCCCAGAAGATCAGGAGCGAGTATCAGACAATGGGGCATGGAGTTATTTATGGGGTTGGAGTTTGGTTTTGCTTTGTTCAGACTGTGAGTGTGCCCTAGCGGGCTCTTCTCTCTTGAAGGAAGAAAGTATGCAACATAATTCTGATTTTTACAAGGAGCCCACAGTTGAGAGATTACAAGCTTTTAAAAAGAGCCTGTTCTCCCTGTCAACTGCCCACTAAAGTACCGCAGACTCTTTCCATAGACCATTCGTTTAGCACCCAGCCATGCATTTGGAAATCTCTGGCAAGACGCTGGTGATGAAATTGTAAGATGATCCTCTACTTACTTAAGGTCAAGGGGAGGCTTAATGTTTCTGGGGGGTAGGCTGGGGACTGGCGGTTGTGTCGGATGAGAGGCTGGCAGCGGTGGCTGGCTGGCCGGATGAGACGCTGGAGGTCGTGGCAGGGAGGTTGTCGCGTAAGGCGTCTGGGTTTTGCTGGTACCTAAGAAGCAAGGATGGTAAACTAAGACAAATCTTCACAGCATAAGGACTTACCATTCCAATCACGCAGAAACAATTTTCAACAGAACATTAGAAATATCGCCCCTGTTGAATGAATGCCCTAAGGTGTCTAATATTTTAGCAAAGTTCCTTTTCTTAGTATTTTATAAACCTTAGTTTTAACGTTCTTGATTTTGTGAACAATTCTACATCAACTTTATACCACATTCTTCATCGTTTAGCAAATGCACTTTATTTTTCCATTGGATCTGTGTTTTAGAACAGAGGTCTAGTGTTCATATCTATTCTCACAGACAACACACTTTTGTTTTTGACAAGCTCTTTGAACTTTTAACAAATTATTTTTTGTTTTGTGTTATGTTCTTTTTAAGTACAGAAGCCTATTAAATCGTCGCACAAGTAAATGATTTACAGTGTTAAAACTATACTGTAGATATTAAGAAAATTAAAGTATGACTCACGTATATTCTCATGACCTAGCAATGGCTACTGAATTGCATGCATTTTTGAGCATTTTGATACTAATGTATGATGTCTCAGTTCCAGTATTGTTTCTGTTCATTTTCTCTAATGACTCAACCTTTTAATTAATTAATTATTTTTTGATATAGAGTTTTTTGTGTAGCCCTGGCTGTCCTGGGCTCACTTAGTAGCTCAGGCTAGCCTGGAACCCGGCTCTCCGTCACTTTTAAATCCTGCAACATGGTGCTAATGCTGGGATTTCTCTCTGCCAGCCTCATGGCTCTGATACACTGAAAGAATATTCTTCAGCTGAATTACATGGGAGTAAATCCTGGCTTGGATCAGTTATTTCCTAGTTTCTTTTATAAAATGGAGCTAACAATGATGTCATCTTAGATGGGTATTCTCTTCAGCTCTACAATATAAGATAACCAATAAATATATGGCTAATATATGACCAATATGTAAGTACAAAGCACTGACAATAGTGTCTGGTAGATAGTTAAGCTTAGTGTTTTGTTTTTTATTTAACAAATAGTTATAGAATTCCTACAATATACCAAGTTCTGTTCTAGGTACTAGGAACACAGCAGACATAAATCAGCAATTTCTGAGGAAATATATTATACTTAAGTAATGCAATACATATGAGCTGTCCTATAAATTGTGAGTTGTACATTGAGAGGTGGAAATAGTGTGTAACTGGATGTGATGGCCATTCCCTTAAGCTCTACAATTAATGACTTGACCAAGGTATACTGGAATTGGACCATATAAGCACATTTTTTTTCATAGAAATTGAAAACACCAGGCTTCATTCATTATTTTCGACTACGTAGAGAAAATGCTGACAATACAGTTTAGACTTACATGTACCACTATCTAGTTGTCATATTATGAATAGTGTAAAAAGCAGGGAAATATTTTCCTAGTGCTTAGCCAAATATTTACAGTTACTTTTCAACTCAGCAAAACACTCACTTCATTCATGGATGAATGCAGCTCTGATATGTAACTTTATTACCTTTGCTTACTGATTAACTGAAAATATCAATCAACATTTAGGCTGGTGCTATATTCACTCATTGATTTCAACTATAGATTGGCTACCAGATACAACAATTGGTGATAGGTGATTTTAAGCAAAAATAATTTATTTTGTTATCTCTACATCACGTGCTCTTCTTCCTTCTGCTGGTAACATTTAGTAAATGCACATAAGCATACCGGGACATTCCCCCTGTCCCCATATTATTATTAGTTTTTCATGAGAACTTGTGATTGAACATTTGCCAGCATGGTGCCAAAAATTTTTACTGCCCCATGTGGGAGTACAATTTCCCCAACATCTTCCCTGCTTGCATTCACTCTTTTCCTGTTGCCCAATTCTCCATTTACTTTCTGACTTGATATTTTATGCTTTAAAAATGTTTGGCCGCCTAGTTTCTTTGAATATGGGGTTTGTGTCTCTTATCTCCTTTGCTTTGGGATGACTGTTTTTGAGATGGAAAGAGGGTGCCATTTTGGAAAATGTGTTAATTTTATATCAAGTTAAACACTGGTGCAATTTTCCATGGTTATAGCTATGTTTCTTTTAAAATGCTTAATCTATTCAGTTCTTTATATTTTATTTAATATTTGCTTGCTCTTCTCCACTTAAATGGTGCCTTTATCAGGAATATTAAGCTCGGAGCTAGAGAGACGGCTCCCCGCTGCTCTTGCAGATGAGGCTAGTCCCCGGCACTTACACTAGGGCAGTTCACAACCACTTGGAACACCAGACTCAGGGGACCTAACAGCCTCTTCTAGGCTCTGTTGGAGTAGCATCCCCCCACACAAACTAAAAATAAAATAAAAAATTAAATTAAAAAGAATAGTAATCTTTTTTGCTTCTCACCTGGCCAAACTGAAAACTGAATCTAATTTTGCTAATTTAGCTTTTGCTTTTGTCTGTTTACATTTGAAAAACAGCCAAAACCTACCTTACCAGTAAATAGATCTGAACAACCTTTGAAAAGAACACAGCATTATATCAGTTTGAAAGTATGTAAGGGACCAACCAATGAGGTACTTGTATCTTAATGAATAATCTTATAGGTCCAATGTGGTCCATGCAGCCTGGTATTGACTGACATGCTACTATATGACCCACGACTGTGCTTATTAATTTGAAATGCCTCTTTCACCAAAGCATACATATTAGATTATTGGGCAGATGAAAAGATGCTTTTGCTATTTTAATTTATAAATAAGTGATTTGTAGCCAAAAAGAATAAGCTGCTGTGAATGAATGTTAATAAACCATTGCCTACACACATCGATGCAATGTGTATTAACCATCTGTGACTTATATTTTACGGAAAAAAAGTTTGGCAAGCAGGAGCCATTAGCATATGAGAGTGAACTTAGACAAAGGCTTGTGTATTGTCTTGTGTATTGTCAGCATTGAGACCTCTCTGCCTACACCATGCTGGTGGAGCTACATCTGAGGCCTGGTAGACACTCCCTGTCCTGCTTTCTTGTCACCACGTGCTGTCCATTAGTTATAACAGCCAGAGTCGTTTTCGAAGGGTGTGCTTGCTTTTTCCATTGATCTTGGAACAGAAGGGGTGAGTTTCAGTTGCTAGCAATTTTGTGTGCCACCAAGACAGGGCTTGCCGGAGAGTACACCAAGGCCGGAGCAGGGCAGTACTCAGAGACAGAGGGACACACTGGGTTTGAAATAAAGATGATTGGGAAAGTGTTAAAAATGAACCGTAAGACTTAATGTAGCACTAAATTCACTGTTAACTGGTCCTATTCTTCCCCATACATTAAAGTCTGCATGTGATACACTAGGAGGTAGCAGTGAAATATTTTGCTTTGCAAAATCTATGGTCACTTTCAAATATTGCAAATACTTATTTGCATGTATGAAAAATGATTCTAAAGCAAAGCATCTTTGTTTTTCTGAGACAAAGAAACAAGAAGCCTAACATATAAACACATATTTATATACATATACATTATGTATATATGTATCTACACAGATATACATGAATACATATGAGCACCTTCCCAACACATAGGTGTGTAATGTGACCTACAGCCTGCCCTGGAACCTTTTTCTGTTGTATGGTCTATGGGGCAAACACTGAGAAGCCTCTGAGAGTATGAACTAACACTAGTTAATTTGCATTTCTAAGCTAGAGGCTAAGGACTTTGAACCTTCTTACAGGATGTTCTGTCTGTGTGAGCATTCACATTTCATAACCATATATTAATTTGTAAAAAAAAGCCTTTCATTTAGATAAGCAGCTGCAGAAGCACATATTTTGCTTTATGATTTTATTTCATAGAATATAAAATATTACATAGAATACAGGCACATAAGTAGATCCTGCTGTGCAGCTACAAGCACTCTTAAAACATTTAGAGCACCCTCAGCAGCCTTCAGGGGTAAGGTCTTGAAACCACTGGGCCTTACACTTAGGGAGTCTGGTTTCACAATATTTTTGCTCGCCTTAATTCAGCGTCTTCTGTTCTTATCTTCAAAGGATTTGTAAACTGGAGTGCATGGGAAATTTTGCAAACACATTTAGTCGAAAACAAAACACAGGAACTGTATTAGTAAGAAAGCTTTTGATTCAAAAGCCAAGTGCCAAGAAAATGTGAGGCAGTTTGAACAGTCCATCAAAATGGAAAAAACAGTAATACTGAAACATGACAGTCACAGAGGTAGTCAAGGCCAAAATTAGGATGGAAGTGAAGAGGTAGAGATGAAAATGATTCTTGTGATAAATGAGAGGAAAGAAGGCAAACTCTTTACTCATATCTCCAGCTCTTCATCTTATCTGTGTCTTTAACATCTGGAGCAGTGGACATCAAACTTCTAATGCTGTGACTCTTTAATACAGCTCCTCATGCTATGGTGACCTCTAATCATAATATTGTTTCATTGTTACTCCATAACTATAATTTTGCTACAATAAAAGTATGAATTGTAATGTAAATATCTGATATACAGGATATCTGATATGTGACCCCTCTGAAAGGGTCATTCAGTCCCAAAAAGAATTGGGACCCACAGGTTAAGAATAACTGATCTAGACAGTTGAATGATTGCTTTGCATTTTTAAATACTCAAAATTTATTTATTTATATATGTGAAGATGCCATCTCACACATGTGGAAGTCAGAGGACAGCTTGCAAGAAATGGTTCTCTCTTTAATTGTGTAGGTAGGTCTCAGAGACTAAACTCATGTCCTCAGGCTTGAAGGCAAGTGCTTTTTCCTGATGAACCATTTTGACAGCCATCTTTTAAAATTTTTTTATCTTATTTTTATTAATTACAGTTTATTCACTTTGTATCCCAGCTGCAGCCCTCTCCCTCATCCACTTTCAATCCCACTCTCTCTCCCTCTTCTTCTCCTATGCCCCTTCCCCAGTCCAATGATAGGGAAGGTCCTCCTCACCTTCTATCTTTCCCTAGTCTATCAGGTCCCATCAGGACTGGCTGCATTGTCTTCCTCTGTGGACTGGTAAGGCTGCTCCCCCGTCAGGGGGAGGTGATCAAAGAGCCAGCTATTGAGTTCATGTCAGAGACAGTCCATGTTCCTATTACTGGGGAACCCTCTCGGACACTGAGCTGCCATGGTCTACATCTGTGTAGGAGTTCTAGGTTATTTCCATGCATGGTCCTTGTTTGGAGTATCAGTCTCAGAAAAGATCCCTATGCCTAGATTTTTTGGTTCTGTTGCTCTCCTTGTGGAGCTCCTGTCCCCTCCAGGTCTTTCTATCTACCCCTTCTTTCATAAGATTCCCTGCACTCTGCCCAAAGTTTGGCTGTGAGTCCCAGCATCTCCTTCATTATCTTGGTGGGTGGAGTCTTTCAGGGGCCCACTGTGGTAGGCTCTTGTCCTGTTCCCTGTTTCCTCCCTCTTCCAATGTCCATCCCATTTGCCTTTCTGAATGAAAACTGAGCATCTCACCTAGGGTCCTCCTTCTTGATTAACTTTCTTAGGTGTACATATTTTAGTATGATTATCCTATTTTATATATCTAATATTCACTTGTAAGTAAGTATATACCATGTGTGTTTTTTCTGCTTCTGGAATACCTCACTCAGGATGATCTTTTCTAGATTCCACCATTTGCCTGAAAATTTCATGATTTCCTTGTTTTTAATTGGTGAGTAGTATTCCATTGTGTAAATGTACCACAATTTACACTGTATCCATTCCTCAACTGAGGGACATCTAGGTTATTTCCAGCTTCTGGCTATTACAAATAAAGCTGCTACGAACGTGGTTGAGCAAAACTACAGATTGGGAAAGGACTTTCATCAACCCTATATCTGACAGAGGGCTAATATCCAGAACATATAAAGAACTTAAGAAGTTAAACATCAACAAATCAAGTAATCCAATTAAAAAATGGGGTGCAGAGCTAAACAGAGAATCCTCAATAGAGGAATATCGAGTGGCAGAGAAACACTTAAAGAAATGATCAACATCCTTAGTCATCCAAGAAATGCAAATCAAAACGACCCTGAGATATCTCCTTACACCCATCAGAATGACTAAGATCAAAACTCAAGTGACAACACATGCTGGAGAGGATGTGGAGAAAGAGGAACTTTACTCCATTGCTGGTGGGACTGTAAACTTGCACAACCACTTTGGAAATCAATCTGGCGCTTTCTCAGACAATTGGGAATACTGCTACCTCAAGATCCAACTATACCACTCCTAGGCATATATCCAAAAGATGCTCAAGTATACAAGGACATCCTTTTTTTTTTTTAACTCTTAAAAATTTCCTTTTTCAACAATAACTTTGTTGGCTATTTCATTACATGTAACCATAAAGGAAACTGTTTTTACTAGCAATTTTATTTTTAATATATAAAATAACACGCATTTCAAATTTTGCAGTAATTTAATAAGAATTTGGTGAGTTTTTACATCTTTCCCATTTAAAAAAGGATGTTAAATATTAAGTAGATGATGTTTAATGTTTTCACAGATAGATAACAACTGCATATGTGATATTTTGACACATTATATTCGTGATATCAATACAAACAGGATATTTAGGTCATCTCTGTCTCACACATTTATTATTCTTTGCAATAATCATCCCTTTTGGTTATTTTGATGTGCCGGACACAGTGTTGTAAACAGCCCCTTCTGTGGAACAGAGCACAAGGGCTCACTCCTCCCACCTGGTGAGGCCCAGCATACCTGTAGCCCCCTGGCCTTCACTATGCCCAGCCTAGAGCCACCAGTAACCACTATTTTATTTTCTACTTCCACAAGCTCAACTCTTGACACATTGTTTTGTTCTGAGTAGTCCTGGATGTCTTAGAACTCAATCTGTAGGTCAAACTGGCCTTGAACTCAGAGATCCGCCTGCCTCTGCCTCATGAGTGACACTTTTATTTTTTTTAAAGAAAGAGGAAATTCCACAAAGAAAATGTTTATTAAGGTAATTTTCCTGACTTGTGGTTTATCTAGGAAGGCTCTCTATTCCTATTACAACTGTGGGGTTTTAACAGGGACAGAGTAGGTCATCAGACCATAGGCTTTGGGGAAAAGACCAGAAGGATCAGCTAAGAAGGGAGAGCCCTTCTTTAGGCTTGGACAAAGTAGGTATTTCCGGGCACAACTCCAAAGAAACACACATGAAGGGACAACAAACTCTTATAGGTAAGAGTTAATCACAGTGGCAGACTGGACGAGAGAATGGACTCAGTTGAAAAGTGTCTGCTGCTTCTGCTGAGAAAGTGACTGCTGTTGCCATTGCTCTTTTTGGAAGGCTACCTCTGTGGAAAGGAAGGGTCCTGAGTCGCAAGACACCACAAAAGGCCCAGCTGGTAAGTAAAGACCTAGAGAAGAGAATGGCAGGGTAGACAGAGAAGAGAGGACAGCAAAGAACCAAGGAGCAGTGCAGTGCAGGAGGAGGAGCAGTGCAGTGCAGGAGGAGGAGCAGTGCAGGAGGAGGAGAAGTGCAGGAGGAGGAGCAGTGCAGTGCAGGAGGAGGAGCAGTGCAGTGCAGGAGGAGGAGCAGTGCAGTGCAGGAGGAGGAGGAGCAGTGCAGTGCAGAAGGAGGAGTGCAGTGCAGGAGGAGCAGTGCAGTGAAGGAGGAG